>JANAVB010022999.1:6744702-6982202 GCA_029216955.1 Iris pallida
GAACATAATGCAATATAGTATTTGCCTGAACCCTTGAACAAACCATAGTCACAAGTCAAGGATGAGAGGAATGCCGATCTAGAAGCTATCAACCCATATCGCACATCGTACCACGAATCGTGTACGAAAACCACAAGTCAATTCTAAGATTCTAATTCTAAAATCATGGAATAAGTGGCTAATGGGTTTCCTTATCTAATATTAACTAATTCTGGAATAAATCACTTAAAAACCTAATTTAACCTAATAATAATCTGAATATAATCTAAACAAAAAAGTTTGGCCATAAAAAGTCATGTTTCTAATTTTGGAAACCATGGCACACAAATGGTGGCATGCCGTTGACTATCTAGTCAAACATCATGAACTCGAGATTTTGAAAGTTCATCTTGGTAGATTTCAGTGTCACGAGTGCACCGGAATCGACCGTGCCACAAAACCACGCTTTGGTTAAAAGATATCGCCGTTATGGCTAACCGTGACCAAATCGTTATTTACCGAGAAAATATGAGTTTAACTTAAATAATAAAATAGTAAACGAAGCTTTGAAAATCTGGAAAAATTATATGTCGAATATTGTCGTGTTAGCTTTCCAAATCTTCAAACAGATCGTAAATTAGAGTTCGAGATCCCTCAGGATCTCGAAAACCGTGCGACATGTCGAGTTTTGGACAAGCAACACTAAAATAATTCCCCAGAAATTCAGAAGAAAAATCTGATAAAATAAAATATATATTCGGAAATCTTACCTCAAGATAAATTCACCTAAAAAACGGCGCATGGAAATGAGGTCGGGGCTGTCCGCAATCGCTCCGCGAAGTCAAAGGATCACCGAGAAGAAAACTCAGAAAATCGGCCAAAATTAATCTAGGGTTCTGGAATTATAACATATATATATATATATATATATATATATATATATATATATATATATATATATATATATATATATATATATACATGGCAGAGTCAGTGGCTTGCTTGAGCCAAGACTCAGCTGCCACGTGTCACGATCTTGGTACTCCCGCCCATGATCGGACGGTCCAGGTTCTGGCCGGCTTGGCTTCAGCCAAGCTTGCAGCATTGCTCCATATTAGGAAACCCTCAACATAGTCAGCGCTGACTATGCTGACTGCTGGGCTGACTGTACGGCTGATAAGTGGGCCAGCAGATGCTGACTGGACGCTGATTGTCCTGTTGACTGGGTAAATGCTGATTTAAATTCAGAAGATTATTTAAAAATCATTTAAAATCCAAATAAATTTCTAGAAATTCCAAAAAAAATGTAGAAAATTATAGAAAATATTTGGGACTATCTGGAACCCAAATAAAAATGCTTGGTCCCAATATACCCCTAAAAGGCTCTACAGTAAATCTTGGAAGCCTTTAAATATATTTAACCTTAATAAAATAAATGTCTAAAAATTCCAAAAAAATTCTATAAAATTATAGAAAATATTTATAACCTACTAGAGCCTAAAAAAATATTGAGTCTCAAAATAGTCTCAAATGGCCTTATAGTAAGTCATAAAAGTCATTAAAAATACTAAACCTTAATAAAATAATTGTCTAAAAATATCTAAAAATTATAATAAAATATGAAATAGATAAATAACACTTATATAAGCTATATAAAGGCTATATGACCATGGTATGGTCATAGCTAAGGTTATAGCTCACCTATAGGTTTAGACCTGTGATCATAAAATTAATTATATTTAAATAAAATAAAATAAAATTTTAAAAATTTGGAAAGTGGGCTTACAAATCTACCCACCTTAGAAAAATTTCGTCCTCGAAATTTTAAAGGATACGACTAGGTACGACTAAGAACATTATCCAAAAATGATAGTCAAAAGGGTTAGTCAAAATATAAGCTTGGTCAAGGATATAATCAAAATTTGATTTGCTCAACAAGAAAAGTCATTAGACATGATTTAACCAAAATCATTCGGGCATGATTATAGAATCAAAATTTAGGTACGATTATGAATGAAATCAAGAATATATATATAAAGGATTACTAGGAACCCAAATAACAATTTGAAAATAGAAAGATAAGAAACAAATGTTCAAAGGAAAAGAACTAAATCAAGTTTTGAGAGCGTATGCCAAAAGGATATTATCTCTATAATATTCGAAACCGTATGTATATGTGAAGTCAATTTACCGAGAATTTATGCCGCGCAAGTGTACATTTGGCTGCAGTAAACTTTGGATTTCATGACTCAAATAAGAATATGATATCGAACACTTTATCAACTCTATCCAGTATTGACATAATAAATCAAAGGATCAAATAATACAACTATGACATAGTTTTAGTAATATTTGATAACCTACCCTTACTTGAGATTATTTTAACTTAGGGGCATGCCACGCCAGTGCCCTGCTGGCTGCGATGAACCTGCAGTATTCATAATTCAATTAAAAGGGAGACAATGCGCATCTGCCTTGCCATTGTAAGTCATCGAAAATTATTTCAACTATATCCATAAGAATTTTAAAGAAACTTCTAGAATTTTAAACAAGTCGATCATGATAGAACAAGTATAAATATCTGTCCTTAAAGTGAAAGTATCAATTTTGAAAATCAAACGATCGATTAGGTATCAATTTTGAAAATCAAACAATCGATTAGGAAAATGATAAAACAAAAGAGAATTAAAAAAATTCAATTTCTAGTTCTCTGATATTCAAGGATCGAGGAAAAACATAAAATAAAAACTGACTCGGAATTAATATATGGATAATTGAATCATGTTAGGCTCAAAAGTCAATAGATGGAAATAAAATATTGAATTTTAGAAAAATAATTGCCTATGGCCAATGAGAAATAAATAAGCAATACGAATTTTAAGATATGACTATGTTTAGAGAAGGCAGAAGATAAAATTGCACAAATGGTCAAGGTTAGGAATTGAATCATAGGAAGACCTAACTTACCAAGTGAATAGTCTACCCACCTTTGGTCCTACCTTCCTATTAAAATACAATAATATATCCTCCTAGGAAAATTCTCAAATTATAATCGAAATTCAATAAATTCCTATCTAAATCACCTGGCCTATGTAGCAATCTTAACTACCCAACAGTCAAATTGAATAAGGGACTCCTAGTCTAGTCATTATCCTAAAATTAAATCAATCCTGATTTTGAATGAGCACTTCCTAATCGCAGGCTTGTAGTAGTACAACTAATATAGGTACTGCCACGAGTTCGCATAATTTTGCAAAAATAGACCTGTATGGGCCACCAAGAAAACTTGTCATGACCCGCACCCACTTTTCGGGATACGAGTTCATAGCCAAGCCCAGCCTACGCCGTGGTATCGGCCGTAGTATGCTGTCTAGCCCGCAATAAACAAAATACTTATAATTACTATCTTTATTGCTCATTCACAACAACTAAATCAAAATTACAATATTCACAAGTTTTACACTTGAATAAAAATACAATATCTCACAATATTGAATCAACACTTCTATCTAACTAGTCTTCTAGGGTTTTGGCCTTCGAGTCTCTATCTCCTCCCGTATGGTCCATAGCGCAAAAGTAGGAAGCACATCATCCTCACCTATATCAACGATCTAGTCAGAAAATGAGCAAAGTACAACATCATGAACAATGGAAACGATTGTGTGTGTGAAATACCTTTTAATACGTGAACGGCTGGGCTAATACGACACATCATAGATGCTAACATTCGGTAATTGGTACGGCTAACTCATATGTGAGGTCTATGACTTAGCTATCATTGGGTAACGGTTTGGGTTTGTTCACGTACTTACCGAATATTTCCTTTTATGACTCATTAACAATAAATGACGGTCAATGATACAATAAGAAGGATACAATAAGCCTACCGTGTCACCATCGTATGTTAATGGAATATCAAACAAGAAAACGATAAAAAAGTATTATAATGTACCAAAACATAATGCAATATTGTACTTGCCTAAACCCTTAAAAAAACTGTAGTCACAAGCCAAGGATGAGAGAAATGCCGATCTAGAAGCTATCAACCCATATCGCAAATCATACCACGAACCGTGCACGAAAACCACAGGTCAATTCTAAGATTCTAATTCTAAAATCATGGAATAAGTGGCTAATGGATTTCCTTATCTAATATTAATTAATTCTAGAATAAATCACTTAAAAAACTAATTTAACCTAATAATAATCTGAATATAATCTAAAGAAGAAAGTTTGGCCATAAAAAGTTATATTTCTAATTTTAGAAACCATGGCACGCAAATCGAGGCGTGTCGTTGACTCTCTAGTCAAACATCATAAACTCAAGATTTTGAAAGTGTACGTTGGTAGATTTCAGTGCCATGAGTGCACCGAAATCGACCGTACCGCAAAACCATGTTTTGGTCAAAAGATATTGCCGTAATGGCTAGCCGTGACCAAATCGAGATTTATCAAGCAAATATGAGTTTAACTTAAATAATAAAATAGTAAACGAAGCTCCAAAAATCTGGAAAAATTATATGTTGAAGATCGTCGTGCTAGCTTTCGAAAACATCAAACGGATCACAAATTGGAGTTCGAGATCCCTCAGGATATCAAAAACTGTGCGGCATGTCGAGTTTTGGGCAAGCAACACTAAAGTAATTCCCTAGAAATTCAGAAGCAAAATCAGATTAAATAAAATATATATTCGGAAAGCTTACCTAAAAAAGAATAAAAAAAACAGCGCATGAAAACGAGGTCGGGGCTATCCGCAATCGCTCCGCGAAGTCAAAGGATCATCGAAAGGAAAACTCAGAAAATTGGCTGGAATTAATCTAGGGTTCTAGAATTAATATATATATATATATATATATATATATATATATATATAAAAAAAAAAAAAAATATATATATATATATATATATATATATATATATATATATATATATATATATATATATATATATGGCTGAATCGATGGCTTGCTTCAGCTACGGCTCAGCTGCCACGTGTCACGATCCTGGCACTCCGGCCCAGGATCGGACGGTCCAGGTGGCTCCATATTAGGAAACCTCAGCATAGTCAGCGCTGACTGTGCTGACTGCTAGGCTGCTTGTGCGACTAACAGGTGGGCCAGGTTCTGGCCGGCTTGGAGCCAAGCTGGCAGCATGGCTCCACATTAGGAAACCCTCAGCACAGTCAGCACTGATTGTGCTGACTACTGGGCTGCCTGTGCGGCTAACAGTTGGGCCAGCAGATGCTGACTGGACGCTGATTGGCCTAATGACTGGGTAAATGCTGATTTAAATTCAAAAAAATATTAAAAATTATTTTAAATCTAAATAAATTTCTAAAAATTTGAAAAAAATTGTAGAAAATTATTGAAAATATTTGGGACTATCTAGAACCCAAATAAAAATGCTTGGTCTCAATATAGCCCCATCAGGCCCAATAGTAAATCTTGGAAGCCTTTAAAAATACTGAACCTTAATAAAATAAATGTCTAAAAATCCAAGAAAAATTCTATAAAATTATAGAAAATATTTATAACTTGCTAGAGTGTAAATAAAAATATTGAGTCTCAAAATAGTCTCAAATGGCTTTATGGTAATTCATAAAATTCATTAAAAATACTAAACCTTAATAAAATAATTATCTAAAAAGATCTAAAAAATCTAAAAATTATAATAAAATATTGAATAGATAAATAGCACTTATATAAGCTATATAAAGGCTATATGACCATAGTATGGTCATAGCTATGGTTATAGCTCACCTATGAGTTTGGACATAACTCCTATGATCATAAAATTAATTATATTTAAATAAAATAAAATAAAAATTTAAAAATTTGAGAAATGGGCTTACGCATGTAAAGCATATAATCTTCATGATAAGCTCCATAGAACTTACTGCTGAGTAAGATGAGTATATTAAAGTAAGAGGGACTATTGGAGCTTTAGTAACTTAAAAATTAGAAATTGGAAGAAGACATGTCACAGTACCTTCGTCACAGTTGTTCGGAAAATGAAATCAGTGCAAGAATCAGATGCTGTTGGTGTTTTTGCCTTTGGACTAGAAAAGATAGTCCCACATCGGCTACACCAAATGGTGAGTATCTCAATATAATGCATTGCTTATGTTGAGGTATGCACATGAGGTGTAGTGGGGCACAAGTTTGTGCCATGTGGGAGTATTTTCCTAGAAGGAAAAAGGATTAAATCCAATAAGGATGCAAGTTGATTTTTGTTGTGCGGACTCGGACTCGGACACGGACTCCAGGATTGTCTCGTGCATGCACGGGAGTGTTCGGGGGGTAGGCGTGGACTGGCACACTTCTATCCTGATTGTGGGATGATCTAAAATATCAAACTCTATTTTTGAGTATTGGTATTTTAGTCCCACATCGGATAGGAGAAGAGGTGGAGTCTCAACTCCACTCTATAAATAGAGCCCCTTGGTCTCCTTTGAAAGATGCACCAAGAAGAGAATTAAGGGAGTCTGTAAAGTCCAGGAAGCCCGTTCAAGTCTCAAATATTGACTTACGAGCGTTCCAGAAGTTCTTCGTGAACTTGCTGGTTCTTGGAAGCAGATCGTGTTGGGGCGAATCTTGCTTTGAGTAACGGTGATCTTAATCACCCCAGCAAGAACCTTTCCTCTTCTTCTTTTTTCTTTCTTCTCCTTCATCTAAGTTGTAACTCAGTTCTGTCCGTCTGCAACTGCGATTGCAAGGAAGAATGTGAGATTTATTTTCTGAACTCAGTTCTGTCCGTCAGCAACTGCGATTGCGAGGAAGAACGTGAGATTTACTTTCTGATTATTGTTGCTTTTGTAATCAGATTTATATTATAGTGTTCCTCTTGGATCTCGACAATAATCAGAAGGTGAACGTTTGTTGAACCTCTGATCTCGACATCGAGTCTACCATCTTTGATCAAGTCCCGGGACTAACAATCTCAAAGCAAGATCCTTGTAAATGGAGAACTCTCGTACTTCTCTCATCGATACCAGCTTTAACAAGTTGGAGAAATTCGATGGAGAACATTTCTAAATCTGGAAGAGGAAGGCCACCCTTAATCTTCAACTCGTGGACGTGGACCATGTGTTGTTTGAGGATGAACCAACAAATCCAGAAGGAGGAACTGTCGAAGCTATTGCTGCTGCACTCGTCAAGCAGAGCAAATGGAAGAGAGAAAACAACATCTGTAAACTGCTGATTCTCAATTCTATGGAAGACTCTCTGGCAGAGTCATATTCCAAGAAGGTGAAGGCCAAAGAGATCTGGAATTCTTTGGGTAAGCTATATGAAGATGATGAGAACAGGTCCAAAAACTTCATCGTCGAGAAGTACCACAAGTGGCTCTTCAAAGACGAGATGGCGATGCTACCTCAAGTAAAGGAATTCCTGAAGTTATGCCAGAAGTTAGATGACGAGAAGATGCCCCTCGTCGACAAGTTTGTCGTTGGAGGGATAGTCTCGAAACTTCCTGCCGGTTGGAGCAACTTCTATGCTAGAATGCATCGAAAGAAGCTGGACATTAGCTTGGAAGATCTTCTACAAGAGATCCACGTTGAGGACGAAATGTGATCTCAACAGGAGATGGACTCTCTGTCCAAACAACTGGCTAAGGCCAACTTGGTCCAGACAAGAGAGTTCAAGGGGAAGCAGGTGGCTTCTCATCATAAGAAGAAGGACTCCACTAATCTAAAAGTGAACGGTCATTCGTTCAAGCAACAGAAGTCCAAGTCCCACGTGACTTGCTTCAACTGTGACAAGAATGGCCACTACATGAGTGAATGCAAATCCAAGCACAAACCAAAATAGCAGGTATAGCTAAACTTGGTTATTTTGATTACTTAACTTGGTTGCTATTGTCGCACAGGTTGAGTTATCTAGCGTGGTAGCTGACTAGTGGTCTGACACTCGTGTATCTGACCACGTGTGCTCTCAAAGGAGCTGTTCACCAAGGACGAGCCATGTTATGACGAAGGTCTCGATGGCGAACATATATCTAGCAGAAGTTTTGAAGATCGAGATAGTGGTTATTAACCACCGACAAAGACACTGGAATGCGTGTTGTACGTACCAGAGATTTTTTGGCAATCTGATCTCAGAAAGTCTATTATCTGATACAGACTTGAAAGATGGACATTCGTACTAGCCAGATGGTAATTTTTTGACGAGGAACATGCTTCGAAAAGATGTTCGATGCTGAAGGAATATTTGAACTTCTGCTGATGGCGATGAAGTTACTTTATTGAGTGGACTGAGAGTTGTTCTATGACAGAAGCAGACTCAAGCTGTCCTACCGGAACCTTATCCTCGGAATGTGGGGGTAAGAAGGTGAAGGAGTTTAAGGTATGTGCAGATACAAGACTCTTAGGAAGCTGCTCAGACGATTGAACTAAAGTACTGATCATCTGGAGTTAGTACACTCAGATATCTGTAACTTTTATCAATTCTCCACAGAGGCCGATTCGAAGTGTTTCTCGAAGTGCACGTTCGCATGACTTCTCAAGTAGAAGGATGCAGCATTCGAGTAGTTCAGAGACTTCAGGGATGAAGCTGAACGTTAAACCGATCTACAACTACTCAGAAGTGATCGAGATGTAGAGTATAGGTCTCATGAATTCGCATCGTTCTGTAAAGAGTATGGAATCATCAATGAGACTACTGCTCCGTATTCTCCTCAATCTAACGGGATAGCGGAGAGGAAGAACAGAACGTTGACAGAAATGATGAACTCAATGCTGCTAACTACGGGTCTTCCTCAATGCTAATGGGGAGAAGCTGCATTGACGACCACTTTTATTCTAAATAGAGTGTCGTATGCAACTTCGGACGCAACTTCTCATGAACACTGGTTCAAAGTCAGACCTAACTTGAATGTCATTCGAGTGTGGGCGTCTCTGGCTTATGTGAAGCTCCCAGATCTGAAGATTCAGAAGCTGGGGACTAGGACTACGAAGATGATCTTCTTGGGGTATGCCGAGAAGAGTGATGCTCGGAGATTTCTTGATATTGAGTCAAATCATATCATCGAATCTCGTGAAGACAATTTGCAAGGCACAAGAATATTGTTCTTACGGATAAACCGGAGAACAATAAGGGTGCGCAAGAAACTGAAGTTTTCAATAAAGAAGTAGTCCAAGAAAATGTTGTTGTTGAAACAACGGTTGAACCAGAACTCGTTGAGCCGTCGTCAAAGCGAGCGAGGAGGCCGAAGAACTTCGAAGATGACTTCATCACCTATCATGTGGAAGCAGATCCGCTTACCTATGATAAGGCGATGAAGACGAGAGATAATATTTTCTGGAAGGAGATGATTGACAATGAAATTGATTCCATCACCTCAAAATAACAATTGGGTGTTGGTTGATCTTCCTGAAGGTGCAAAATCCATCGGATGCAAATGGATCTTCAAGAAGAAGATGAAAGCAGATGGAACTATTGACAAGTTCAAGGCCAGGTTGGTGGCCAAGGAGTTTTCTCAGAAGCAGGGGATCGACTACTTTGACACGTATGCTTCAGTAACTTGGATGACCACCATCAGAATGTTGATTGCTCTCGCAGCGATACATAAGATAGTGATACATCAGATGGATGTGAAAACGGTATTTCTGAATGGCGAGCTGACCGAAGAGATCTATATACAACAACCAGAAGGGTTTGTCATCAAAGGTCTTGAAGACAAAGTTTGCAAGTTGGTGAAATCTCTGTAGGGTTTAAAGCAAGCTCCCAAAATATGGCATGAGAAATTTGACAAAGTCATAAGGTCAAATGGCTATAGGGTCAGTGAAACAGACAAGTGTGTCTATACGAAGTTTGCTGACGGAAGAGGAGTCATCGTTTGTCTATACGTGGACGACATGCTAATCCTAGGTACGGATATAAGCTGTGTCACGGAGAAAAGAAGTTCCTCTCGACGAATTTCTGTATGCAGGACTTGGGGAATGCTGATGTTATCTTGGGACTCAAGATCATCCGGACAGACACTGGACTAGCGCTGTCACAGTCTCATTATGTTGAGAAGATGATCACTCGTTACGGGTATCAGGATCTTCCAGGGATCGATACGCCGTATAAGTGTGATCTGAAACTGAAGTCTAATTCGAGGGGAAGCGTCAGGCAGCTGGAGTATGCAAGCGTAATCGGGAGTTTGATGTATGCTACTATTGCCACAAGGCCTGACATAGCTTTCGCTGTGGGAATGTTGAGTCGTTTCACGAGCAACCCAGGTATTGAGTACTGGAAAGCTGTGAAACGGGTTATGAGATATCTCAAGAAGACTCAGACATATGCACTGCACTACAGCGAAGATCTGCCGGTAGTGGAAGGCTTCAGTGATGCCAGTTGGTGCTCAGAATTAGAGAGCGAGAGGTCCACAGGTGGATTCATATTCACAACGGGTGGAGCTGCTATATCATGGAAGTCGAAGAAGTAGACTATGCTCTCGCGATCATCTATGGAATCTGAGTTCTTTACACTTGATACCGCAGCAGATGAAGCAGAGTGGCTTCGGGAGCTCATGTATGATCTTCCAGTGGTTGGGGCACAAATACCGGCAATTTCGATATACTGCGACAACCAGGCGACTACAGCGGTGGCATCGAATGATCTCTTCAACGGGAAGAAGAGAACTGTACGGTTGAAGCACAGGGCAATGAACGATCTCATCAAGAGAGGTGTCATTGCAGTGATTGATGTTCGGAGTCAGGAGAACCTGACGGATCCGTTCACCAAGGGCCTCAAGCGCCAGCTGGTCGATGACACAACTTGTAAAATGGGCTTGAAGGCATTCTGATATTGTGTTATTACATTCCTACCATAAAGTTTTATGCTATTAGTTCAAAGAGAAATCTACTAGGCATCTAGCTTTTGGTTCAAGGGAGGACTATTAACCAGAAGAATATCAGGAACGGTGGGTACTTGTCCTATGTGACATGGAGAGGTTACGGACCTACAACCACTGTTGTCTACTGTTGTTTTCTGCGGAAAACGGATCCTGTGGGAAGGTTGGCTTAAATGCCTTAATGAGTTCTCAGGCAGAGTGAATGCCTGGAGTGCTTTACAGGAAGCACGGTAGCGCAGCACTACAAGGAGTGTAACTCCATGCTACAGTGGGGTGACTCCACCATGAGGTTCCCAGGTAGGAATAATGCCTCGGCTTTGCAAGCCAAGTCACAGCGGAGTAGCACCGCAAATAGACAGGTAGCCTAATGCTGTATGATAATCGTAATAAAGAGAGGTAGACAGCACTACAAAGAGGATGATGTCCTCATGTTACAGTGGCATGACACCACGAAGAGGTACCAGGTAGGGTAAAGTCTCGGCTTTGCGAGCCATGTCATAGCGGCGTAATACCGTACGGAAGCGCAAGGCTTCATGCTGGGTAGTTTGGCACTACAAAGAGGCCTGTGACCTCATGCTACAATAGTATGACACTACGATGAGGTACCCAGGTGGGGTAAAGCCTCGGCTTTAAGCCATGTCATAGCGGCGTAGCACCGCAAAGAAGCGCAATGCCTCATGCCATGACTCTTTATAAAGAACTCACCTATAGTGTATGGACAGAGATATCAGGCCGTCTCTTGAGGATAAACTTGTAGACGCCCAAAAATTATACACTGAAACTAGGCTGGCACAAGACCTTCAATGTGCAGCCAGAAGCACAGTTGATGTCATTATGTGAGTAGAAAAAATTGCAGTTATGGTGCAGAATTCAAGGCTTAGTCCATTCTTGTATCATGCTGTTATTTAACCTATGCGGAAAGATTCAAGTCGTAGCGACATCTCTCCTAATGCATGATGGACAGTTACTGTGGGGAACGCTCAACCCATATATTGATATATGTGGGGAATTGTTGGTGTTTTTTGCCTTTGAACTAGAAAAGATAGTCCCACATCGGCTACACCAAATGGTGAGTATCTCAATATAATGCATTGCTTGTGTTGAGGTGTGCACATGAGGTGTAGTGGGGCACAAGTTTGTGCCATGTGGGAGTATTTTCCTAGAAGGAAAAAGGATTAAATCCAATAAGGATGCAAGTTGATTTTTGTTGTGCGGACTCGGACTCGGACGCGGACTCCAGGATTGTCTCGTGCATGCACGGGAGTGTTCGGGGGGTAGGCGTGGACTGGCACACTTCTATCCTGATTGTGGGATGATCTAAAATATCAAACTCTATTTTTGAGTATTGGTATTTTAGTCCCACATCGGATAGGAGAAGAGGTGGAGTCTCAACTCCACTCTATAAATAGAGCCCCTTGGTCTCCTTTGAAAGATGCACCAAGAAGAGAATTAAGGGAGTCTGTAAAGTCCAGGAAGCCCGTTCAAGTCTCAAATATTGACTTACGAGCGTTCCAGAAGTTCTTCATGAACTTGCTGGTTCCTGGAAGCAGATCGTGTTGGGACGAATCTTGCTTTGAGCAACGGTGATCTTAATCACCCCAGCAAGAACCTTTCCTCTTCTTCTTTTTTCTTTCTTCTCCTTCATCTAAGTTGTAACTCAGTTCTGTCCGTCTGCAACTGCAATTGCAAGGAAGAATGTGAGATTTATTTTCTGAACTCAGTTCTGTCCGTCAGCAACTGCGATTGCGAGGAAAAACGTGAGATTTACTTTCTGATTATTGTTGCTTTTGTAATCAGATTTATATTATAGTGTTCCTCTTGGATCTCGACAATAATCAGAAGGTGAATGTTTGTTGAACCTCTGATCTCGACATCGAGTCTACCATCTTTGATCAAGCTCCGGGACTAACAGATGACATATTCATGAAAGTAGCCCTGATTACTGTAAGTTGTGGTTTTTCTTGATGTTTTTTTGAAGCTAAATGATATCTTCAAGGCAATGTTTTCGAAAGAAGCGATGGATTGGAAACCAGAGTTCTCGTCGTCTACTTACAACAAATCATTACCACAAAATTCACCGTGAACATGCATCAGGGATGATAAACCATCTAATAAATCTATTACTGGAGTAGATGCTGTAGGAGGGGTAGTTTTCAGCACAATTTCTTTCAAAGGAAATTGCTTTGGTACTTGGGAAGCCAAGGAGGAAGTCGATGACACACACTCCAAAGAAGAAAGTGAAGTAACGTTACTTTAAATAGAAGACGTGTTCGGTTATGGTACATCATTTTTAATTGTTCCAATGAATAAAAGATCATATCAGAACATCTGAGCTACCGATAGGAGCAACATCTAAATATAAATGGCAAAAAACCAGTCGATCAATATCATAATTAGATGGTACTTGCTACCAATATGCAGCATAGCTAGACGAGCATTTTGCTAGCACAATGAAAGTTCAACAGATATATAACTGTACAAAAGACAACAAAATAAAGGTGATAGTAACACCAAATAAAAACTAATTTTATTGAATCTTAAAAGCAAAAAATCCCAGCACAGGGAGTGTGGAATATAAAAATTAAAAAATCACATAAACAAAAATAGTCTTCTAAGATCCATCAACGTCGTATAGTCTTCTAAGATCCATCAACGTCGTTATATTTATCAGGAATCTCATTGTCCATGGAGCTCAATCATGTCACGTCCCGACTCAAAATCATTCGAATCATCGTCCTCGCAGGGGGCATGATGCCGCACGAGCCTGGAGTTGCCCTCATGCAAGGCAAGATGACAAGTTCTCAAAATGGTTATCTTTGATTTGATATTAGCAAACGGAAGAAAATATAGTAACGGCAGAAAACAATTCTCTTTATTGACAATGAACTGAAAACAGAGTAACGGAAATAAAACATTTTATTCAACTGAAAAAAAGTCTGTGAAATAAAACAAACAACAACAATATTCATTTTATTACAATAGAAACTGAAAAGGAAAGTGCTAAGCCAACTTTCTAGGGTTTAGGGGTTCCTGGTTCGGCCTCTGCGGGACCCAAGTCTGTCCCGTAGAAAGTGCAGTAAGGCAGCTCCTCTTCGTTGCAATCACCTAAAAATATTGGATCTCCAGTCAGGAGGGAGCAAGAACATATTTCATCCACATCTAGAAATTCTAAATTAATAATAAATGTAAAATGCGAGACAGTTAAAGAAATAATATTTTTTTTGTATTTAATAGTAAAAAAACCAACAAGCAAGATGAAGTCAATGTCCAGAATGATGCAATGCCAAGCTAGTGTTTGATTATATAACAGGGCCTGTGACCAGCTGGGATAGAAACAATATGTATACTAACGTTTCGGCCAAAACGAAATAGTATACGGTACGGCTCAACCCACAGTGAGGTTGGGGTTAGCGCAGACAAGTAACGAGAAAGATTTGGCTTTGGTCACAGACGTTATACTACTCCCCAAGCAATTTCCAAGCAACGAGTCAATGAGTCAATAATCAACATGTCAAGATAGCCATCCAGTAATCCATCAATCTATGTGGAGTCCGAGAGGGATCCACGGTGAATCAGTGTAACTATACTACATGTATCTAACTGATGCATACATTTAATTATCAAAATAAAACGCATACATGGAATAGATATGAAACTTGCCTCAGAGTATTCTTTGACTTGGCAGCAACCAGAAAGTGACTGTTAGGGTTTACAGATCCGAACCTACAAGATCGTAATGCCAGTTTTAGTAACCAGAATTACGTCCTAAATCTAAGGTACAAAACTAGGCCAAGTCTACAGGTTGGTGATCCAAATTGGAAGCCATTTGTACATAAAAATAGATTTTGTTACCAAATTAAAATTAATATATAACCGTTTAAGTAAATATAGATTTTGTCGTAAATAAATAATATTTAAGGAAAATTACTTAAAAATGTATTTCTTTGAAATTAGTAATTTTGTAGAAAAATAGATTTATCTAAAAATATTTGAAAGTAGAATTTATTTATTGGGATTAATAATTAACAAAAACGATTTTCCTTAGAAAATACCTTTTAACCATTTTTCGTAATTTAAAAGAAAAATTAACTTTTTAAATACTAAAATAATACCTTTGCATAAAAAAACGATTTTCTTGCCAAAATTATGATTTTAAATTAATACAAAATATTTCGATTATTAATACTAAATAACCATCTTTTTACCAAAAATTAATTATTTTACAAAAATGGTTTTCCTTAAAATTATATCTTTTAATCATTATCGTAAATAACATAGAAAATCACCTTTAATTATTAAAATAGCAATTAATGCAAACATACATTTTCTTACCCAAAATAATAGTTTTTAAATTATTATAAAAGATTTCGGATTTTATTACTAAATGCCATTTACTAAAATAACCATTTTAACACATAATTCGTTTTATAGAAATTAATTAGCTTCTTTATTAATCTATTTACCAAAAACCTTTTTGATTTAAAAACATTTAAAAGAGAATTTACAATATATATATATATATATATATATATATATATATATATATATATCATTATCTATTTGAAAATAATTTTATTATATATATCTAACAAAACTTTTACTTAAAGAATAATAATTCTAATGCACTATTTACATTAATTAAAGATAATGCAACCTAACAAGGTTTCCTAAAAGGAATTTATTACCAACATTGCTAATACTAATCTACAGAAACTAATCTACAGAAACTAATATTAATCTATAGAAACTAATCTACAGAAACTAATATTAATCTACAGAAACTATTCTAAGGCCAGAAAGTCATATTGGGTTCTGTGGACTACAACATAAGGTGAAAGGGGAGAGGTTACCCAAGGCTTGCACGAAGGAGTATCGAGGGGAGGCCTCGGATTCGGAATAACACCGGAAACGACGAGCACGGGTACGTGCACGCACACGGGTGGACACATGGGAAAGATACGCGGCGACGGGGCACACGCGGGAGATAACGGACGCCGGGCGGAGGGCGTGCGCGGAAGACGACGGGGTTTGCCGGGGCTGCACCGGGCTGCGTCGGGGTCGGCGACCGACGGGCTGCGCTGGGTTGGCCCCGGGGAGGCGCTGTCGCGGCTGACAGCGGTCGGGGGTCCGCTGGTCGGGCTGACAACGACCGGGGCGCTGTCGCGGGGTCGGCCGAGAAATGCCGGACGGGGCGCGCGCTGGTCGATTGAAACGCCGGATGGGGGTCGCCGGCAACGGTCGGGCGGCAGGGTCCGACGGAACGCGACGGAAACAGGGCAGGAGTGGTCTAGAAATGGAGGGGATGGCGAGGGAAGTTCGGTGGTAGTTTTGGTTTAGGAAATGATGGAGGAGAATGGAAGTAATGGAGATTTGAAGAGGGTGGTGAGGAAGAAAAGCTTATGGAAAAGAAGAAGAAATCTGAGAGTTTAACTCTCCGTAGGATCTCCAGATCCGATTTGGGGGGTGTGCGTGCGGGACCAGGGGGAGAGAGGAACGTGGGTTTGAATGGGTTTGGGTATGGGCTTGGGTTTAAAACCATTGGGTTTAAGTCATTGGGACAAAGGGTTTTGGGTTTAACCAAATAATTAATAAATACAATAAAATTACAAGCATGGGCTTCACAACCTTCCCTCCTCAGAAAATTTTGTCCTCAAAATTTCAACAAATAATGAAAGAGAGGGGATAGAACATACCTAGAAAAGATGAGGATACTTTTCCCTCATCTCATCCTCTCGCTCCCAAGTAGCTTCGCTTGGAGAGTGGTGACGCCAAGCTATCCTCACTAGGGGGATTACTGCACGCCGCAATCTCTTCTCCATAACAAAAATCATAAGATTTGAACTCTAAACCTCCTGTACATTAGTCTTCCCCAATACAAGTGGGCTAATGCCCTCAATTTGCTATAGTTGGCTCCATGGTCATTAAATCTTGAGAAGCTCATAAAAAACACACAAAAGAAGCTCCAATATGCTCCACACAAAAAAACTCTTATTTCCACTCCTGGATTCGAACCAAAGATCTTTCCATTACTAACCTTTACTCCAAACCAGTGAGCGAATGCTCTCATTTGTTTACATATAGCTTATGCTAGTAATAACCCATTTTGACCTAAGCAACTCTCCTTTAAAACCAACAGCATGCATAGGAGTGAATATATTGGAAACAATCAAACCCAATCTAGCATCACACAGACACCAATACTAAATGCTCATTCTCGACTCTCACACACAACAACATTTAAAAAAAAGAGAATGCTTGCTATTTTCTTCATTTATCTAACCTTTTCATTCCTATGCTAAAGATTTCCTATTAGAAGCTATGTAATAGCATGCTAAGTCCAAGTATCATTCCTCCTCCCTCAAGTTTTCAACAGCACCTATGTATGTAACCGAATGTTCTTCTTTCCCTGTATACATATTCTTAGCTAGAATTCACAGAGCATTCCCACACTATGTAGTCCCATGGCTCCATGCTATAATGTTGCAATGTACACATAGTTTTGAAAAGAAAACTTGGTTCCCACACCCTTCGACCACAGAAAAAACAAAACAAAAATAATAATTCAACACACAAACTCTCTCCCAACCAACTCTAAATGTTCACGTAATAACCCATTAACAACAACGTGCACAGGACCTTCACCATAGTCCCAGGCACGCCCCGATCACACAAACGTACACCATTTGTGAAGTATCTGGGAAAACTCCCTCTAATTATACCGAAATAATACCATTAATATTAACAAGGATAGATGTCTACCAACATACATACTTACTCACGCTATATAAACGAAGGAAGGGATGGACCAGAGCATTTGAAAGAACTCACCAAAGTAGATCGGCTGACGGTAAGGGAAGTCGCCGAGGTCGAGGCCCGCTGTGCCGCGGAATATTGAATGTCGGCGAAAGGAAGAAGCCTCCCTCGCTTGCGCTCCTGATCTGCTCGTACGGAGGGTTGGCGAGCTCACTCCAGTGCCGGTGCGCTCTGTCGTCGGTGCCGGAGCACGCGCGTGGAGGAGGAAGAAGAGAAGGGTGTGTGAGTGGATGGCGGCTAGGTTATGCTTCTGGGAGGAGAGAAAGGGGGATAGAGTATAAATAGAATGGAAGTTTAGGGTTTTAGAACTATTTGCAAAGGAGAGGGGGTCGGCCTCTAGGCGTGAGCTGGTCGCTGGTCTGGCTTGGTTTGTTCTAGTAGGGAAAAGTAACATTTTATTTGTTCAACTTCAAGCCCACAACCAAAACATTATTGCCATACATTATAATTATTATATATATTACACCACCAAAAATATCCTAAACCATATAAACAATAATAATAATAATAATAATAATAATAATAATAATAAATAAAAGTATACCAATGCCTATTATAATTCTGATAGAGTCAGTGATTAAATCAACTATAACTATAAACATATCAATTGTGAATAAATTTATATAATTTAAATTAGTAAACAAAAATATTTAAAAATAATAATAGCTTGAAAATGGGGGGCTCACAAAGGGAAAGTCAAAGCATTCCTCAGACTCTCCTTCTTTGACCATTTTATAACAAGTATACAAAAAATGTATGTTGTCTAGGTATTAAAGATACATAGGTATGGCTTGAGGTTCCCTATAAGAGTGTTGTTCGAGTGGATGGGGTTCCCAACCTATGTGGAGAATACCCCAGAGTGCGACGAGCGCCATCCATGTGCCGGAGAAGCTCGGGGAGTGCATCGTTCCTATTTTGGAACATATATGGTAAAAATATATATGATTGAATTTCCATATATACTTTGATCATATATTTATGATTGGATCTTTCATATATTGACTTTTCATATAATTGGACTTCCAATTATGGCAAGCCAATTATGATTGGATTTCTATTAAATATATGATTGATACATATTAGAAGTTTTCATATATATTGACCTTCCATGTATAGATTTTTAAGGGCTTATAAAAGGATGATGCATGCAAGTTGAAAAACAACTAAAAAAAGAGTGCTTTACGATATTTGAGAGAGAAGAGAAAGAGAGAGGACTGAGGACTACTGTGAAAAAGAGATCGCTTCGAATAATTTTTTGATATCTCTTGTTCTTCGGAGTCCGCAATCAAATTTTTTTCTTTCATGTGAGTTGTGGTGATCCGTGTTGGATAGGGAGAAGCTTGTAGATGGTGTATTCTCTTTATTCCATTAGTGGAGGTTCTTCAAGGTTGGACTCCGATCGTTTCGTGGTTTTTTATCCGTAAGGGTTGTCCACGTCAAAAATCTTTATGTCTTCGATTGTGTTTGGCATTTTTGGTTTGTGTGCTTTTGCTCGGTTCTCTTACATGACTTTCTGGTTTAGGAAAACGGTTTTTGTGCTTCGTTTCCAACATAGTGATATCAGAGCCAGGTTCTAAAGAGGTGTCAGAAATTGACAGTCAAATAAAAAAGTAGAGATGGACGCGAAGCCGGTGAGCATAATAAACCTGAATGGTACCAACTATCATTATTGGCGGAGCAAGATGAAGGATTTACTGTTCTTCAAGAAGCTGCATCTTTTAGTATTTGCGTTCGAGAAGCCCAGTAACAATTTCGATGAGGACTGAAACTTCGAGCATATACAAGTGTGTGGGTACATGCGACAGTTCGTTGACGAGAACGTGTACAACCATGTTGCCAATATTGAGCATGTGAAGATGCTGTGGGAGAAGCTAGAATCTTTGTATACGAAAAAGTCCCGGGTAAATAAACTGTTCATGATACGGATGATGATAGGTCTGCCGTACAAAGATGGTGCATCTATTACGGATCACTTGAGTGAGCTCCAGGGCATAGTGGACCGGCTATCCTCGATGGGAGTCAAGTTCGACAACGAGGTTCAAAGACTTTTGTTGCTATATACATTGTCAGACTCGTGGGAGACCGTACGAGTATCTATGATCGCTTATGCTTCAGAAGGCATAGTCAGTCTAGAGTTTGTCAAGAGCGGGGTGCTGAATGAAGAGATGCGAATACATTCTCAGGGCACTTCATCCACATCCTACCACTCAGTGGCGCTAGTTTTAGAGAGTCATAGAAGGGGCAAATGCAGGGGTCCAGGTGGTGGCAGAGACAAGAGTAGGGGCAAGTCCAAGGGTCGGTACGAGGACTTAGAGTGTTACCATTGTGACAAGAAGGGCCACATTAAACAAAACTATTTTGTTTGGAAGAGAGAGAAGAAGGACGACAAGGAAAAGCAAAGTAAGAACACTACAACGACGGCCTCGGCACATGGAGGCGATGTGATCATCGTAGGTGATGAGGTTGTCATGAACCTCGCCTGCGATATAATTCTTGACTGGTGGACTCAGGTGCTTCAGCATACGTATCTCACAACAGGGCACTATTTGCCACTTATATGACAGATGACTGTGGAGTATTGGATGTCACGCCCCGATTCATAGAGTCATTTATTTACATATTTTATCTCTTGGAATCGATCGTCCTCGCTTGGGTGTGATGCCGTACAAGTCTGGTATTGTACTTGTACAAGACAAAGAGGGTACATAATTGATAATCTTCAAATAGGAACACATCGCAGCGGCAGAAGCAGACAAATTGAAGTTAATAAGGATAATTCTTCTTATTGAATAGAAATACATCCCTTCTTTATAGCAGCGGAGATAAAAAGGATCACTTGAAGTCACACAGAGATATATAGAACTTTATTCTCTTTTATTGAAAATTGAAGAAGAGTACAAGACTTGTATTGAAGTACAATGCTTACAACACATCTCACTTTACATTGAAAGCCAACTGAACAATGCTATACAGCTTACATTTGATATTTGGATACAATGGATTACAACTCAATATATCGACTTGGCTTACAACTCACTGGTATCACTGATTACAATATTCCATACATTATGCCCTTTATAAACAGAAGACATCATCTTGAACAAGGAGAGCTTCTGTATGCCCAACAAATCTTCGATGTTGCGGGACCAATCAAGCCAATCTTCGTGTGTAGAACATCCCAAGCACGAGCACCTGCCCATAAAACGTGGGTCAGCACATCATCTATGTACTGGCGAGCAGAATCCAACCCACTCGCCTAAACCAACACTAACTGGTCAATTTTAGCAAGCATTTAATGGAATAATCTTTCTACTTGAGGCCTAGCATCGGTTTACTGTTCATGGACAATAATTATATTGAAGCATGTAAACATATTCTTAGCAATATTCATATGGACGTATCATCATAGCATTCTTGGTGTTATCATGCAAAGACATCATTGAGGCATCGTTAACATTTACATCTTAAACATGTTATGACAATTCTTACTTCAAGCATCACTTAGCATGTATGTTATGTTTAAGCAATATTTATAGCAAGGCATCTTTCTAGCATACTGAATTTAACATGTTAAGCAGGTTCTCATACTGAAAGGCTATATACAGCATCATTTATTTGGAACATTAAGCACGCAAGTTAAACCAACACAGATATTGTGTATATCACACTTAAGTAATTTCTTACCGATAGCCAACTCCCTCGTACCTGCATTAAATACAGGTTATCAGATATACTTACTCTGCCTGCACAAAACATTCATTAGCGTGCATCCTGACAATATGGTCATTGGTGTTTAACCATACGGACGTTGCATATAGGTCTTCATCGGTAATGTGATGACTCCAGAGAAGGTAGCTAGCCCCAAAGGATACCTCACAAAACACGTGCCCCTACTGGCATGCCAATATTTCCTCATAGGCCGGATCGGTCGCCCTAACGTCCCGGGGTACTGTCCGAGAAAACATATCCCCATCTCTTATGCATAAGTTGTCCTATGACCATGCGAATGCGTGTCCGACTCAATCGTGAACATAAAATGCATGGTAAAATATTGAAATCAAGACAACAATGCATCATCATTCATCTCATTCAAGTCATGTTCAATGACTTATTCATTTCCAATATTACTATCATTTCACTTGGTGATCTCAACGATCCCAAGCCTCATCAATTCTCATTGCATCAATCATTATAATATTTCTCATATCATTCCTTTCTAAGAGGAACAAACAATATTCATTCATTTCAAAGGGACCTATAGCATTTTATTCATTTTATAGGAACAATAGCATACTCAATTTATTTCTTGTGCGTCATTCATGTAGCATCTCATTATTCAAGTGATTCATTCATTTCATTAACATTAGCATAATGGACATTATCAATTAATTCTCAGGCATCAAGTTACACTAGCAATTCGAGTGTTATTCGTTCAGCAGTTCAATATTCATGTCTTATTCATTCCTACGATTTCCAACATATGCATCTCTATTGATTTAGCAACTAAAGCATCGCATCATAGTTATTCAACATTCAAGGTAAGACACATTAGGGACATATTCATAGCATCACGTTATTCCAATTTATTAAACATGCAGGAATAAGGAGGAAGGAGGACAGTTCCACTTGCCTGCACAAAAGGGTCTTCTTATTCTGGTTGCACACATTCCCCCTAAGCGTAGCTCCACCAGCAAGCCACGTTCCAACACTTAATCCGTCTAGCCAGCTAAGAGAGACTGCATCAGTCTCAACTCTCTTGATCTCCAACACAAGTTACGGTCCAACATTCTGATCCCCTCCAACAAGCCAATCAAATGCCTCGCGCGGAGCGGGGCATTACATAATATACCACTCAGAAAAATTTTCGTCCTCGAAACTTAAGGAAAACAACTCACCTACTAGATTCACTTAGTCATAACGAGTTACTCTTTCAGCTCCAATTCAATATTCATTCCAGTCCATTCGATCGTCTCAAAATAGCTATCCAACTGTTTGCCATTGATTATAAAAGAACAAAACAGTTTTATGGGAGGACTGGACTTTTAATTTACAATACAAACTCGCTCGTACAAAGAGAGCCTAGGAACAAAACCTAGAAAAAGCAATCTAAGTACAATTGCTTAGTTTTTCTGGAGGGTGACGGTAGAGGCTCGGGAGAGTGCTATCAACTCTGCCTTACTCTTTGGACGATCGGACGTAGTTTCTGCTCTGGCCAGGAAATGCTCTCTGTGTGTGTGGGGGTTGCTCGTCTCTATGCTCGGGCTCTGTGTGTGCTTGCAAGGGAACAACACCTTGCTATTTATAGGAATTGTGATGAGCGAGATGTGCAGCAACTGTGCCTTGAAAAGTGGACGGTTGGGGATTGGTTAAGATAAACCTTGATCTATTTGTTGGAAATCAATCTGGGCTGTTGAGTTGGTTGTAATAAATCTGCATTGTTATGATTTATTGGTTGCAACAACTTCGAGTGGATAAGTCTTAGTTAAACCTCTGCCACGTGCCTCAACCGCCATTATGCTGCGAGCCGTATGAATGGTGCGTCATGGCAGAGCCGCATGAGGGTGGCCTCACAACTGAGCCGCATGAGGATGGCCCCAACTTACAACTGAGCCGCATGAGGGTGGCCCCCACAACCAAGCCGTATAAAGGTGGCCCCCCATATGAACCGCATAAGGGTGGCCCCGTCAACTAAGCCACATGAGGGTGGCCTCATGTCAGAGCCGTATGGAAGACCTTGAAGCGATCCGAAAAAAAGAGCTTTGGAATTTGGTGGATTGTGCCAGATATAAAGATTTTTCTCGTCTCTCTAGGAGCACGTCATTATGTCAGAGTCATCATTTTACCTTTATGTCAGAGCTGTCAATCTTTTGTGTCAGAGCTGCCGTATTGTGTCAGAGCATTTAATGAGCCAGCTGCACAGAGTTATGGCCAGCTGTAGAGGCCTATTTTTGAACCGCATAGGGCCACGTGGCTTTGCCCGAGCCCACGGAGCTATCAGGGACTTTCGAGCTGCATAAAGCCCTAAGAGATTTTTGAGCCGCATGAAGCTCTAAAAGATTTTTGAGCCGCATGAAGCTCTAAAGGATTTTTGAGCCGCATGAAGCTCTAAGGGATTCTTGAGCCGCATGAGACTCCTCTTGTTTTGAGCCGCATGGACTTTCCTGTTCTTTTCCATTCTTCTACAAGACCTCCTTCAAAGTTTTCAATTTGTAAAATTAAAATACTTTGAATAAGAAGCATGGCTATGTCTGCATAAGCTCTTCTTATTGCATAGACTCCTCTGGCCGCATAGGATGTTCTGGCCGCATGGACTGTTCTGGCCGCATAGGATGTTCTGGCCGTATGGACTGTTCTGGCCGTATGGACTATTCTGTCCGTATGGACTACTCTGGCCGCATGGACTGTCCTGGCCGCATGGACTGCTCTGGCTGTATGCTGTCCTTCATGCCACGTAGGCGTCTCATTTATTGCCTTTGATTTGTTTTGATTTAAAGCCATCTTTTGGGATAGGATCCCAAGAGTCAGCTTTAAATATTTAGATTTGTTCTTAATGATTACGAGTAATCTTTTGCATGCAGGGGATAGAAATCCAAGAGTCGGCCTTATCTTCTAGGCGGCGCATAATGCGAAGCATCCACCGATTCTCACGCCCCTTGTCAGCCTATAAATACGAGTACTTTTGGGAGAGAGAGACTCTTTACTTTCTTTTCTCTTCAACTCTTCTTGCCCTTAGTCGCCGTCCTCTCTTCCTTCTCCGATCATCAATGGCTCCCAAAGCTTCCTCTAGCGCTGCGACGAAGGGTAAGGGAGCGGCTTCCTCATCGACTGAAGCGCCCACAGTTCATCCCGACGTCCATCCCGCCATTGATGGTAAAGATATTGGAAGAAATTGTATGAACTCAAAACCCTAACCATCATGGCTACGTCACATATTTTATGTACGGGCCTTCTTCGTCTTCATTGAACTATTCAAGTTTATTGTGATAAATTTGCATACTGTGCTGCATGTGCCACGTGTACATCTCATGTCCGAGCCGCATAAGCACTTTGTAAACTGGGCCACATGAAGACCCATCGAACTATACCGCATAAGATCCCACCAAATCAGAGCTGTATTAGCTCACTTGAACTGGCCGCATGAGCACACACTAAGCATAGCCGCATAAGCTCACTTGAACTGGCCGCATGAAACCCCGCTAAACAGATCCGCATAAGCTCATCTGAACTCGGTCGCATGCGGCCCCGTTAAACAGAGCCGCATAAGCTCACTTGAACCGGCCGCATGAAATCCCGCTAAACAGAGCCGCATAAGCTCATCTGAACTGGCCGTATGAAACCCCTCTAAACAAAGCCACATAAGCTCATCTGAACTCGGCCGCATGAGGCCCCGTTTAAACAGAGCCGCATAAGCTCCATTAATTGAGCCGCATAAGGACCCGCCTGATCAGAGCCGTATAAGCTCATCTGAACTCGGCCGCATGAGGCTCCGTTTAAATAGAGCCACATAAGCTCCATTAATTTGAGCCGCATAAGGACCCGCCGGATCAGAGCTGCATAAGCTCGGAAACACTAAGCAGTTCTCCCTGGCCATCTTCTAACTTGTTTCTTTTGTCCCTTTTTCAGTGAATTTGCCAGTCAATGCTGTGGGAGAACCTTTGGTGGGTCGCACCCAATCTGCTGTGGGCTATAGGTTCGACCACATAGTCGAGTATGTGGTGAACCAGCTTCCAAAAGACGAACCTGTGGAGAGGCTGGAAGACATTAAAAAGCAGTCATTCTTCTTTATCTCGGGGATGATGAACTCAGGGCTGCTGGGGGGCAAACACCTGAAGCCTGCGTTCCTCTTCGGGGATGCCTTAACTGTAAAGAACTCCCAAGTTCTGGATATATCTGAGAGTTGGAGTTTTACTTCTGACGGGATGGTGATCCATATTCCTCTGGTGGAGCGTCACTTCCTACTGTCGTGGTTCAATATGCTACCGATGGACAAAAAGATGGAGGATTTCTTGACTCCGAGTCGGTCTGGGATGTTCGTGGGCAACATCCATTATAACAACAACTTGGGGTCAGTGTATGCAGGCAAGGTCCCGGTCGGCCACTACGTGATGGGGTTGGCCCCGGGCAGTTTCTTGAATGTACAGGGTCCCAACTTCAAGTTCTCTCAAGCTGACACTTTCCTGAACCAGCTTGCTCGGAAGGGGTCCTATCCTGTTGGCTGGTTGTCGCTATCGAGTTGGGTAAACCCCGTCCCTTCGTGGACCAACCTGTCTACGTGGATCGCGCGGGAATACGAGACTCTCCTGCGCGAGATTGGACTCTACCATGCTATTCGGGGCACCAGCTGTAGAAGCAAAGAAAAGAATAAAGAAAGATCCATGCGGCCAAAGAGCCCCATGCGGCTCAGAGAGTTCATGCGGCTCAAGTATCCATGCGGCTCGAGCGTCTATGCGGTTCAAACAAGTTCTATGCGGGTCAGAGAGGAGCCACGTGGCCTACAAACAGCTCTTCCGTTTGTCCTTTACTACATTAAA
This sequence comes from Iris pallida, assembly GCA_029216955.1. Lineage (NCBI taxonomy): Eukaryota > Viridiplantae > Streptophyta > Magnoliopsida > Asparagales > Iridaceae > Iris > Iris pallida. Next base: position 6,770,862 of record JANAVB010022999.1, read on the forward strand.
TGCCTTAATGGCTGACAGCTCTGACAAGGTGACGGTTCTGACACAAAGATACCATTATGACTCCCTCATAAGGACGGACTCCTAGGGAAACGAAGAAAATCTCTGACACAATCTCCCGAGATTCAGAAACTATCATGCGGCCTTGACACATGGACAGTAGTATGCGGCTCAAGTAGAGACCATCCTATGCGGCCCAAGCGGAGGCTCCCCCATGCGGCTCATAAAGACTCGCCCCATGCGGCTCACTAAGACCATCCCATGCGGTTCATGAAGACTAGCCCCATGCGGCTCACGAAGACTATCTTCATGCGGTTCACGAAGAAGGGACCCATCATGCGGTCATCCACACTCATGCGGCTCAAATCATTACCATGCGGTCCAAATGTTCAAGAGGCCACTCTCAGGCAGCCTTGACACGTGGCCAGCCTTATGCGGCTTAATGAGGAGCAACTTTCCTGTGGCTCAGATTTCTGCTGTGGCTTACAGACGACATGTGGCATGATAGCAGGGCACGTGGCATCAAATTGATCGAAATCCCTCAACAAATCCCAATGAAATATTGGGATCACATCAGATCATTTGCAAACAAGCAAATTAATGACACGTGTCGAGAAATCCGAGGTTAGCATGGCAAATCAGGAGAATTTATGTCAATCATCATTAATTACCCACAAAAGATTTGATGCAATCACATTTATTGCTCAAATCTCGTATATTCAAGATAAACGGCCCAGATCCAGTGATCCTTAGCCGCCGACTTTTAAGAATGGGCAATCATTGCAAACCCTAATGCGGCCTCCCACTCTTATAAATAGCAAGGTGCCATTCCCTTGCAGGAGAGACATATATATACACACAGAGAGATATACAGAGAGATATATACAGAGAGAGACATAGAGAGCTAGAGATCCAGAGAGAGAATATACAGAGCTTGAAAGGAGAGCATTTCTTCATCAACGCCAAGCAGTTCTTCTACAGAGCCAAGGCTGCACCCGATCGTCCAAGGAGTAAGGCAGAGCTGTCGTCGCTTTCCCGAGCCTCTACCGTCACCCCCCAGAATCTAAAATAAACAATTGTACTTAGATTGTTGTACCTAGGTTTTCGTCCCTAGGCTTTATTTGTACAAGCGAGTTTGTATTGTGAAGTAAAAGTCCAGTCCTCCGATAATTGTTGTGTTCTTTTATATTTCATGGCAAACACGATGGCGACTCAGCTGGAGACAAACTTCTCCATGGCTGAGGAGTTAGTGACGCAATCGGATGCAGCCAAACTTGGCTCCACGCAACAGAAGATGGTCGTCCGCTTCGACTAATAGGCATTTGAAGAAATACTCTCTGAAGGAAGTGCTGGCCCGGTCCAGAAGCGAACCCGCACAAAGAAAGCTCGCTGCGAGTGGAGGCCAAAATCATTTGCTCCTTCCCAAGCTCTGGATGGAGTACTCTCTGCTACCCAAGACGATGAAGGCGACTCTCATACGGCTCCACTTCAAGCCATAGAGGACTCTGCTATCTCCAAGTCCGGCAGAGGAAAGCACTACGATGCTGGACTTGCAGGGACAAAGAATGATTCTGTGCGCCCCAAGAAGAAGTCGAACACTCATGTGGCCAAGTCTGCCGACCATATGCAGGATGCTCATGCGGCTGAATCGGCCAGCCGCATGAAGAAGGTCTATACGGCCAGCTCATCCAGCCGCATGAAGAAAACTGATGCGGCCGAGACTCCCAGCCGCATGAAGAAAGCCTATGCGGCTACGCCTGCCAGCCGTATGAAGATCATTGATTCCAGCCGCATGACGCCTACTCCACGTGGCTCTGTCTTCGACAGCCTCTCCTATGGTCCTGATCTTTTGTGCTTCCAAGAAGATATGTTTGACTCTCTCCAGCATCACTTAGACTCTTCCTACTATGTGCCCTTACGCACTAGAGCAAAGAAGTCTAGGGCAGCGCGAGCTTGGCAAGCTCGATCCGCTGATCCGACCTCTGACCATCCGAGCGACCCGCATACTGTTATGCGGGCCTCAGATGGGAAGTTGTACAGAACCACTCGAGTCCAGCCCCGGTGGCAAACGGACAGAGAGGTTCGCAAAAGTCTCCCAAAATCCAGGGAGCGGACATCGGGGTACAAAGAGTCCTCCCACGGACGTTACTGTACCCAAGTCATCGTCAACTGCTATTGTAATAATACGACGGTGCGAAAAGACCGGCAGTCCGTCTTTCAAAGACTGCAACAGCTGTCTTCAGAAGACGAGGCACTTCCCGTCGTCTCCTGCAACTCTGCTTAGAAAATCTCCGTCGATGGGAAAGGGAAGAAGACAAATGTTTCCAGTCCGAAGATTTCAACCACTATGACTAAAAGACTGTCGTCTAAGCGGGTGCCCACCATCGGAGTTTTCCAAGGTACTTATTCTAAGACGAAATCTGCTACAGTGGAAGATTCGTCGTCCACACCACTGGGGGTTGCTGGGACTGGGGGTAGCATTCCTCCGAACCTCCACGATAATCCGATGTTCCAAGAAGACGAGCCGGGGGAAACAACTCTCCCATCAGATGCAGCAAACCCCGACGTCCCCGAAGACGTCCATAATTCCCAAGACGAGGCGAACTTGGAGACTGGGGGTACTGTTCCTTCTGAGTCCGAACCAGAAGAGAATATTCCCACATACCCCGATGACTTCTCACCACAGGGGTATGATTCGGAGGGCGCTACCTCCACCGTTCCGTCCATCTCTCCTCATGTAAAGACGGTGTTCATGACGGACAGCAGCCAAGGTGGTTCCAGTGATCGCCAACGCATCGACACTCTGGAGGCCATACTGCATGCCTTGGTCAAGTCTGTGGACGAGATCAAAGCGGCCCTTCCAACTCTGCAAGGAGGGACGCCTGGCCAAACAAGCGCGGGTCCCACGGTCAATACGGACTCGAATTCAGCGACACCGAATCCGAGCAACAATCCTCCTGAAGTAACGGCCCCCACCATTGTGGATGAGGCCCGAGAAGCGAAAAGAGAGGTCCAGGAGCTCCGAGCCATGTTTCACGCTCGAGAAAACTCTTAAGACCTCAGAATACGGCAACTGTACCCAGCTGCATGGAGGGATGTCCCCTTTCCGCCAAGATATAAGCCGTTCAACATCAACCCGTATGATGGCAAGACCTCCGCAAGTCGGTACATCACTTACTTCGAGGTCACCACCGACCATCTGCCCCATGACGATGCCATCCTCACACGATTATTCATTGGGGCATTGGAAGGAGTCGTCTTCGACTGGTATCGCAACCTGCCAGACAACTGCATCCACACCTTCACCAGCTTCAAGCGCATATTCTTGGAGAGATTCTACGAAGTGGGACAGGACATCACAATGTCTACCCTCATGGACGTCGTCCAAGGGGAGAAAGAGCTGACAAGGAACTACATTGAGCAGTTTTGCCAAACCGCAATAAAGTTGCCGTCTGGAAATCCAGATTTCTCCTTGATTGAAATTTGCCAAAAGAGATTGCTCCCAACAATCAGTCTCTGGATGGGCGAAAGTCAATTCAAGGACTCGAAGACGTTTATCATCAGTGCCACAAGCGCCGAAGAACGATTGAAGAAGGCTCGCCAACTGGGATTGCACATCTCAGAGGGAGAGGACAAGGGCAGGCGTCCCGATGCCAACACCAACAGTGGGGGTAGCTCCACCAATAATCGGGACAACAAGGGTAAGCAGGCTATGGTGGCCGACACAACCCAGAAACCTGAGTCAAAACCTGCAGACAAACAATGGCCACAAATCACCTACTCCTTCGAAGACGGCCACGTCAAGCCCATCTTGGACATGCTCATATAAGGAGACAGAATTCAGCTTCCTCTACCAAGACGGGAACCTTGGCCGACAGAGATGGAGAACCCAAAGTACTGCCATTACCACCGCTACGTCCACCGTCCTACACAAGACTGCTACCAACTAAAATGGTACATCCAAAATCTCATCGATTCGAACGCTCTGGCCATCGATTTTGAGGAGGTAACGGTGGCAGCCAATATGGTATCGGTACAATTCGGCAGCTTCCCACTGACGGAAACTCAAGACGGTGTGGTCCCCATCCCTCTGGCGATAATGGAGATTGCTAATCTTCCACCTCCCCGAGATCAGGCTGCTGGTCTAGTGCCCCTCATCACATCACGAGGGGAGGTCATGTGGGTCCATCCAGACTTGGTATCAGAAGTGACTCAGCCCACACCATCTTTCATTTGCAAGAAGAAGAGTGGAAAAGCTAGGTCCTGTCGCACAATCTCGGCAGATATCGAAGAAGCTACAGCCATCGTCACTCGGTCTGGGGCACAATTCCAACCCATGGCTGATAACTCAGCTGAAGATCATCAGCCTGCTACAACTGACGCTCCGGGACCTGCTCAGCCTCCGACGACCGACAAGCCTAGGCCGAAGGAGACTCACTTTGACAAGTCCCTCCAAAAAGAGGCACCACAGGGGCTGGAGAAGCCCTACAACTTCGACATCTTGGCGCAATTGGCCAACACACCGGCCAAGTTGTCATTATACGAGCTTCTGAGACTCTCAAAGGATGTTCGCGCGGCTTTGAGCGATGTGCTCCAAAATGCCGACGCGTACCTGGCTCAGGTCAACCTCACGGGAGAGAACCCGCCTGCAGATCTCCAAGATAGTGCTTGTACGAGAGCGATGCCCAATATTGTCTTCACTCCGTAGGACATGCTCATCAAAACCAACCTACACGATCGCCCGCTATACTACAATGGATACATCGGCGACGTAAAGGTGGATCGGATGCACGTTGATCCTGTTACACCATCTCCGCATCCCTATGCATCGCCTGACGCCTACAAGCACCGCCATCAGCGGTTTCAATTCGGACAGGAGCTACCCAATTGGAAAGATTCATCTGAAGTGTCAGATTGGCGATCTCCAATCAGAAGTCACCTGCTACGTCATAGATGCAGACACTTCTTACAACATCCTCTTGGGGCGCCTTTGGATACACGATTATATGATCGTGCCTTCCAGCTGTACCAATGCTTCAAGTATGTCGACAAATACGACTTCGTGAGGAAAGAATTTGTCGACATCGATCCCTTCAAAGGGGTCGAATCCTACTACTCAGACTCCTGCCTGTACGAAAAGTCGAAGAGGCACCTTGTTGAAGGAGATGGACAAGCTCGTACCGAGACGGCCACAGGATCAGAAGAACCTCTGAAGATCCACCTCCAAGCTCGCAAACCTGGCAAGTCCGCACCCCTTACCGCCACTCTGCGTAAGGACGCAATCAGCCTCTCGGCACAAGAAGAGCAAATGATAATCTGGCTGCCAAGGTCTGGCCAAGTGCCAAGACCCACAACAGAGCCACTGACAATCAGGCTACCGAGAGTCGGCCAACCGCAAACGGAGAAGCTCAATCCCTCCGACAGCCAATGACGATACTCCTTCCCAAGAAGAGTCGTCACCCCGATACAAGGTCTGGGACTTCTAGCGAACCAACCACTCCCCGCCCAGCATCGAGTACCAAACTGGGGGTCGCTAGTCTGCCAACAACTCCACGCTCTGCTCTACCAGCTGAACATCTGACGATCAAACTGCCCAGGTCGTCCTCTCAGTCTTCGTTTATACAGGGGGTAGTTGAAGAGGAACCGGAGCTAGCCAGGTATGTGGCTGCCCACACTGATGTTCCCTCCGCAGATGATGTAATCCTGCTAGAAAATATACCTTACTTCATCAATAAAGGGCTATCTTTGAACTACCTCGAGCTTAATAAGCTTTGTACAATGTATGCTATGGAACATGGTACAGGCACTCACCTATACACACAGGTGACGAATGTTTACACCGCAAAATAGCTTACTCCTGTGGAAGATGCTTACCGCATAATCGAAGGAGGGGACCATCCAATCATCTTCGGCCGGAAGGACGATCCGCAGCCCTTCACCATAGAAGAAGTCGACCTTGAATCAGATGTTGGGAGACTGCCTCTGTATCTTTATAGCCCCCAATCCAAATATCTCATGCAAAAACAGGGGTATGATCTGGAGACTACGCCAGGCTTGAACTACGGCACCGGGAGACGATTACCTCTAAAGCCACCAGTCCTGGCTGGCAAATCATGGGACTACTATAGCAAGACTCGATGAGGATTAGGGTATGTTACACCCATGATGACCCCTGAAAGTTCAGATGAAGAATGTGAATGGCATTCACATTCAACTGGGTCACCAACTTCTGACTCGGATACCAGCATCGGAGACGTATTCAGACAAGTCCTGTCAGTCAACATGGCATTCGCCGACGCGTATGAAGAAGATGAAGATATTCCGAAAATCCTCAAGGTAGAGCCTTGGGCCCAACAGTTGGATGCACAATGGGAAAAACGGTTCGAACAGAGGGAACCTCCTACTGAAGATGAGGTCATACAAGTGGATCTCGGCAGTGAATCTTCTCCAAAACCAATCTTTGTCAGTAAAAGCCTAATAGACGAAGAGCGAGAGTCGTTACTGGAACTTGTCAAAGAATATATCAATGTGTTCGCCTGGAGCTATGAAGATATGCCAGGACTAAACCCCGAGGTTGCCCTTTACGAGCTCAACATTCGGCCAAATGCAAAGCCAGTCAAGCAACATGTAACGCCCCAGTCCCAAATACTTGAGACTAGATACGTATCATGCCAGCTGTATACATACGAGTAAATATACGACTCGTATATATACATAAGCTGTAAATGTAGAAAGCCAAGACACTAAATCTCATCCACAAGATAAATAATAATATAAATACAACTTTGAGTTTGTCATGTACACAATAGTTGGGCGGAGACAAAGTCCACTACCAACCAAATTAAATATGGAAAAATATACAAGGAAAGAATTTAGCAAGCGAGAGCAAGTGACGAATCCAAGAGTAATCATCACGACGGAATAGAGCGCAAGGCATGGCCTTAGCTAGAGCACCTGCAGGAAATCACGAAAACACACACCTGGAGAGATCACCAGGTCCTCAGAGGGACATAACAAGACACATAATATCATACCGATAAACTGAATAGTAAGAGCTCAATAGAAAATATACATGCATAAAGGTTCCTAACTATTCTATGTGATATATATTTTGAGAAGACAACGTTCTACGCAGGAGCTTAGGTGTTCAGCATAGATGGAGAGAGAGTAGTAGTAGGTAGCGCTCATAAGAGGCAATATCGACTATGGGCAGAAAGTAGTTCTCATACGAGAACTATCGGTCCCGGGGCAGTAAGTAGCGCTCATCCGAGACACTATCGGCCCAAATCTATGTGTGTACTGAACATGTAGCCCCTACGCTAATAACTGTCTCCCCCCTCCCCATGATACTACACATGCGTCGCCTCCACGACACTGTTTAATCCTTAATAACTGTCAAGTCTTCTAAAAAATCTATTAACAGTTACATCCTAACGTACGGCCTTTACACATCGATGTACGGTTGATACGCAAGTCCGAAGCTATATACGACTCGCAGCTCACACACAACCCGTGGCACATTGTGACAGTTTATGAAATGCACTTAAACATATGGTGGTCCCTTAACTCTAAGTCAATTGCACAAAATATAGTAATTTGTATCTACATATAATTTAAAAAGAAAACAACTTGAAAATAAACACAACATGCATGTTATTGAGCAGGAAATTTAAACAGTAAAGGCAATGTGTCTTGCCTGGTGTTACGCCTGGTATGGTGCGATGATCCAACAAGTCCGATTTTGTCTACTAGTCGGGGTCACTGTGTGAGGGTCCGAAATTTACGAGAAATAGAAACATGCAATCAGTCGGGATCAATGATGATAATCGAGGAGAATTTTTGAAGGTAGACGTGTATACTAATTTTAGAAATTGCTTATAATAATAATAATTTAAAACTAGATTTTTATTAGTCAAATTTTTTTAGGAAAATACTTAAAATCGTAAAATGTTTTTAGGCAAAAGTACTCTAAGTCGTAAAATATGATTTAAGGGGGAAACTATATTTCGTAATTTAAAATATCTATTTTAGATGAATATTTAAAATATTTCTAATTCATTTAGACCAAAAAGTATAATTGGTCAAGTATATGTACATATAATCGAAAAGAATATTTTTGTGTTTAAAAACTAACTTGAAATTTTGCTAGAAAATAATAGTAATAGTGTAAATAATAATTTTAACAAACAACAAACTAATAATAATACAATAATAAAATAATAATGCTAAATAATAATAATAATAATATTATCATAATAATAACAATAATAAAAATAATTATAATAATTATAATAGGAATAATAATAAAAATCATAATAGTAAAACAGTAATGTAAATAATAATATAATTAATATTAATAATAATATTAATAATAATAACAATAAAAATACTGACAACCTTACGGTTCTTCTCCTCCCCCCAATTTATAGTGATAGAGAGAGAGAAAGACAGATGGAGAGAAGTGAGAAAGGAGGAAGTGGAGGGTTTACCAGAGAAGCATCGGGGAGTCACCGGAGGATCGCGCGCCGGCAGCAGATCGCCGCGGCGGAACGGAAGGAGTCGCCCCTGTGGCACGGAAGCCCAGGTCGGCGGAACGCTGTGGCTCGGAACGCGGGTCGTGTGGCGGCGGATCGCACGAGGAGGCGCGATCTGGGGCGGTCGGCAGTAGGGTTTTACCGGCCGGAGGAGACGGCGCTGGCTGTCGTCGGGCCCGAGTCGGGCGGGAGCTCACCGGGACGGTGGCGACGCCTCAGATTTGAGGCGAAGAGATGGTGGTGCGACACGGGATGTCAGAGGCGAAGGCGCGTGGTGGCTCCCGGAGAAGACGGCCAGGCGCGGATCATCGGGGCGCACCGCAGGTGGTGGACGGTCCAGTTGGCGGCCGCACCGGCATGGAGGGTTCGACCCGGAGGAGACTAGCGGGACGGCAGCTTCGGATCTGCGCTGACGGAGGTGCTAGCGGCGTCGGATGGGGACGGCGCTGCTCCGGGCAGCGGCTGCTTGCCAGCGAACGGCGGCCGAGGTTAGGGCTTCGCTGGTTTTAACTTCATCTTTCCTTTTGTTCTTCTGGTTTTGGGGATGGTGAAGTGTGGTGGTGGCGGGTTGGCCACGGTGGTGGTGTCGACTGGAATTCAGTATAGGTGGTTTGGGGCTGATGATGGTGGTGGTGTTGTCGGGGTGCTGGTGACGGCGAGGATGATGGGGATCAGGGAGTTCGGTTGTTGGGTGATGGTGGTTGCCATAGGTTTTTGGTGGTTGTCGTAGGATTAGATTGTTGAAAGTCGCCGTGTCGGGAGTGTCCGACACGACTGGGTGGACGTCACATAATTTTCTGTATTTGTAACGGGGAACTTGTAGTGGATGGGAGGCACAGACACGATGCACAATATATGGGTTGTGGTAAAAAATCTGGAAGAGTACCTGCCTATTTATAGGATGTGGAAATTCCAGTTGGATAATGATTAGGAGTAGTTTTAAAACCCAAAAATAGATAACTCGTAATTTAATTTAAATCAATCAACATCCAAATCCAAATACAAATCCAATTTAAATCAAATTTAATTCTGTTAGTTTAAAATCAAATCAATATCAAATATAGATATTACTTTATTTATTTAAATCATTCCATAAAATCAAATCAAAATTTAAATTGTCACAAAATTTTAAAATATGTTTTCAGAAAATACTATATTAATAATTTCAAAAATTATTTTATTATTTAAAATAAACTAATAATTGATTATGAGATATGTATGCATAATTATTTATACAAATTTATGTTTTTCTAATATACAATGAAATATAATTTATTATTAGTAAATGTTAAAAAAAGCTTAGAATAACAAACTTAGTAATTTTGTATAATAGAAAAAAATAAATATTTATATATATCACTTCGAAAATAGAAAAACGATTTTCTAAAAATATGTACGCTCGTACATATTCGCACTCGTCGAGCAATTAAGAAAAATAAAAATTTCGTACGCGACGTACAATACGACTACGCGACGTATAATAATAAAATATCAAATCGGTACCAAAATTAAAAAAATAGTAGAAATTTAGGGGTTTTACATCCTACCAAACTTAAAAGAATTTCGTCCTCGAAATTAAGGATTAGTAGGGGGTGAGAAGGTACAAGGGGTATGACAAGTCTTCGGGCGAGGCAAAGAAATAACGCCTTAACAAGCATTTAGTAGGTCACGATGGTAGGTTTAGGATCAAGGAAAAAGACGAATAGTTTTAGGATGAGGATATAGCCACGGGTTGGTAATGGCTAATTACAGTGGTCATAAGTGATCGGACAACTAAAGGGGATACTCGGCACGAGGGATTTCGTCCTTCTAAAATAGGTGGAAGACCAAAGCGATGAAGGGTTCCAAAGGTGAATTTATCGAATATGAATACGTGGTTCAAAGGTGACCGAAAAAAATTTCAAAAAGAATTTCCAAGGCAGTCGTGAATGGGACTCTAAAGGACAAGTTTAGCTATGTCCCCATCCACGTAGAACGATAGATAAAAGTGAACCAAAGTGCACTTGGTTGATCAGACCATTATATACCGGTTATGAGTAGACAATATGTTAGTGGGAGCGACCCAATTAACATATACCTTGGACAAGCTCGATAAGGAATAAGCTTGCAAAAACTAGGCTACATTAGCATCATTAGTCAAAATGGTAAATACATAGGCACGAGAGATTAAGATTTAAAGAAGGTAGAATGATTCTAAGTCATACAGTCGTCCTATAGTCTTCTTGTCTAAGTCCTTGGTTGGCTAGACGGGTTAGGTCCTCTAGATTCTAGGATCTAAATAAGATTGCTAATATAGGTCACTAGGTCAAAGGGGTTGCTAGTTCATAAGGTATTCTACCCAACTTAAAGAATTTAACTAATGGTGTGATAGGTCCAGCAATTAAGATAAAATGTAAGGTTAAGCATGTAAGGATTTAAGTAGAACAAGAATCATATATCGGGTTGAAAGAATCGAGTCGAGGTCGAGTCTCATCTCAAGTTAAAAAGTATATTGGTTTCAAGGATTAGAGTTCAGTCATTTTGACCCGAAAGTCGCAATATGAAATTAGAGTACAAGGAGACGTATTTTAGTGGCACGTGATATACCTACATGAAGGTGGGCTCGTCTAGGTCTTACATATAAAAGTTGTGGGAAGGAAAAGTCTAGTGTTATGCTCCAAACATCAAAGTCACGATAGGGACACCAAAGAACTTAAAGTAGAAAGTGGGAGTTAACGAGATAATGATTAACGAACCAAATAAATGATCGAGCTAAAGCATGAAATAAAGATAACTTAGATTCTAACAAATCAAGGTAAAATAAATTAGGAGTACAGTTTCTAGGGATATGATAGCCACTTAGATGGTGTATGATCAAGGAACAATCCAATCATTTCTTAAGTTTCAAATGATTAGATGGTCATGACAAAAGATCTAGAATTAAGGGAAGGTCGAGTAAGTCAAAAGATATGTTCATCGGTTTGGTCGATGACTAACTATACTTGTGTATATGCAATATCATAATTATAGGTGGCATGGCAATCTAATGTACAATACTTCTATCTCACTAGGGTAACCTTCCTTGCTTCTTGGTCCTCTACCAATATGATCTAATCTAAATTTCAAGTTCCTCGAAGTTTCTCAATAAAATTTTCGAGATACCCCACCAAAATTTCTAATTATCTTAAGCTACCAAGTCTAGTCAAAATTTAAATTCCTAATAAATCTCGAAATAGTCCTTGTATATTGCAAATGAACATGTCTTTTACCAAAATTTTTAAATATCCATAATAAAAGGCCTTAAACTCGAAATTTAAATAACTCTATAAATCATAGATCATATGACAAAATTTGAAATTTGAATTTTTCCTTCAAAGTCGATATCTTACAAATTTTTTTTAATTTTTCCATCATCTCTTTAAAATTTAATAAACTTTATAAATCGTACGCGCAATTTAAGACCTCAAGTTCTCTCCCTTCTAAACTTTCATCTCTCTAGTCATCTAGAAAATCATAATTTAAACTCTTTAAATAATCTCGAGATAAACTCTATCATATTACAATCCAAACTTAAGTTAACCATAAATCAAGTGTCACAATATAAAAACTTAAATCATAACTATTTTATAATTTCAAAATTCATAAAAATTTGCTTTCTAGCTATCCTCTTGTGTATACCATCTTGTAAATTTAAAGTAAAATTTCAACTATCCTTTGATGGCGGTAATATGCTACTACCCAACTTGGAATTAACTAATCCTTATGATCATATCTCTAGGAAAAATAAATGTCTTTATACTCAAGTATAACCTCAATGGATATTAATTGTCAATGTAACCTTCTAGCCATGTGTTTGACCTATGACCATATACTAGTGTAGTCATCTTCCTATCAAATGTAGAAGTAAGTATTTTGGTAGAAAGAAGTCAAGCAAGATGTAGATCAAGGAGGTCGAAGAAGAGTTTAGAAATTTGAAGTCAAGAGAGGGTGTCAAGTAGGTGGATAAGATTCCTAGATTCTAATCCTATATTGCAGGCCCGTTCGGTACAGTCATGTAACCGAAACGGCAAACTTGACCTGCATGGGCCACCACAAAAATATGTAACACCCCAGTCCCAAATACTTGAGACTAGATACGTATCATGCCAGCTGTATACATACGAGTAAATATACGACTCGTATATATACATAAGCTGTAAATGTAGAAAGCCAAGACACTAAATCTCATCCACAAGATAAATAATAATATAAATGCAACTTTGAGTTTGTCATATACACAATAGTTGGGCGGAGACAAAGTCCACTACCAACCAAATTAAACATGGAAAAATATACAAGGAAAGAATTTAGCAAGCGAGAGCAAGTGACGAATCCAAGAGTAATCATCACGACGGAATAGAGCGCAAGTCATGGCCTTAGCTAGAGCACCTGCAGGAAATCATGAAAACACACACCTGGAGAGATCACTAGGTCCTCCGAGGGACGTAACAAGACACATAATATCATGCCGATAAACTGAATAGTAAGAGCTCAATAGAAAATATACATGCGTAAAGGTTCCTAACCGTTCTATGTGATATATATTTTGAGAAGACAACGTTCTACGTAGGAGCTTAGGTGTTCAGTATAGATAGAGAGAGAGTAGTAGTAGGTAGCGCTCATAAGAGGCACTATCGACTATGGGCAGAAAGTAGTTCTCATACGAGAACTATCGGCCCCGGGGCAGTAAGTAGCGCTAATCCGAGACACTATCGGCCCAAATCTAGGTGTGTACTGAACATGTAGCCCCTACGCTAATAACTGTCTCCCCCTCCCCATGATACTACACATGCGTCGCCTCCACGACACTGTTTAATCCTTAATAACTGCCAAGTCTTCTAAAAAATCTATTAACAGTTACATCCTAACGTACGGCCTTTACGCACCGATGTACGGTCGATACGCAAGTCCGAAGCTATATGCGACTCGCAGTTCACACACAACCCGTGGCACATCGTAACAGTTTATGAGATGCACTTAAACATATGGTGGTCCCTTAACTCTAAGTCAATTGCACAAAATATAGTAATTTGTATCTATATATAATTTTAAAAGAAAATAACTTGAAAATAAACACAACATGCATGTTATTGAGCAGGAAATTTAAACAGTAAAGGCAAGGTGTCTTGCCTGGTGTTACGCCTGGTATGGTGCGATGATCCAACAAGTCCGATTTTGTCCACTAGTCGGGGTCACTGTGTGAGGGTCCGAAATTTACGAGAAATAGAAACATGCAATCAGTCAGGATCAATAATGATAATCGAGGAGAATTTTTGAAGGTAGACGTGTATACTAATTTTAGAAATTATTTATAATAATAATAATTTAAAACTAGATTTTTATTAGTCAATTTTTTTTAGGAAAATACTTAAAATCGTAAAATGTTTTTAGGCAAAAGTACTCTAAGTCGTAAAATATGATTTAAGGGGGAAACTATATTTCGTAATTTAAAATATCTATTTTAGATGAATATTTTAAAATATTTCTAATTCATTTAGACCAAAAAGTATAATTGGTCAAGTATATGTACATATAATCGAAAAGAATATTTTTGTGTTTAAAAACTAACTTAAAATTTTGCTAGAAAATAATAGTAATAGTGTAAATAATAATTTTAACAAACAACAAACTAATAATAATATAATAATAAAACAATAATGCTAAATAATAATAATAATAATAATATCATAATAATAACAATAATAAAAATAATTATAATAATTATAATAATTATAATAATTATAATAATTATAATAATTATAATAGGAATAATAATAAAAATCATAATAGTAAAAGAGTAATGTAAATAATAATATAATTAATATTAATAATAATATTAATAATAATAACAATAAAAATACTGACAACCTTACGGTTCTTCCCCTCCTCCCAATTTATAGTGATAGAGAGAGAAAGACAGATGGAGAGAAGTGAGAAAGGAGGAAGTGGAGGGTTTACCAGAGAAGCGTCGGGGAGTCACCGGAGGATCGCACGCCGGCGGCAGATCGCCGCGGCGGAACGGGAGGAGTCGCCCCTATGGCGCGGAAGCCCAGATCGGCGAAGCCCAGGTCGGCGGAACGCTGTGGCTCGGAACGCGGGTCGTGTGGCGACGGATCGCAAGAGGAGGCACGATCTGGGGCGGTCGGCAGTGGGGTTTTACCGGCCGGAGGAGACGGTGCTGGCTGTCGTCGGGCCCGAGTCAGACGGGAGCTCACCGGGACGGTGGCGACACCTCAGATCTGAGATGGGGAGATGGTGGTGCGACGCAGGATGTCAGAGGTGAAGGCGCGGGGTGGCTCCCGGAGAAGGCGGCCAGGTGCGGATCATCGGGGCGCACCGCAGGTGGTGGGCGGTCCAGTCGGCGACCGTACCGACATGGGAAGGGTTCGACCCGGAGGAGACAAGCGGGACGGCAGCTCCGGATCTGCGCTGACGGAAGTGCTAGCGGCGTCGGATGTGGACGGCGCTGCTCCGGGCGGCGGCTGCTCGCCAGCGAACGACGGCCGAGGTTAGGGCTTCGCTGGTTTTAACTTCATCTTTCCTTTTGTTCTTCTGGTTTTAGGGATGGTGAAGTGTGGTGGTGGCGGGTTGGCCACGGTGGTGGTATCGACGGGAATTCGGTATAGGTGGTTTGGGGCTGATGATGGTGGTGGTGTTGACGGGGTGCTGGTGACGGCGAGGATGATGTGGATCAGGGAGTTCGGTTGTTGGGTGATGGTGGTTGCCGTAGGTTTTTGGTGGTTGTCGTAGGATTAGATTGTTGAAAGTCGCCGTGTCGGGAGTGTCCGACACGACTGGGTGGATGTCACATAATTTTTTGTATTTGTAACGGGGAACATATAGTGTATGGGAGGCACAGACACGATGCACAATATGTGGGTTGTGGTAAAAAATCTGGAAGAGTACCTGCCTATTTATAGGATGTGGGAATTCCCAGTTGGATAATGATTAGGAGTAGTTTTAAAACCCAAAAATAGATAACTCGTAATTTAATTTAAATCAATCAACATCCAAATCCAAATACAAATCCAATTTAAATCAAATTTAATTCTGTTAGTTTAAAATCAAATCAATATCAAATATAGATATTGCTTTATTTATTTAAATCATTCCATAAAATCAAATCAAAATTTAAATTGTCACAAAATTTTAAAATATGTTTTCAGAAAATACTATATTAATAATTTCAAAAATTATTTTATTATTTAAAATAAACTAATAATTGATTATGAGATATGTATGCATAATTATTTATACAAATTTATGTTTTTCTAATATACAATGAAATATAATTTATTATTAGTAAATGTTAAAAAAAGCTTAGAATAACAAACTTAGAATTTTTGTATAATGGAAAAAAATAAATATTTATATATATCACTTCGAAAATAGAAAAATAATTTTCTAAAAATATGTACGCTCGCACATATTCGCACTCGTCGAGCAATTACGAAAAATAAAACTTTCGTACGCGACGTACAATACGACTATGCGACGTATAATAATAAAATATCAAATCGGTACCAAAATTAAAAAAATAGTAAAAATTTAGGGGTTTTTACACAACAACAGCGACGCTTCCGCCCAGGCATCATGGATGCGATAGAAGCCGAAGTCAACAAACTGATAGCCAGCGGCTTCATTCGTGAGGAACAACATCCTGACTGGGTCGCCAACATAGTACCCATCCTCAAGAAGAATGGAAAGATTCGAATCTGCATCGACTTCCGCAATCTGAACGAGGCATGTCCCAAAGACGAATTCCCCCTCCCTATCACAGACATCACGATTGACAATACCTGCGGCTTCGAACGTATGTCATTCATGGATGGCTTCTCGGGGTACAACCAAATCAAGATGTCCCCTGACGACGAAAAGCATACATCATTCCGAACACCGAATGGCACATACTGCTACACAGTCATGCCTTTCGGTTTGAAGAATGTCGGTGCCACATACCAAAGAGCCATGAGTATCATCTTCCGAGACCACTTACGCAAGACGGTAGAGTGTTATGTTGATGACATCGCCGTCAAGAGTCGCTGTAAGGGAGACCATCTGCAGGATCTGAGGACGGTATTCGACCTAATACGAGCGCACAATTTGAAAATGAACCCTACGAAGTCCTTCCTGGGCATATCCAGCGGGAAGTTCTTGGGTTTTATCATCACCGCCCAGGGTATCCATGTAGACCATGAGAAGACAAATACAATTATGGAGATGGGTCCTCCGAGAAATCTCTGCGAACTCAGAGGCCTTCAAGGGAGGCTAGCGTACATCAGGAGGTTCATTTCTAACCTCTCTGGACGATGTCGGCCATTCACCCATCTCATGAAGAAAGGTGTCTCGTTCGTATGGGATGAAGAATGCCAGCGTGCCTTCGACAGCATCAAAGAATATTTATCGAACCCTCCAGCCCTGGTGGCCCCGGTTGCTGGAAAACCATTCCTGCTCTACATACGAGCAATAGAACATTCCTTCGGGGCTCTGCTGGCACAAAATAGCGATGTAGGTCATGAAATAGCCATATATTACCTCAGTCGAATGATGATTGGGCCAGAGCACCGATACACCGCTGTGGAGAAGGAATGCCTCGCCCTGGTGTTCGCCATTCAGAAGATGCGACACTATGTCACTGGATAAACCATACATATGATCTCACGAGTCAACCCTCTCAGGGTCCTCATGACTAAACCAGGGGCACTCAGCTCTCGCCTCGCTACATGGGCAATATTGCTGTCCCCCTATCATATAATCTTCGTCCCGTAAAAGGCTTTTAAAGGTCAAGCCCTGACAGACTTTTTGGCAGCCCACCCGGGCTCGGAGTCGTCCAGAATATATGAAGAAATCCTAGATGAGGTCGCCGACTCGCATACAACCTCCCACGATGATATATGGCAAATATTCTTCGACGGTGCTTCGAGAACTGGACCCAAGGGCAATATCGTCGTCGGAGTCGGGGTGGTACTGGTTTCTTCTTCCGGATTGGTGATCAATCGCGCTTACTCTCTCATAGAACCCTGCTCTAACAATGTGGCCGAGTACAACGCTCTGGTCATTAGCCTCCAACTTGCAAGAGAGCTGGGGGTAGAATATCTTGAAGCATACGACGATTATCAGTTAATCGTCAATCAGATCCGGGGTTCATACGAAGTCCGCCACGAAGACATGATCCCCTATCACCAAATAGCGATCGACATCATCTCATCGTTCGAGGGGTTCTTCATCGAGCATGTTCCCATACTCCGAAATATCGAAGCCGATGCCTTAGCAGGCCTGGCCGCTTCCCTAGCAGTGCCAAATCATACTCATCAATCGGTAGATGTGATAGGCTACGAACTGGTCTGCCCCAAGAACAACGTTCAATTCGTGGCGAGTTATTCCGCTCAGACGATCGACGATGTCCCAGATTGGAGACAACCATTCATTGACTTCGTCGTCTATGATATCCTGCCCGAGAACCTAAAGGAAATCACCTCCATCAGACGATGTTCTCTCAGATTCTTCTATGATACTGAGACAAAAATGCTGTATCGCCGATACTATGATGGATTATTGCTTTGGTGTCTGTCAAACACAGAAGCCAAAGAAGCCGTGCGAGAAGCTCATGACGGTGTCTACGGGGCCCATCAGCCTGGCCCTAAATTGTAAGACCGTCTTCGCCGAATGGGCTACTACTGGCCCACAATGGTAGCAGATGCGATAGACTATGCAAGAAAGTGCAAAGCCTGCCAAGTCCACGCGGACTTTATTCACTAGCCATCCGAATTTTTACATCCGACAGTGGCGTCCTGGCCATTCGAAGCATGGGGGATGGATATCATTGGTCCGATTACTCCATCTTCCTCCCGAGGACATCACTTCATACTCGCAATCACAGATTACTTCTCCAAATGGACGGAAGCTGTTCCGCTTGCAGAAGTCAAAACTTTGAACGTGATCAGCTTCCTCAAGCATCACGTCATCTATCGCTTTGGACTGCCCCGAAGGATCATCCACGACAATGGTCTGCAGTTTGCAAGCCACGCCTTCTATCGGTTCTGCGACAAGGACCGTATCCAGAATATTGCTTCAACACCATACAATCCAACAGTGAATGGGTTGGCAGAAGCATTCAACAAAAGCATCATCAAGTTACTCAAGAAGTTCGTATCGTCTAATAAACGCGACTGGAACAAGAAGCTTGGTGAATGCTTATGGGCATACCGTACCATAGTCCGAACGGCCACATGGAACACACCATTCTCCCTGGTATACGGGAGTGAGACAGTTCTCCCATTGGAGACTCAAATACCCTCACTCCGTATCGCCCTCACTTATCAATTGATGACGGATGATAACTACCGACGCCGACTACAAGAGTTAGAGGCCTTAGATGAAAAGTGCCTCCTGGCTCAGCAACGAATCGAGCTATACCAAGCACGCATCTCCGGAGCCTTCAATAAGAAGGTTAAAATCAGAACATTCCAGGTGGGCGATCTTGTTCTGGCAGTCCGGAGGCCGATGGTCATGACTCACAAGACCGCCGGCAAGTTCCATAAAAAATGGAAAGGTCCATTTATCATCGAGGCTGTATTCTCCAACGGTGCTTACCGCCTCGCAAAACAAAATGGAGACTTGCTCATGTTGCCCGTCAACGGCAAGTTCCTGAAGAAATATTATGTCTAAACGACATATTCCAGATCATTGAGTCATGTACCCGCTGGTGCCGCTGAACTCACAACCATAAAATTCTAGATTATCGAATCATGTACCCGCAGGTGCCACTGAACTCACTTTTACAGTATTCCAGATCATTGAGTTATGTACCCGCTGGTGCCGCTGAACTCACAACCACAAAATTCTAGATTATCGAGTCATGTACCCGCTGGTGCCGCTGAACTCATATCCACAACATTCCGGATTATCGAGTCATGTACCCGCAGGTGCCTCTGAACTCACATTCCGGTCACTCTTTCAGATAGTAAGTCATGTATGACCATACCTCTGAACTTTCTTCCTGGAAGAGATCCTCCCTCATGATCCACTACCCGCACTCCCAGTGCACAAAAAGGGTAACCGATCCACAAATTTCCAAAACGACCATGTCCTCATTACCTCTGAGTTGTTTCACTTCCGCCAAAAACAAATCACCCCTTTACATAGAACTTCCATGTCCTCATTACCTCTGAGTCGTTTTATGTACCCTCATTCATTGAGCCCACTCCTGTCATGTCCTTATTACCTCTGAATGGGAAGGCTCCGTCGAAGAAACCTTCATGCTTGCCATGTCCTCATTACCTCTGAGTAAGTATGATGATTCTCTTTCGACTTATTATCCGTACCCACTACCGGAGTACGCCAAGGATAATAGGTCCACAAATATTCTCCGCTGAGTCCGCTCCTTCCATGTCCTCATTACCTCTGAGCAGGAAGACTCCACGGTAAAACCTTCGTACTTACCATGTCCTCATTACCTCTAAGTAAGTATGTTGGTTCTCTCTCGTCTTATTATCCGTACCCTGAACCAGGGTACGCCAAGGATAATAGGCCCACAAATGTCCTCTGTTGACCACGAATATCCTCCGTTAAGTCTACTCCTGCCATGTCCTCATTACCTCTGAGTAGGAAGACTCCACGATAAAACCCGCATATTTGCCATGTCCTCATTACCTCTGAGTAAGTATGTTGGTTCCCCTTCATCCTATTGTCCGTATCCTAAGTCAGGATATGCCAAGGATAATAGGCCCACAAATGTCCTTTGCTAAGTCTCTTAGTACAGGCCCACCATTCCTCATCATGCCCCGGGAGCCCAGCTACTCCATGGCATTCTATCTCCCGATACTTGGAACGTCCACAACAACATGACCATGGAACCGTTCTAAGTATCCCCAATCAAACTTGTTACCCATACCTAAAACCAAGGTATGCCAGGGGTAACAGGTCTACAAATAAGTCCCCCATGCGGGGCCCACATCACCACAATACCACAGGCACAAACAAGCAATACAAATGAAGGGTAGAATGGAAAGTACTCTTTATTTGATAGACAAAAAAGGCATTACATATGGTGGGGACCATGTCCCTCTCAAAAAAAAGAAAAGAAAAGGAAAACAGGAACAAAACGAGAAAAAAGGCCGACTATAGTTCGGCATTACACAACTCCAAGAGGCAATTTCTCACTAAGGCAGTACCCCGCTCAAGCCTCTGTCTAGCTCGGTGCTCAGCCTCTTGGGATAACCGCTCCCCATTATCCAGGTCCATGAGTGCCCGCCAGTCGTCGTCCAACCTCTTCAGAGCAACTTCCAAGTCAGCCGAAGCTTTATTGACTTTATCAGCCTCTTGGATAATTAGCCCTCTGTCGATCCGGGCAGCCTCAAGTTCAGACTCAAAGAAAGTTAACTTCCTCTGGAGCTCAAGGATCTGCTCCCGCGTGTCAGTAATCCCGCGGGAGGCAATCGCTTCCCGAGCTGTAACGTCTTCACTCTTATGGCTCAATTGATCATATCGGTCAGACAGAGTGCGGAGATCCTCCAGTATGGCCGGCCTAGTTTTATCCTGAGCAGCCCTCGTCTTCTCTATAGCAGTTGTGAGGGAGCCACGCTCCTGATCTATAACGGCAGATAGATCAACCTGTCGCAGTACCTGAAGCTGGGCCACCAGCTGATCGGTCTCCAGCAACTTTGCCTCCAGAAGTGCAGCCACCCCTGCTCCACCAGGAAGGGCCTTAAGGATATCAATTTGACCCTGGGCGTATTGTCGGGCCAAGACGAAAGAGGTCCCTCTCTCCACAGCTGCTTCTATACCCCTTTTCAAGTGACGATAAAAGCTGTCGACCACGTCCTGTAACGCTTCGTCCAGTACCTCTTCAGAGGACGGCGTCAGAGGAAGCGTGGCCGGCAGCATCGAAGGAGTGGTACTAGAACTTGCCACCAGTGGGGCAACTTCCGAGCAGAACGATGCACGGATGACGGCTAACTCTTCCTCTGCCACCCGAAGAGCCTGGACACTTGGCAGGGCAGAGAGGTCGACTCTTGGGGCCGCCCGAGCAGAGGAAGACACAAGGACTATCGTCCCCTGTCCCGATTGCCCCATCACCGGACTTGTCGAACTCGAGCCCGCAGGAGGCCCATCAAGACAAGTCGGAAGGGGAGGAGGTACGCCCCTCTCCGCCAGTGCCCCTTCGGCAGAGTCTGTCTCAACAATGTCCATCCTCGACACTGGAGAGGCAGGACCTGCATGTCCATGACAATGATCAATCGACGTAACCCGAAGGATGTGATCATAGAGCAGATAGGCCTCCTCGCAAGTTAAGATTCAGCTTATCTTACCAGGAGAGGAGCATGGAGGTTGCAGCTCGTTCACAGCTGGCATGGTCTCCTCACCCGCGATCTCTAAATTAAATTTGGCCAGCTCCTCTGACCCAGTCACCTCAGAAGGAGAGGCAACTCGATCAGCATCATCTTGACGAAATTCAGCAATTTTAGGGACAGGCTCACCGGAGCCCCCGTCATCCCGAGTCATGATCTCGGTAACTCGAGAGTCCTCTTCTTCTGATGCCTATAAGAGGGAAAGAAGATGATTAAAATCAAAACTAGAAGAAAGGAAGGACCGGTAGTAACTTATTTACCTCTGATACGGGGTCAATTTCTTCGCCTCTTTCCTTTATAGTTAGCCCACGGTGTCTGGTAGCAGCCAGTTTTTGAGAGCGAGGAATGCCACCGACAGGAGAAAGTTGCCTGCTGCGCTTTCGTGCAGGGCCGGGTGCAACGGATGGCTGATCTACCACCATCTCATCTGGCAAAATAGGCGGCTGATCTGCCCCTACATCTGCCACCGAAAGGGAAGAGTCATCTCCATCATACTCGTCGCCTTCGTCATCTGCAGCAGCGGAGTCCGAATCCGGCACTTCGACTCTGTTCTTCCTCTTCCTTGTCTTGGCCCCCTGGGAACCCTCATCCAGGCCGATACCAACGATGAAACTGGTACCTGGGTTAAAACCGACAGGGGGCTTGTTTGCCATGACGTGGTGTAGAGCTGCCATATACAAGATCTCTACCGACGCCTTGATAGCGGGAACTGAGAAAATGGTACGGGTATGGAATGTGTTATAGTAATGCCAGGCCCGGATGCCGTCAAGAAGGCTACCTTCAAAGCCCAGACAAGAGCTGGGGGTGTCTAGAAAAAGCTGACTATATCCAAATTGTCGGGCGAACCTGCTAGGCAGATAGGGCTCCAGAAAGACAGTGTTACGGTTGCGATACACCAGATGAGCAGGGCAGATATTTTGCAGCCACAGAAGCATCTGGCTGGCCAGAAGTTGACGGGGCCCAATACCGTCAAGATGGACAGTCGCTATTTTCTCATCAGTAAAACGAGGGACAGATACGAAAATGTTGAACATGTCTGCCCTCGCCAGTGCCATCCGACAAGCACGCATGGTCTCGAATTCCCAAGACTCATTACGATAGCGGAAGATAAAAGCGTCGTCATCAGTTACGCTGTCTTCAGAGCCCAGTCTCATCAAAGACGGATAATGCATCAACAGCCACCCCATCAAATAATGATAGGGCAGGTCAGTCCGTTCAAAATCTTTTGTCACATCGCGAGCAATGACCTTGGATGTGAAAGTACGAAGGCCACGGTGTATGCTGTACACCATGGCCGGGAGAAGAGCTAGCCAGACTCGCAAAACTAACTTCACAGCCAGAAGGATGAAATTGCGACTGATCCTCTCGATGGAACCTGCTCCGCCCGAGACTACACAGTTTTGCAGCCATATCATCAAGAATTCCGCCAGGAGCGCCTTTTCCGACAACTCTTGGGTGTCCTGATAAAAATAACCGAAAAAGTTGGTCTGACTTCTGAATCTGTCACTAGAGGTGGCCACCCTCTTAGCTGACGACACTAAGGCTTTCACCGCCTCCCGGGATTGAGGACGGCAGGGAGTAACTTGACCTGAGGCATCCGTCGTAAAGAGATAGCGCACCCAGTCCTTGGCATGAGGGGCATTCCCTTCCGAGCTGTTCTCTTTTTTGGCTATTTGATGACATGTGCTATAATGGCACAATATCTCTTGATAAAGAGCCACGAAGCCTGGATACCGTCTTTCCAACTCTTCGAACTCCTCATTCGTGGGAGTATACGCCTCAAAAGCTTCGTCCCCCCAAGGAAGCTTGGAGATCGCATGCATTTCGTGGAGCGCAAGCCCCATTTCCCCTACGGGTGTATAGAAGGTTCCCGTACGACGATTATACATCTCCAGCAGAGATATAAACAATCTCTTGTTTATAGGCAAGCCATGGCTGGTGCCCCGAATAGCATAGTAAAGACCAATCTCATACAGAAAGGCCTCATACTTTCGCAAAATCCATATAGACAGATTGGTCCACGAGGGAATGGGATGTGTCCAGCTAGGGAGCATCAACCGACCAATGGGATAGGAGTCCTTCCGAGCAAGTTG
Organism: Iris pallida; assembly: GCA_029216955.1. Classification (NCBI taxonomy): domain Eukaryota; kingdom Viridiplantae; phylum Streptophyta; class Magnoliopsida; order Asparagales; family Iridaceae; genus Iris; species Iris pallida. The sequence continues at coordinate 6,794,853 of JANAVB010022999.1, forward strand.
GTTCATAAAAGTGTTGGCTGTAGGAAATGTAAAATTGGGTCCCGATACATTCAAGAATGTACCCGGGGCTAATCCTATTAGAGAACGGCTAGTGTGCACCTTGCCCGTACACATTGACTTCAGGTTGTTGTTATAATGGATGTCTCCCACAAACATCCCACTTCGGGTAGGAGTTAAAGAATCTTTCATCTTCCGGTCTAGTGGGAGCATATTGAACCAAGATAAAGGAAAGTAACGCTCCATCTGGGGGATGCGGATCGCCATCCCGTTAGAAATAAAACTCCAGTTCTCTGACACCTCCAGAATCTGACTGTTCTTCACAGTCAAGGCGTCTCCAAAGAAGAACGTGGGCTTCAAGTATTCCCCTTCTAATTTCCCCGAGTTCATCATAGCATTCAGAAAATAGAAAGACTGGTTCTTAAGGGCATTCAATCTCGCCGGAGGCTCATCATTCGGGAACTGGTCCGCCATATGCTGAACTATATGGTCGTACCTATAGCCCAGAGCAGTTTGGGCACTGCCTACCAGGAGTTCTCCAGCAGCATTAACCGGCAAATTCACTGAGAAGGAAAAAAAAGATAAGTTAAAAAGATGGACAAAAAGGAACTAATGGGTGCTTTCGAGCTTATGCGGCTCCAACTTAACAAAGCCTCATGTGGCTCAGGAGAACACTTATGCGGCTCCAACTTACTAAAGCCTTATGCGGCTCAAGCTCAGAAGAACATTCATGCGGCTCCACTTAGTGAAGGGTCATGCGGCAGTACTTTCATAGGGCCCGCAGGGATCGGATAAATTCGTGCGGACCACGTGACAGACAAATATGTGCAAATCTATGCAGCTCAGTGTAGCTTATGCGGCTTTGTTGGCGAAGCGCGTATGCGACCACAATGGCTATTCTTATGCGGCTCGCGGCTCGACCGTAGGACGAACATGCGGCTCACATGAAAATAAAGGCTCATGCATAAAGCATGCGACGTAGCCATAGCAGTTAGGGTTCTTTAAACCCACGTAAAGTCCTTACTAGCAATAGGAGGATGGACGTCAGGGTGAACTGCGGGCACGACGGCCGGCGGAGGAGCGGCCGCGGTTGAAGTAGAGGCAGTCTTCTTGACCTTCGCCGTCGCAGACGACGAAGACGCCGCCTTCTTGCCCTTCGCCGCAACGGTCTTCTTGGGACCCATTGGCAATTGAAAAAGAGGATGACAATGGGGTAGGGAAAGTTCGAAGTAAAGGAGAAAGTAAAGAAGTTTTTCTCTCTTAAACTCCTTTTATTTATAGGAGGACAAGAGAGGGGAAAACACGTAGACTAATAACCGCATCGAAAAAGACGAAACCGACTCCTCGGATTTCGTCCCCTCTCTCATAAAGGAGATTCACCCAGGGCATAAAATCCAAAGATTTAATGAGCCGACCCTTGGGATTTTCCCAAAAGGCGGCACTAAAACAAATTTGAGGCAATTAATGACGCGCACACGTGGCAAGGAGCTATGTGGCCCAAAAGTCCCTGCGGCTGATTGACTCAAGATAACTGAGACATCCATGCGGCCGAGACATCCATTCGGCTAGGACATCATATACGGCCAGGAGAATTTATACATGGCCATGCTTCTTATTCAAAGTATTTCAATTTTGCAAATTGAAAACTTTGAAGGGGGTCTTGCAGAAGCATAGAAAAGAATAAAGAAAGATCCATGCGGCCAGAGAGCTCCATGCAGCTCAGAGAGTTCATGCGGCTCAAGTATCCATGTGGCTCGAGCGTCTATGCAGCTCAAACAAGTTCTATGCGGCTCAGAGAGGAGCCACGTGGCCTACAAACAGCTCTTCCGTTTGTCCTTTACTACATTAAATGCCTTAACGACTGACAGCTCTGACAAGGTGATGGTTCTGACACAAAGATACCATTATGACTCCCTCATAATGACGGACTCCTAGGGAAATGAAGAAAATCTCTGACACGATCCCCCGAGATTCAGAAACTATCATGCGGCCTTGACACGTGGACAGTCGTATGCGGCTCAAGTAGAGACCATCCTATGCGGCCCAAGCGGAGGCTCCCCCATACGGCTCATGAAGACTAGCCCCATGCGGCTCACTAAGACCATCCCATACGGTTCATGAAGACTAGCCCCATGCGGCTCACGAAGACTATCTTCATGCGGTTCATGAAGAAGGGACCCATCATGCGATCATCCACACTCATACGGCTCAAATCATTACCATGCCGTCCAAATATTCAGGGGGCCACTCTCAGGCAGCCTTGACACGTGGCCAGCCTTATGCGGTCCAATGAGGAGCAACATTCCTGCGGCTCAGATTTCTGTTGTGGCTTGCGGTTACGACACGTGGCATGATAACAGGGCACATGGCATCAAATTGATCGAAATCTCTCAACAAATCCTAATAAAATATTAGGATCAAATCAGATTATTTACAAACAAGCAAATTAATGACACGTGTCGAGAAATTCGAGGTTGGTATGGCAAATTAGGAGGATTTATGTCAATCATCATTAATTACCCACAAAAGATTTGATGCAATCATATTTATTACTCAAATCTCGTATATTCAAGATGAACGGCCCAGATCCAGTGATCCTTAGCCGCCGACTTTTAAGAATGGGCAATCATTGTAAACCCTAATGAGGCCCCCCACTCTTATAAATAGCAAGGTGCCATTCCCTTACAGGAAAGACAGATATATACACAGAGAGAGATATACAGAGCGATATATACAGAGAGAGATATAGAGAGCCAGAGATCCAGAGGAAGAATATACAGAGCTTGAAAGGAGAGCATTTCTTCATCAACGCCAAGCAGTTCTTCTACAGAGCCAAGGCTGCATCCGATCGTCCAAGGAGTAAGGCAGAGCTGTCGTCGCTTTCCCGAGCCTCTACCGTCACCCCCCAGAATCTAATATAAATAATTGTACTTAGATTGCTGTACCTAGGTTTTCGTCCCTAGGCTTTCTTTGTACAAGCGAGTTTGTATTGTGAAGTAAAAGTCCAGTCCTCCGATAATTGTTCTGTTCTTTTATATTTCAGGGCAAATACCAGCTACGGCTTGCCCATAAACAAGAAATTGTTCATGGCTCTGCTGGAGATGTACAACTGCCGTACAGGGACCTTCTTCACACCCGTATCGGATATGGGGCTTGATCTCCACGAGATGCATGCCGTCTCCAAGCTGCCTTGGGAAAATGAAGTCTTTGAGGTGTATACCCCGACGAACGAAGAGTTCGAGGATTTGGAGGAGAGGTTCCCGGGCTTCGTTGCCGTCTACCGGTTATTGTTGTGTCATCACAGCACATGCCAGCAGCTGTCAAAAAAAAGAACGACAGCTCGGAAGGGAACCTTCCTCACACAAAGGCCTGGCTCACTTATCTTTTAAAGCTCGGTGCCTTAGGCTGAGTTTCTCCCTGAAGTTCTCGCACTCGGGAGGAGGTACAGGACCAAGTGTAAACCGCCAAGAGGGTAAGAACCGTCGGCGACAGATTCGGGAGTCAATCTGACTCTTTTTGCTTATTTTTATCAAGACACTCAGCCGTTGTTCGAGAAGGCACTCCTGGCAGGATTCCTGATGGTGTGGCTACGGAATTGCATAGTGTCAGGAGGGGCTGGTTCTATTGAGAGGATCAGCCACAACTTCATCCTCCCTGCTGTGAAGCTGGTCTTCGGGGTCAGATTAGCTCTTCTCCCGGCCATGGTGTGCAGCTTACACTGTGGCCTTCGTATTTTCTCATCCAAGGTCATCGCCCGTGACACGACGAAGGACTTTAAACGTATTGAACTGCCCTATCACTATCTGATGGGGTGGCTGATGATGCATTGCCGGTCTTTGATGAGGTCTGGCCCCGAAGATGGCATAACTGCTGACGATGCTTTTATCTTTCAGTATCGCCGCATGCCTTGGGATTGCGAGACTCTACGTGCCTATCAGATGGCGCTGGCAAGAGTGGACAGATACACTTTTTTTGTGTCTGTTCCTCGATTTACTGCTGAGGAAGTGAGGGCCGTACATCTCGATGGTATTGGGCCTCCCCACTTCTTATCTGACAAGATGCTCCTTTGGCTGTACAATATTCGTCCTTTCCACCTGGTATACCGCAACCGCAATACTGTCTATTTGGAGCCTTACTTGCCTAGTAGGTTCTTTCGCCAGTTTGGGTATAGCAAGTTATTCTTGGATAGTCCCAGCTCTTGCCTGGGTTTTGAAGGTAGCATCCTTGACGGTATCAGGGCCTGGCACTATTATGATACGGTTCACACCCGCACCAGCTTCTCAGTTTCTGATGCTGAGGAGTCAGGGGAGATCTTGTATTTGGTGGCTCTATACCATGTCATGGCGAACAAGCCTCCTGTTGGTTTTGACCCGAGTACCAGCTTTATTGTTGGTACTGTCTTGGAGGAGAAGCCCAAGGGGTCTAAGGCGAGGAAGAAGAGGGAAAACACGATCGCTGCCTCGGACTCGGAGTCTGCCAACGCGGACGAAGAGGATGACGAGCATGACCCCGATAACTCTCTTCCTTCTGCAGAAAACGTGGTGGCGGATCAGCCGCCTGTCGTGCCTGGTCCTTCACGCAAGCGAAGCAGGTGTGAGTTCGCTGATCGTGGCATAACTTACTCCGTGAAACGGGCCACGATTAAACCTCGCGGGCTGCTCATTAGGGATAGATGCGAGGATGTTGACGCCATTTCGGAGGTGAATTGACTTACAACCATCTTCTTCTTTAGCTCTTCTTTTTCCTGAACTATGACCTAATAATTTTTTTTTCTGTAGGCGTCAGGATAAGGGGACTTTCCAGAGTCGGCCGATGCCTCTGAAGTCGACCCGGCTCTAGCTACTCTAGTTAGAGATATGAGTGCCGGGATTATTGTCGTCGGGATTCTTCTAGTGACGGTCGAGGTTCCTCCAATTGTTGACGTCCCCACCCAGGGCGACGTGGGCTCTGCTGAACCCAACTCCGAGACTGCTAAATTTCAATCGGGTAATACTGATCCAGTTGTATATCCTTTCGGGGTGGCTGGGGCAGCGGAACCATCTGTATTCGGCTCGGATGTTGCTGGTAAAGAGGCTACGGCGGCTGTGAGCGAACCTCAGTCTCAGCAACTCCCCCATGGTAAGATAAGCCAAGTCTTGACTAGTGAGAAGGTTTATTTACTCTATCATCACATCCTTCGGGTTAAGCTGATTGATGGTTGCTTCGGACATACATGTCCTGCTCCTTTACTGCCAACGACGAACATTATCACGGGAGAGTTCGTTGGAGGAGACCTGGTGGAAGAGAGTGTGCCTCTTTCCCCTCCAACTTACATTGAGGGACCTCCCGCTGAATCGAGTTCGGGAGAACAGGCGGCGGAACGGCCGAGGCTGGAAGAAATGGTCCCTGCACCCTCCTCTGTTCATGTGGCTCCGGAGGTCGACCTTTTCGTCTTGTCGAGTCTCCAGATCCTTCGGGCTGCGGAGGAGGAATTGGCCGCTATTCAAGCATCATTTCGCTCGGAACTTGTTTCCCTTGTGGCAGGGGCATCAAGTTCCGGTGCATCTTCTTCGACCCTGCCAGCTACCCTTCCTTTGACGCCATCTTCTTCGAAAGTTCTGGATGGATCATCAAAGGATGTAGTTGACAGTTTTTATCGTCATATGAGGCGAGGAGTTGAGGCTGCGGTGGGGAGGGGGACCTCTTTTGCCTTGGCCCGTCAATGCGCCCGGGGCCAGATTGAAATCCTTAGAACCCTCCCCGGTGGGGCAGGAATAGTTGAGCTGCTGGAGCCCAAATTGCTAGAGGAGGATCAGCTTGTGGCCCAGTTTCAAGTACTGTGGCAAGCCGACCTGTCTTCGGCGGTAGATCAGGAGCGTGCCTTCATCATAACTGTTATAGAGAATGTAAGGGCCGCACGAGATGCGTCCAAGCCGATTATAATGAAGGACCTCCATGATCTGTCTCTACAATATAATCAGCTGAGCCGTCGGGGAGAGGATTGCATTGCTCGGAAAGCGGCAGCCTCTCGCAGGATAATCGACACGAAGGAGCAGATCCTCGAGCTCCAGAGGAAATTGGCTTTCTTAGAATCTGAGCTCAAGGCCTCTCGTACGGGTAAGGAGCTAATTGTTCAGGAGGCCGACAAAGTCACCCGTGCTTCTGCTGACTTGGAGCGTGCTTTGAAGAAGCTTGAAGATGGCTGGCAGGCTCACGCGCATCTGGAAGATGCAGAGCGGTTGACTCAGGAGGCCAAGTGCCGAGCCAAGCGACGATTTGAGCGGTCGACGACCGTACTGAGGGACCGTCTCAGAGAATTATGTATCGCCGAACCATAGTCGGCTTTTTTTTCTTTTTCTCTTTATGTTTCTTCATCTTTTTGGCAGGGACGTGGTCCCAAAGAATGTAGTACTTTTGATTTGATTTGAATAAATGACTTTGCTTGCATCATCCTTTATCTATCGTGCTTGTACTGCATTTATGTGTTTATCCCACTGGAGGCTTTTCTGTGGGCCTATTACCCTTGGCATACCTTGGTTTTAGTATGGATAATAAGTTTGATAGGGATACCTAGAACAACTCCGCGGTAAGGTGGATATGGAAGTCCTTGGTATCGGGCAAAAGAATGTCATGGAACAACTGGGTTCCAGAGGGATGAGATTGTGGGAAAAGAGGCACGTGTACTAGAAAACTTAGTACGACATTTGTGGTCAACTGCGAACATTTGTGGTCAACTGTGGTTATTTGTGGTCAACTGTGGACATTTATGGGCCTATTATCCTTGGCGTATCCTGGTTTCGGGTACGGATAATAAGTCGAAAGAAAACCAACATATTTACTCAGAGGTATTGAGGATGTGGTAAATATGAGGATTTCTTCAATGGAGTCTTCCTACTCAGAGGTAATGAGGACGTGGCAGGAGTGGGCACCATGAAGGGTACATAGAACGACTCAGAGGTAATATGGACGTGGAAGTTCTACGTGAGGGGTGGTTTGTATTTGATGGAAGTGAAACAACTTAGAGGTGACATCGACGTAGCTGTTTCGGGAAATTTGTGGGTCTATTACCCTTTTTATGTACTGAAAGTGCGGGTAATAGATCATGAGGAAGGTGCTCTTTTAGGAAGGAAGTTTAGAGGTATGATCATACCCGACTTACTACCCAGAAGATGCGATATAGATTCATTTGGAGTGACCAGAGTGTAAGTTCAACGGTACCTAAGGGTATATAACTTAACAGTTCGGTAGATTTGGAGGATGTCGTTTAGACATAATACTTCTTCAGGAACTTGCCGTAGACGGGCAACATGAGCAAGTCTCCATTTTATTTTGTGAGGCGGTAAGCACCATTGGAGAATACAGCCTCGATGGCAAATAGGCCTTCCCACTTTGGCTGGAATTTGCCAGCAGTTTTGTGAGTCATAATCATCGGCCTCCGAACTGCCAGAATGAGATCGCCCACTTGGAATGTTCTGAGTTTAACCTTCTTGTTGAAGGCTCCGGAGATTCGGGCTTGATACAGCTTGATTCATTGTTGAGCTAACAGGTGCTTCTCATCTAAGGCCTCCAACTCTTGTAGCCGGCGACGATAATTATCATCCGTCGTTAATCGATAGGTGAGGGTGATGCGGAGCGAGAGGATTTGAGTCTCCAGTGGGAGAACTGCCTCAGTCCCATACACCAGAGAGAATGGTGTGTTCCCGGTGGCCGTCCGGACTGTAGTACGGTACGCCTATAAGCATTTGCCAAGCTTTTTATTCCAGTCGCGTTTGTTGGAAGATACAAACTTCTTAAGCAGCTTGATTATAGTTTTGTGGAATGCTTCTGCCAACCCATTCACCGCCGGATTTTATGGTGTTGAAGCAACATTCTGGATCCGATGTTTGTCGCAAAACCGATAGAAGGCGTGGCATGCGAACTGTGGACCATTATCGTGGATGATCCTTCGAGGCAGTCCGAAGCGATAGATGACGTGATGCTTGAGGAAGCTGAGCACATTTGATGTCTTTACTTCTGCAAGCGAGACAGCTTCCACCCACTTTGAGAAGTAATCCATAATCGCCAGTATAAAGTGGTGTCCTCTGGACGATGGTGGAGTGATTGGACCAATAATATCCATTCCCCATGTCTCAAATGGCCAGGATGCCACCGTTGGGTGTAGGAATTCAGATGGTTGGTGTATGAAATCTGTGTGGACCTGACAGGCTTTGCATTTTCTTGCATAGTTTATCGCGTCTGCCACCATCGTAGGCCAGTAGTAGCCCATCCGACGAAGGCGATCTTGCAATTTTGGGCCAGGCTGATGGGCTCCGCAGACGCCGTCATGTGCTTCACGTACAACTTCTTTGGCTTCTGTATTGGAAAGACACCGAAGCAGTAATCCATCGTATGATCGCCGATACAACATCTTTGTTTCTGTATCGTAGAAGAATCTGATAGAATGTCTTCTAATAGAGGTGGCTTCTTTCGGGTTCTCCGGCAAGATGCCATAAACTGCAAAATCGATAAATGGGTACATCCAATCCGGTGTCTCGTCGACCGTCAGGGCAGAATAGCTTTCAGCAAATTGGACGTTGTGCTTGGGACAGACCAACTTATGGCCTATTACGTCCACCAAATGATGACTATATTTTAGGACCGCCAGGGAAGCGGCCAATTCTGCTAAGGCGTCGACTTCAATGTTCCGGAGTCTTGAAGCATGTTCTATGAAGAACCCTTTCAGAGACGTAATGATGGCGATCGCTGCCTGATGATAGGGGATCATGTCTTCATGACGAACTTCATATGAACTCTGGATCTGATTGACGATCAACTGTGAATCGCCATATGCCTCTAGGTGCTCTACCCCCAGTTCTTTTGACAGTCGGAGGCCGATAACCAAGGCGTTGTACTCGGCCACGTTGTTCGAGCAGGGTTTTGTATGGGAATATGCCATATTGATCACGAAGCCAGAGGGAGAAATCAGTACCACTACGACCCCAACTACAATGTTGCCCTTGGGCCGGTTTTTGAAGCGCTGTCGAAGAACATTCGCCAGACGGGATCATCGGAGGCCATGTTTGAATTAGCGACCTCGTTTGGAATCTTTTCATATATTCTGTTTAACTCCGAACTTGTATGGGTTGCTAAAAAGTGTCACGACCCGCACCCTAGAGTAAGGGCAGGAGATGTGGGTACTTCCAGCCTACGCCGCAGTGTCGGCGGTAGAACGCTGTCCTAGGTCACAACATCTAACAATATAAGTTAAACAGTTTATACTCCCCGAATGGGGGTGACATAGCAGAATGTAAACTCAATCACAACTAAGGCAGAAAGGTAAGATAAAAGGATAGATAGATAGATACTGCTGAATGAAAAGAAATCCACAAGTACAACCAGGGAGTCTAAGTGTCTAATACATCACAAATCCCAAGTATCAATATATACAGTCATCCATATAGTAATGTAAATAAAACATCCTAGTCTAGAAGAGTGTCGTCCACAGCTAAGGGCTCCTGCTGCTGGTCCAAGTCTGTACTATCGTCTAGGGTAGCCCCATAATAAGTGGGACGGCCTGCCTCGTCCTCATCCTCTGTGATATTTCAACAGGTCCAGTCAGGACAGGAGCGAGCACAATACATCTCAACAAGTCATAACAGGAAAGAAAATATAATCATGCTAGAGAATAAAATACAGGAAACTGAAGAATAACATAATGTAAGAGAGAGACAGTAAGTAAATATCTATGATATATAAAAGAGAGACAGTAAGTAAATATCTATGATATATAAAAGAGAGACAGTGCTAGTGATTTAGAGTACAGACAAACATGTGAATGGCTTAGGACTGATTCATGACTACACTAAGAGTGATTCATGACTATACTACTTTTGGATATTTATTCACATGACCATTCATACTCCCCCGTACCCCAATCAATACACAAGGATCCAGTCAAGTTATGTTAAGATTCGTGACTAAACTACTAACCCGTATAGGGTGATTCATGAATTGATTCGTGAAGGCTCGGTGATCATGAGAGTATATGAGTCACTAGCTGATTCCCGAAGATTCATGCTAATTGAAGCATAAGATACGTGATGTAAGTGAAACACACTGGACAAAAGTATCTGATGCTCCCGAGAAGGATAACATCTCATGAAGGGATCTATATAGTACTAATCCATGTTACCAACGTGTCAGCATCAAGTAAGATAATCTAAAGCAGGAAATATAATCCTAAACAAGATATGAAATGATCAGAGAATGTACTTGCCTGCTATCTGAGTGTCCAACTGAAATATACTGTCCGAGAAGAGGTGTCTGGCTCCTAATCAGAACAGCACAAGTCATAATAAGTCCGGAATGGTAAAGATAAGCACTACAATGTATTCTACATGAGTCTAGGTCAAACTAAGCCAAAGTCAACTCTTGGTCAACCCTGGTCAACCAAGAAGTCAAACCTAGGTCAACTATGGTCAAACTAGGTCTAACAAGTCTAATTAGTCTTAACTAGTCTATTCTAGGCCTAATCAAGACTAAACAGCCTAACTAAGCTCTCACTAGTCTAACAGACACAACATAGGCCCAAATACCATATATTGAATATGTATCACTATTCACATATGATTGTATATGTATATCCATATATACAAATAAAAATGTGCCTAGCACATTAGCTATCACACATAGAAATCTCATAATGCTTTTCTACCATCACACATATGCTAGTAATCTACTTACCCACATATACATATATATATAATGCTCATACACATAGATTAGGAATTATCTATATATATATACATATATAGGATGCATATATGTGTGTGTACCTTATGAAATGTGTGTGTGTGTTAGAGGGAAAACATGTGTGGTGAGCATGTGAAAACAAGATTCAATATTAGGCCTAACAAATGATAGTAAAACAATGGGGAAAATTAGGACAGTGTGTGTGTGTCTGTGATCCTGAAAATAGTGAAGAAGTGTGTGGAATGTAGGATGAACCTGTGTGCAGTGAGTATAGGTGTGTGTGTGTTCCAGGTGACAGGAAAATTCAAACAGTGTATAATGTGTACTGTGAACTGTCTCAGATTTATGGAGTGACAGGAATGTATGGTGTTGGCAGGACATTAGAGTGTAGAGGAGTGGACAATAAGTTCTCAGATGTTAACAGGAAAATATATTGAATGCTAAATTCTCAGATATGGGGAAATGACAGTGTGCTTGTGTTCATGAAAACCTGTGTGTGTTATTAGTGTCTCAGGAAAAATAGATGAACTTAATGACAGTTCTTAGAGAATGCAGGGAAAGGAACCACATCAATTTCAGATTTCAGAAAAAGGAGTTTAGTTCAGTGTATTCTCAAGTTATAGAGAAGGAAGCTATATGACAGTACATTCAGAAAGGAAGAGCTAGTTCTCAGGTTTTCCATATACACAACACAGTTCAGTTTTATTTCCAATCCCCATCTCAGGTTCACAGATTAACATATTAAGGAATGAATGATCTCAGGTTTGTGTAGATGTGTGTTCACCTACACAACATGTTAATAGTGACAGGTAGTACATGTGTGTATGGTATATTGAAAACAGTGTACAGGAAACTGAAAACAGTGTATACATAAGAATATATGTGACATTAGCTACAGGTTTTTGTGTAGAGATGTGTCAATGTGTGCAGGAATCTCATGAAGGGGGCTGAAACATGCATGTGGGCATGTGTGTTAGCAGGACACTGGAAATCAGGTTCACAGTATCTCTAACATCACACAGGTTCATAACCCAAGTGACAGGGTGTGTCAATGACAGTTCCACAACAGTGAATAACTCATGAATTCAGACATTTGGAGATTGACAGTTCAATGTTTGAACAATCTAAATTGAACTAACATTCAATCAAAAATCAGCTATGCATTGGTTCAAACCAAATTGACAGTTACCATAAATTCCCATATTCGAAATCCCGTTCAATCAATTCTTCCCAAAAATGATTCCCTACATCCTAAACATGATATTTAATGTTCAGTAAATTAAATCATAATCAAAATACATGATATTAAATCATTAACATGTAATCGAATGGTGAACAGTGGGTTAAAAGTCACTGATACATTAGAGTATCAACCGAATGGGGATTTCCCATTCCCATAATTAAAACAAGAGTTAACCAATAAAAATTAGGTTGGTAATTAATAACAATTACGTGTTCGTGTCATCCTTGTAGTATCGTGTCCAATAACAGGACACAAGTGTCCAAGAACTAATGCACATACACGCACGAGACTGGCACGGGCTCGCGTGACCAGTGCACGTGTCCGCATGCACCCGACACACAACCAAGTGACACGAGACTTGGGGAGTGTCGTGTCAAACACTACCTCGAGCTCCATGTCAAAGGACACGCACCCACGTGTCCAGAACAATCCACACGAACCCACGAGCAGCAGGACACTGTTGTCTACGTGCGCACAGACGTGTCCACGAGTCTAGTTCGACTCCAACTCGACACGAAACCAGCTCAGTCGCTTAGAAACCTATAAGCGACACCAAGACACAAATTTCTATTCAAACACTTCTCAAAAAATCGATCGAAATGCTATTTGTGGCATTTCGTCGAATACCTGCGCACAGTGCTGATACGTGTCCGATACGGACACGTACAGGACACGAAATTTGGCAAATCCTATTCCTACAGGACCAGGACACCTAGGGCTAGGTATTTATGCAAAGAAAACCTAGTTTTAATGGGTGGATAGGAATTTTACCTATGGTGTTCTTCAACACAAAAAGTCTCTTCCAAGGAGTTCTTCAAAGCCCCCAAATCCTTCAAATTGATTCAAATCTGAGATTTGACTCCACAATCAGCAAGAGAACATTGATTAGAACACAATGGAAGAAATCTCAATAAAAATGGAGTCCTATTGATTAAACTATGAAGAAAATAAATAAAGGCTTACCTATTTCTTAGGAATATTGATGAACTAATTAAAAAGAGGCTCACATTCCTAAAAGGGTATTATATAGGCAAGGGGGAGGGGGTCTTGACTGGCCACTTTAGTTAGGGTTAGGGTTTTTAGGTTGCATCCTAGGGCTAGGAATGAATCAAGGCTAATGGGTGGCCTAGAATCTAGGGCTCTTTCCTAGTTAAGTTGCAAACCACCCTCTTAGCTAAACATGACTCAACCACTTAACCAATACTAACTAATTTTCAAAGTGGCTAACTAAATTAGTTATGGCTAATCTAGGTTAGGTCCAATCTAGGTTAGGCTAACCAAAACCACATGGCAATAAATAAACTAGTATTTAAATCACACCATTCAAATAAATCATTTTAAATTCCTAATAAAATATATTAAATTCAAATAATTCTAAAATGACAAAAATACTCTCAAACTAAAATGATAAATGAAATGCCCTCATCACATGGCTAGGCTCTAGGGTAGACAGTCTCTACGGCTTCACTAGCAAAACACCAAAATCACAAGTCATGATTTTAAATAGTTTTAATTTGATTAAAAATCACCAAAAATCATATTATTATTTAAATATCATAATTAAATAAATTAAAATAAAAAATTTCAAAATTACCCTTATTTGGAAAACTGGGTGTTATAATCCTACCCACCTTAGAAAAATTTTGTCCTCGAAATTAAGATGATCGCACCCCCTTCTAGGTCAAACATAGTCAAGGGTCAATCACTAGTCAATTTTCTCAATATCCTAGTACTTGGTCATCAGCTGGTCAACTTCCTAGGATTTTACCTATGCTAGCTACCTAGTGTTGGCAACTAGAGATTAGCAAAAGAAAACTCTATAATAGGCTAGCTCTTAACTTTCCAATCCTATCAAGTCGCCCATAACTAAATACCTACAAGCTAAGCACACCAATCCCAAATACCACATATATGTGCTCAAGAACAACAACCCATCACATATATCCTAAGTATATCATCTATATATGTATATGACTGATCAACCAAGGGTTAAAGTAGACTAAACTCATAAGGGACTGAAACAAAGATTAGAATTAGGCTAAGGATGAATGGTCTGAAACATCAATATAGGAAAAAAGGAACGATGCCAAGGGAACTGAAGTATAAGCTAAAGGGCAGGACGTTTGGGTCCACTTGTAAAGTCAAAGTGAAAAGAAACCTACACAGTGACTGAAACATGCCTCTAGATCAACCTGGTCTCTCCTCTATATCTAGCTGAACTAACTACATGCAAGACAGTGGTCTGAAGAAGCGAACCAGACTGGTGTATAGGAAATGCAATAGGCAGTATACCGCAATGAGTGCAGGCTATGTACCAATCAAAATACATTATATATATATACAAACTATATATATTAACCCTCATCACCTCAACTCTACTCAGGGTCTAAAACACACACTCCCTACCACATGCCTATCACTCCAATGAAGGGGTCAGATACTGTAAGGTGTATTGGGACAGAACAGTGAACTGTACCAAGGAGTGAGTACAGGCCTCTAGTATGCATGATACTAATTCTCCAGATATGCAGAATATAGTAAGGGGTTGATGGCTATATTGGTGAGTCAATAGTTGGGTCTGAACTATGGTCCAGTGAAACCTATGATGCAACATGGTAGGTAATGAAATTTGAGTACAGTAAACAACTTGTACAAGTCTGAACCAAAGGGGACAGGATATCTAGTAAAGGGTCTGCACACTGCCTATAAAGGTTGATCAACATGACTGAACTCAACACAAGAGAACTTAGTAAAATAGGGAGTGGACCAATATAGGCTAACAACATGTCTATAATCCTATGCAACAATGCCCTATAGATACCAACCAAACCTATGTCTCATATGCCAATCATCTGTAACCTATCTATATATATATAGACCTCTCAGTCTCAGGTGAAGCTACAACTATACTCATGGATAGGCTCTGGTTATGGGTGCCTTACTGGAAGAGATAAGGGAAGTAATAATAAATCATCAAGGCCGTAAGGCATACTAACATCCTATACGTAACTGGTTGATATTATAAATAACATGGGAATCACCTACACTGGGTTACTATTCCAATACCAATGCTAACTATCATCCCCCGGGTACAGGCACTCTACAAGTCACCATATCATTATACTATGAAAGAACTATCTATGAATAAGCTCTACAAAACTAAATATCCCTACTCCTAAGTTATTTACAATAACAGAAGGGTATGATGTTTAAAACCTTCAAGATACAATCTGATAATCATATGCGTCTGTCCAAAATCATGTTACTCGGAGTCTTCGTCATGCTAGTGAGCAAGGCTACGATAATCACAGAGTCTTGACTAAGGTACATACCTCTAGGTTCATGGCATTTAAAATTTTCGTATTATTGCATACGATGGCAAAAACCTTAAATTCCTATACCAGAGAAATACATCCAAAATCTGACTACATGTTCTCACTATGCCAACTAACACGACTATCGAAGAATCTAGATCCCATAACTGAGGTTACCTAGCCTATATGATTTTCTCAGAAGAAAAACAAACATTACAAAAGAGCAACATGACAAAATTAATCAATCAGTAAGGACAGATGGAATCGGATTTCAAGGTAGTTATAAAAGATAATTGCGAAAATAGAATCGAGAAGAACGGAACTTGCAGCAAGATCTCCAATGGTCTGTGCATCCTCGACTGTTCTGACGATAGCTCCCCCTGCTGGTTTCCCCTAGTCTGCTGCTGATGCTGCATGAACTACTGCTGCTGAAAAAATCGGGAATGATAGGAGAAAGTCTCTGTACAGGCGGAGGTGCACCTCCAATGTAGCAGAAACGCCAACCTGAGTCGGCATAACAGAAACTGCGGTCTCGAGGCCCGGATGAACAGGACGAGATATGGCCAGCCACTCGATAGTATTCTTCGGACCGAAGCAATGAGACCGTGTCTTTATAACCATTATGAAGACAGATCAAAACAAGAAGTAATTTCTGAGAATGAAGTGAAAATTCAAGGGAGGACGGTTTATAGTCAAGGGAAGTCAATAAGCAACAATTTAGATAAAAGGAATCTGATTAAGAGTTTTCCTAGTATGATTGAGTACCCTCAAAATATCCTAATCCTACTGCAGGCTGTAGTGATACTCTAGTTCGAATACCACTACATAAACTCGACCTGTATGGGCCACCACTAAAAATATGTCATGATCCGCACCCTAGAGTAAGGGCACGAGACGTGGGTACGTCCAGCCTACGCCGCAGTGTCGGCGGTTGTAACACCCACTTTTCTAAATTGAGGGTAATTTTGAACTTTTGTAAAAATTTATTATTTAATAATAGGATTTATGATTTATGGGAATTTTTTAATTAATTTAATACTATTTAAAATTGGTAAATTATAATTTTGATGTGTTAGCTAGTGAACTCTAGAACTGTTGAGCCTAGAGACTAACCATGACCATGGAGACCTAACCATGTGATTAGAATGACTATTTACAACTTTTTAGGCTAAGGATATTTTGGTCATTTTGTGACTTTTGAATTATTTAGGATTTTGATTAATTGGTGAATTTTAGATTATTTTAATAATATTTAAATTGATGTATTATGATTTTGGTCATTTTTTATATTTTAATATTTTGGGAAAATTTTATATTTTAATATTGTTTTTATTGGATTTGTTTAGTCGAGTTTGAGTTTCGTCTCGTTCCGACTTGTATTATGACCCGGATAGCTTAAACTCTAGATGAGACCCAATATTAAGTTAAGCATGGCTCACAAGACCCAACATTTAAGTTAGTTAATTAAACTAATTTTTATCATGTTAGAATGGTTAAGTTAGAGACTCAAAACTAGATCATTTTGACCCCAAACTTGAACCTAGTCTAGACTTAACCATATGAGACTAGAGAGGGGCAATTAGGATATTTTCCATTATCCCTAATGAACACTTTATGGTAGCCAGCTTTAGGAGAGAATGATTCATTTCATTCATTACAATCTTGTCTCTTTTATTTTCCTTTTGTTCTTCTCCAATTTTAGAGAGCCTTCTCATTGATTTGATCTCCAAATCAAATCATTCCTTCACCAAACCTTTCCTCAATCATTCCCATTCTCCAAGGGAAGGGTGCTACTAAGGATTGGAAGAGGAGTGCAAGGAGGAGTGTCCATTTTGAGGGATCTTCGTATCGGAGCCGTGTCCTAAAGGATTTCATTGGGATTCCACTCCCAATAGGTAAAACCCATCCTCTAAATCGATTTCCTTTACATATAAATTAGTTTTGAATCCGTAGGATCCATCCTCATGCATGTGTTCCATTTAGATTCAAATTTGAGGCCATTTGGAGCTCTCTTGAGGACTTTATATATGTGTCTTGTGTCCTATTTGATAGATCCCAAATTAGGACACCCCATGTGTATGTATGTATGATAATAGTTTAAATAGATATTTAAATTCAGTTTTAGAATGGTTAGAGAGTGGATTGATCTTAGTTAGGATGGTTAGAATGAGTTTTATTTGGATACCTATGTTTGTATCCAAGTATCTTGGCCTATATGTGTTCTTTTGTCAAATTCGTCATAATATTCATCCACGTTTTTATTAACCAAAGCAACTTAGAAATGTCATAACTTTTAGCTTAGAATTCCGATTTATCTTCCGTTTTTTTAAAAGAACCGTATCGAAGTTAGCTTTCCAAATATATATATTTTAATAAGCCAAATTCTTTCTGTAACTTTCTGTAGAATTATTTGAGTGTCAGCTGTACGAAAGACGAACGTGTTTCGGTATTTTCGCGATTCCGGGAGCTTTCAGACACGAAAATGCGATCCGTTTAAAGTTTCGGAAAGCTAACACAAAGGGATACGACATACTTTAATCCTAGAATTTAGTAGAGGCCCAATTGGTACAGTATTGGTTTTAAGTAGAAGAGTGACTATACGATATATACATTTTGTGTAACTTATGAGCCTATGTAGTATGGGTATTAAATGAATATAGAGTATGTAATACATGATATGTTAGATGAATGAAATAATATATATATATATATATATATATATATATATATATATATATATATATATATGATATATATATATATATATATATATATATATATATATATATATATATATATATATATATATATGATATATATATATATATATATATATATATATATATATATATATATATGATATATATCCTCTTTACATTAATGTATATATATGGTTGAATGTAAGCATGTAGGAATGCAATTAATATAATATATATAAGCAATGCATAAATGCATGAATAAAAAAATAATATAAAATATATGCATGAAAGTATATAGTGAATGCTAGATATGAATGCAAGGTATACATGTAATGATAGATATGAATGCATAATATATAAATAATATAATGTAATATATAATGATAGTATGTATAGTAATGTAGAATATATGATGCAAGCAGGTATATGTCCACTGTTTTTCCTTTTCTTTACATTTTCCTTCCCTTCCCTTTCCATTTCAGTTTTTCCTTTTTTTTCCTTCTATTTTTACATGTTATATACAATGTATATAATGTATAGATGCATGTAAGTATGTAATATGCATGAATGAATGTCATATATGAATGAATGAATGAATCAAAGGTATAAGTAAAATATAATACATTGTAATGAATGTTAACATATATAATGTATAAAAGTATGTATGTAAATGTGCATGAATGTATATATCTATGTAACTATATAAATATGTATGATGTAACATATGCCTATATATATAAATATGGATGTAATGTGGATATGCATGTATGTATGAAGGTATGTATTTATATATATTATCTATTTTATATTATGCATTGTTGTGGTTCACATTGTCTTGTGATTGTGTGAGTGCTAGCCTAGGCTTAGTTAGGCCTAGTGAGACTTGTTAGACTTGTTTGGGCTAGGACTTGACCTAGTTGACCTAATTTGACTAGTGTGGTTGACTAGAGTTGACCAAGTGTTGACTTTAGTCTAGTTTGACGTAGACAGCATGCAGATACATTGTACATTTCATTTATCATCTCTCGTATACATCTTGACTTGTGTTGCTCTAAATAGGAATCTGTGGCTTCAGTTTGGACCTCTATACCTATCAGCTGTTCAGGTTATCAGGTGAGTACATTCTCTGATAGTTCTCTCATTTAATTGTCAATTACTGTACTTCAGTTATAATTAGTTTTATGTGATTCTCTGTTACAACACGTATGGATATTTCTGGATTCATGTATACGACACACATACCATACTTATCGGGCCTCTATTACTGGAATTACTAGAATTATTCCGGAATCTATTTCTGGAATCATCATATTTTAGTTGGACTCATCTCGATTCTCGTATCGAATTCTGGATTCATTTGTACTGTGGGGCAGAAAAATATTGAGTAAGACATGTAGACATACTCCAAATCTGGAATCTCCCAACTGAAATCTATTGGAAGCATAGCCATCTCTCGCCTGATCTGTGAGCGATGTGCCTGATTTCCTACAGCCGTTTACATGTCGATCTCAGTATTTTAAAACACACTATTAGAGTATAGCTGGTCTCACGTGGATTCTTGATCACTACCTAGAATCATCTTGTACTGGATTCATCTTGTATTAGATTCATCTCGTACTGGACTTATAGTAGTTTTATACTTGTTTTGCATTTACTGTCTGGACTTATAGTTGTCTTGAGTTGTATTTACTTTATGGATTACTGTACTTGAATTTTGAGATGTTTTCTGGGTTTGTGTATCTTAGACACTTAGACTTCTATCTGCGGTATCTCTTTGTGGATTTCATATTTTATTTATCTTTTATTATGCTCTACCTTAGATGTGATTGAGACTGTATTTGCTATGTCACCTCCATTCGGAGTGTATATACTGTACAGGTACCTTTATATTATTAGATGTTTGACCTAGGACAGCGTTCTACCGCCGACACAGCGGCGTAGGCTGGGCGTTGTTACGCGCTCGTACCCTCAGAGTGGGTGCGGGTCGTGACAGCGGTAGAATGCTGTCCTAGGTCACAACATCTAACAATATAAGCTAAACAGTTTATACTTCCCGAATGGGGGTGACATAGCAGAATGTAAACTTAATCACAACTAAGGCAGAAAGGTAAGATAGAAGGATAGATAGATAGATACTGCTGAATGAAAAGAAATCCACAAGTACAACCAGGGAGTCTAAGTGTCTAATACATCACAAATCCCAAGTATCAATATCTACAGTCATCCATATAGTAATGTAAATAAAATATCCTAGTCTAGAAGAGTGTCGTCCACAGCTAAGGGCTCCTGCTGCTGGTCCAAGTCTGTACTATCATCTAGGGTAGCCCCATAATAAGTGGGACAGCCTGCCTCATCCTCATCCTCTGTAATATTTCAACAGGTCCAGTCAGGACAGGAGCGAGCACAATACATCTCAACAAGTCATAACAGGAAAGGAAATATAATCATGCTAGAGAATAAAATACAGGAAACTGAAGAACAACATAATGTAAGAGAGAGACAGTAAGTAAATATCTATGATATATAAAAGAGAGACAGTAAGTAAATATCTATGATATATAAAAGAGAGACAGTGCTAGTGATTTAGAGTACAGACGAACATGTGAATGGCTTAGGACTGATTCATGACTACACTAAGAGTGATTCATGACTATACTACTTTTAGATATTTATTCACATGACCATTCATACTCCCCCGTACCCCAATCAATACACAATGATCCAGTCAAGTTACGTTACGTTTCGTGACTAAACTACTAACCCGTATAGGGTGATTCATGAATTGATTCGTGAAGGCTCGGTGATCATGAGAGTACATGAGTCACTAGCTGATTCTCGAAGATTCATGCTAATAGAAGCATAAGATACGTAATATAAGTGAAACACACTGGACAAAAGTATCTGATGCTTCCGAGAAGGATAACATCTCATGAAGGGATCCATATAGTACTAATCCGTATTACCAACGTGTCAGCATCAAGTAAAATAATCTAAAGCAGGAAATATAATCCTAAACAAGATATGAAATGATCAGAGAATGTACTCGCCTGCTATCTGAGTGTCCAACTGAAATATACTGTCCGAGGAGAGGTGTCTGGCTTCTAATCAGAATAGCACAAGTCACAACAAGTCCGGAATGGTAAAGATAAGCACTATAATGCATTCTACATGAGTCTAGGTCAAACTAGGCCAAAGTCAACTCTTAGTTAACCCTGGTCAACCAAGAAGTTAAACCTAGGTCAACTATGGTCAAACTAGGTCTAACAAGTCTAATTAGTCTTAACTAGTCTATTCTAGGCCTAATCAAGACTAAACAGCCTAACTAATCTCTCACTAGTCTAACAGACACAACATAGGCCCAAATACCATATATAGAATATGTATCACTATTCACATATGAATATATATGTATATCCACATATACAAATAGAAATGTGCATAGCATATTAGCTATCACACATAGAAATCCCATAATGCTACTCTACCATCACACATATGCTCGTAATCTACTTACCCACATATACATATATATATATATATATATATAATGCTCATACACATAGATTAGGAATTATCTATATATATATACATATATAGGATGCATATATGTGTGTGTACCTTATGAAATGTGTGTGTGTGTTAGAGGAAAAACATGTGTGGTGAGCATGTGAAAACAAGATTCAATATTAGGCCTAACAAATGACAGTAAAAAAATGGAAAAAATCAGGACAGTGTGTGTGTGTCTGTGATCCTGAAAATAGTGAAGAAGTGTGTGGCATGTAGGATGAACCTGTGTGCAGTGGGTATAGGTGTGTGTGTGTGTTCCAGGTGACAGAAAAATACAAGCAGTGTATAATATGTACTGTGAACTGTCTCAGATTTGTGGAGTGACAGGAATGTATGGTGTTGGCAGGACATTAGAGTGTATAGGAGTGGGCAATAAGTTCTCAGTTGTTAACAGGAAAATACATTGAGTGCTAAATTCTCAGATGTGGGGAAATGACAGTGTGCTTGTGTTTATGAAAACCTGTGTGTGTCATTAGTGTCTCAGGAAAAATAGATGAACTTAATGACAGTTCTCAGAGAATGCAGGGAAAGGAACCATATCAATTTCAGATTTCAGAAAAAGGAGTTTAGTTCAGTGTATTCTCAAGTTATAGAGAAGAAAGCTATATGACAGTACATTCAGAAAGGAAGAGCTCGTTCTCAAGTTTTCCATATACACAACACAGTTCAGTTTCATTTCCAATCCCCATCTCAGGTTCACAGATTAACATATTAAAGAATGAATGAATCTCAGGTTTGTGTAGATGTGTGTTCACCTACACAACATGTTAATAGTGACAGGTAGTACATGTGTGTGTATGGTATATAGAAAATAGGTGCAGGAAACTGAAAACAGTGTATACATAAGAATATATATGACATTAGCTACAGGTTTTTGTGTAGAGATGTGTCAATGTGTGCAGGAATCTCATGAAGGGGGCTGAAATATGCATGTGGGCATGTGTGTTAGCAGGACACTGGAAATCAGGTTTACAATATCTTTAACATCACACAGGTTCATAACCCAAGTGACAGGGTGTGTCAATGACTGTTCCACAACAGTGAATAACTCATGAATTCAGACATTTGGAGTTTGACAGTTCAATGTTTGAACAATCTAAATTGAACTAACATTCAATCAAAAATCAGCTATGCATTGGTTCAAACCAAATCGACAGTTACCACAAATTCCCATATTTGAAATCCTATTCAATCAATTCTTCCCAAAAATGATTCCCTACATCCTAAACATGATATTTAATGTTCAGTAAATTAAATCATAATCAAAATACATGATATTAAATCATTAACAGGTAATCGAATGGTGAACAGTGGGCTAAAAATCACTGATACATTAGAGTATCAGCCGAATGGGGATTTCCTATTCCCATAATTAAAATAACAGTTAACCAATAGAAATTAGGTTGGTAATTAATAACAATTACGTGTTCGTGTCATCCTTGTAGTATCGTGTCCAATAACAGGACACAAGTGTCCAAGAACTAATGCACATACACGCACGAGACTGGCACGGGCTTGCGTGACCAGTGCACGTGTCCGTACGCACCCGACACACAACCAAGTGACACGAGACTTGGGGAGTGTCGTGTCAGACACTACCCCGAGCTCCATGTCAAAGGATACGTGCCCACGTGTCCAGAACAACCCACACGAACCCACGAGCAGCAGGATACTGCTTTCTACGCACGTGCAGACGTGTCCACGAGTCCAGTTCGACTCCAACTCGACACGAAACTAGCTCAGTCGCTTAGAAACCTATAAGCGATACCAAGACACGAATTTCTATTCAAACACTTCTCGGAAAATCGATCGAAATGCCCTTTGTGGCATTTCATCGAACACCTGCACACAGTGCTGATACGTGTCCGATACGGACACGTACATGACACAAAATTTGGTAAACCCTATTCCTACAGGACCAGGACACCTAGGGCTAGGTATTTATACAAAGAAAACCTAGTTTTAATGGGTGGATAGGAATTTTACCTATGGTGTTCTTCAACACAAAAAGTCTCTTCCAAGGAGTTCTTCAAAGCCCCCAAATCCTTCAAATTGATTCAAATCTGAGATTTGACTCCACAATCAGCAAGAGAACATTGATTAGAACACAATGGAAGAAATCCCAATAAAAATGGAGTCCTATTGATTAAACTATGAAGAAAATAAATAAAGGCTTACCTATTTCTTAGGAATATTGATGAACTAATTAAAAAGAGGCTCACATTCCTAAAAGGATATTATATAGGCAAGGGGGGGGGGGGTCTTGGCTGGCCACTTTAGTTAGGATTAGGGTTTTTAGGTTGCATCCTAGGGCTAGGAATGAATCAAGGCTAATGGGTGGCCTAGAATCTAGGGCTCTTTCCTAGTTAAGTTGCAAACCACCCTCTTAGCTAAACATGACTCAACCACTTAACCAATACTAACTAATTCTCAAAGTGGCTAACTAAACTAGTTATGGCTAATCTAGGTTAGGTCCAATCTAGGTTAGGCTAACCAAAACCACATGGCAATAAATAAACTAGTATTTAAATCACACCATTCAAATAAATCATTTTAAATTCCTAATAAAATATATTAAATTCAAATAATTCTAAAATGACAAAAATACCCTCAAACTAAAATGATAAATGAAATGCCCTCATCTCATGGCTAGGCTCTAGGGTAGACAGTCCCTACGGTTTCACTAACAAAATACCAAAATCACAAGTCATAATTTTAAATAATTTTAATATGATTAAAAATCACCAAAAATTATATTATTATTTAAATATCTTAATTAAATAAATTAAAATACAAAATTTCAAAATTATCCTCATTTGAAAAATTGGGTGTTACAAAAAGTCTGCTAGAGCTTGACCTTTAACAGCCTTCTATGGAACAAAGATCATGTTGTAGGGAGCCAATAATATCGCCCAGGTAGCGAGGCGAGAGCTGAGTGCACCCGGCTTGGTCATGAGTACCCTGAAGGGGTTAACTCAAGATATGACATGGATGTTTTGTCCGGTAACATAGTGTCGCATCTTCTGGATAGCGAACACCAGAGCAAGACATTCCTTCTCCACGATGGTGTATCTATGCTCAGGCCCAATCATCATTCGGCTGAGGTAATAGATAGCTTGTTCATGCCCCACGTTATTGTTTTATGCTAGTAGAGCACCGAGAAAATGCTCCATCGCTCGTACATAACGTAAGAACGGCTTTCCAGCAACCGGGGCCACCAGAACTGGAGAATTTGACAGATATTCTTTGATGTTGTCGAACGTGCGTTGGCACTCTTCATCCCATACGAATGAGATGCCCTTCTTCATGAGGTAGGTGAATGGTTGATATCGTCCGGAGAGGTTAGAGATGAACCTCCTAATGTAAGCTAGCCTTCCTTGAAGGCCTCGAATTTTATGAAGATTTCTCGGGGAACCCATCTCCATGATTGCTTTCGTCTTCTACGGATCTATATGAATTGCCTGGGCAGTAATGATAAAACCCAGGAACTTTTTGCTAGATATGCCCAAGAAGGATTTGGTAGGATTCATCTTCAAGTTATGCGCTCACATCAAATCGAATACCGTCCTCAGATCCTGCAGATAGTCTCCCTTAGAGCGGCTTTTGACAGCGATATCATCAACATAACACTCTACGGTCTTATGCAGGTGATCTTTGAAGATGACACTCATGGCTCTTTGATATGTGGTGCCGGCATTCTTCAAACCGAAGGGCATGACTGTGTAACAGTACACGCCAATCGGTGTTCGAAATGATGTATGCTTTTCGTCAACAAGAAACATCTTAATTTGGTTGTATCCTGAGAAGCCGTCCATGAATGACATGCGCTCAAAGCCATATGTGTTATCGATCATAATGTCTGTAATGGGAAGAGGGAATTCATCTTTAGGACATGCTTCGTTTAGATCTCGAAAGTCGATACAAATTCGAATCTTCCTATTCTTTTTGAGGACTGGTACTATGTTGGCGACCCAGTCTAGATGTTGCTCCTTTCGAATGAAGCCGCTGGCTATCAGTTTGTTGATCTCAGCTTCGATGGAGTTCATGATGTCCGAAAGAAAATGTCTTTGCTGTTGCTTGACCGACTTTGTGTCTGGATGAATATTGAGTTTATGAAGTGCCACTTCAGGGTTTGGCCCAGGCATGTCTTCATAGCTCCAGGCGAATACGTCAATGTACTCTCTGACGAGTTGTAAAAGTGCCTCCTGCTCTTCGTCTGTCAGGCTTTTGCTGACGAAGATTGGCTTTAGAGATGACTCATCATCGAGGTCAACTTGCATAACCTCATCTTTAGTGGAAGGTTCACGGAGTTCGAAGCATTTCTTCTATTGTACATCTAGTAACTGGACCCAAGGTTCTAACTCAAGAAGTTTGGGTACATTTTCGTCTTCTTCGTAGGCATCAGCAAATACCATATTGACAAACAGAGCTTGTCTGAATACGTCCCCGATGCTGACATCCGAATCAGAAGTTGGTGATCCGGTTGAGTCCGAATGCCAGTCGTATTCCTCATCTGAGCTTTCAGGAGTTGTTGCAGGTGTAACATAACCTAGCCCACATCTGGTCTTGTTGTAATAATCTCGTAGTTTTCCAGTCGGGACTGGCAACTGCAAAGGTAATCGCCGTCCGGTGCCGTAATTCAAGCCAGGTATGGCCTCCAGATCATACCTTTATTTTTGTATGAGGTATTTGGATCGAGGGCTATACAGGTAGATGGGCAGTCTCCCGGTGTCAGGTTCGAGATCAACCTCTTCTATCCTGAAGGGCTGTGGGTCATTCTTCCGGCAGAAGATGATTGGATGATCCTCTCCCTCGACTATGAAGCAAGCATCTTCTACGGGAGTAAATTGGTTTACGGTGTAGACATTTGTCACCTGTGTGTGTAGGTAGGTGCCTATACCGTGTTCCATAGCATATATTGTACAAAGCTTATTAAGCTCGATGTAGTTCAAAGGTAGCCCTTTATTGATAAAGTAAGGTATCTTTTTCGGTAGAATTACATCATCTGCGGATGGAACATCAGTGTGAGCAGCCACGTACTTGGCCAACTCTAACACTTCTTCGGCCACCCCCTGTGTCAATGAAGACTGGAAGGATGACCTGGACAGCTTAATCATCAGGGGCTCCACTGGTAGAGCAGAACGTGGAGTCGTTGGCGTACTAGCGACCCCCAGTTTGGTGCTCGGTGCTGGGCGGGGAGTTGTTGGCTCGCTAGCAGTCCCCGTCTTAGCGTTCGGCTATCGACTCATTCTGGGAAGATGAATCGTCATCGGCTTGACAGAGGGATTGAGCTCCTCTGTTTGTTTCTGGCCGGATCTCGACAGCCTGATCGTCAGTGGCTCCGTAGTGGATCTCGGCCCTTGGCCAGACCTTGGCAGTCAGATTATCATCTGCTCCTTTTGTGCAGTGAGCACCGGGAGACTCGTTGTTTCTCTACGCAGAGTGGCTGTCAGAGGTACAGTCCTGTCTGGTTTGCAGGGTTGGAGATGGATCCTCAAAGGTTCCTCCGGCCCCACAATGGCCTCTGTTTGCTCTTGAGCCTTCTCCTTGATCAGATGCCTCTTTGATTTCTCGTACAAGCAAGAATCCGAATAATATGATTCGACCCCTTTGAAGGGATCGATGTCGGCAAATTCCGTCCTCACAAAGCTGTGCTTGACTATGTACTTGAAGCACTGGTATAATGTGGAAGGCACGATCATATAATCGTGTATCCATGGACACCCTAGAAGAATATTGTAGGAGGTGTCTGCGTCGATGACATAGGAGGTAACTTCTAACTGAAGGTCGCTAATTTGGTACTTCAGATGAATCTTTCCGATGGGATAGCTTCTTCCAGAATTAAAACCACTGATGGCGGTACTGGTAGGAGTCAGCCGATGCAAAGGGATGCGCAGATGATGAAGCAAGCTCTTCGGGATAATGTTTATCGAAGAACCGGGATCAATGTGCATCCGATCCACCTTGACGTCGTCGACATATCCAGTATAATACAGAGGGCGATCGTACAGTTTGGTTTTCATAAGCATGTACTATGGAGTGAACACAATGTTGGGCATGGCCCCTGTACAAGCGCTGTCTTAGAGATCCGCCGACGAGTTCTCCCCAGTGAGATTGACCTGAGCCAGATATGCGTCGGCATTCTGGAGTGCCTCGCTCAGTGTAACACAAACATCTTTGGAGAGTCTCAGGAGCTCATATAATGATAATTTGGCCGGTGTGTTGGCTATTTGCGCAAGAATGTCAAAATTGTAGGGCCTCTCCAGCCCATGTGGTACATCTTTGCGGAGCGACTTGTCAAAGCGGGTTACCTTTGGCTTCGGCTTCTCAGTCGGCCGAGGCTGAGAAGGTCCTGGAGCGTCAGCAGCGGTCGGCTGGCATTCTTCAGCCGAGTTGCCCGGTGTAGGTTGGGATTGAGCACCAGACCGGGTGACAACAGTCGTAGCTTCTTCGATATCTGCTAAGATTGTGCGACATGACTTGACTTTTCCACCCTTCTTTTTGTCGGTAGAGGATGGTGCGGACTGAGTCACTTCAGATACCAAGTCCGGATGGACCCACATAACCTCCCCTCGTGATGTGGTGAGGGGCACTAGACCAGCAGCCTGGTCTCGGGGAGGTAGAAGATTAGCGACCTCCATCTTTGCTTGGGGGACGGGTATTACTCCATCTTGAGTCCTTATCGGAGGGAAGCTGCCAAATTGGACTAACACCATGTTGGCAGTGACCGTCACCTCCTCGAAATCAATGGCCAGGGCCTTGGAATTGATGAGGTTTTGGATGTCCGCTTCAGTTGGAAGCAGTCTTGAGTGGCCTGGTGGACGTAGCGATGGTAGTGGCAGTACTTGGGGCTCTCCATCTCTGTAGGGTGAGATTCATGTCTTGGAGGAGGGAGCTGAATTCGATCTCCTTGTATGAGCATGTCAATGATGGGCTTGACATGGCTGTCTTCGAAGGAGTAAGTCATCTGCGGCCACTACTTCTCTGTCGGCTTCGGTTCAGTCTTCTGGGCTGTGTCGGCCACCATAGCCTATTTGCCCTTGTTGTCTCGGCTGTTGGAGAAATTACCACCATTGTTGTTGTTGGCGTTAGAGCATTTGCCTTTGTCGTCTCACTCCGAGATGTGCAAGCCCAGTTGGCGAGCTTTCTTCAACTTGTCTTATGTGCTAGTGGCACTGATGATGAAAGTCTTCCAATCCTTGAATTGACTTTCACCCATCCAGAGGCTGATTGTAGGGAGCAGTCTCTTTTGGTAAATCTCAATCAAGGAAGAGTCCGGAATACCGGAGGGCAACTTCATCGCGGTTTGGCAAAACTGCTCAATATAGTTCCTTGTCAGCTCCTTATCGCCTTGGACAATGTCCATGAGAGTTGACATTATGACATCCTGTCCCACCTCATAGAACCTCTCCAAGAACGTACGCTTGAAGCCGATGAAGGAATGGATGCAGTTATCCGGCAAGTTGCGGGACCAAGTCGAATACGACCCCTTCTAGTGCCCCAATGAACAACCGCGTAAGGATAGCATCGTCATGCGGCAGATGATCTGTTGTGACCTCAAAGTAGGTCACGTATCGGCTTGTAAAGGTCTGGCCATCATATGGATTAATGTTGAATGGCTTGTATCGAGGAGGAAAGGGGACGTCTCTCCATGCAGCGGGATACGGTTGTCGTATCCTGAGGTCTTGAGAGTTTTCTCAGGCGTCAAACATTTCCTGAAGCTCCTGGATCTCTTTTTTTGCCTTCCTAGCCTCGTCTGTAGCAGTAGGAGCCGAGATTTCGAGCAGATTATCATCCAGGGTTGGTGCAGTTGTGTTCGAGTCTGCATTGACGGTGGGATCCACGCTTGTCTGGCCAGGCGTTCTTTCTTGGAGAGTCGGTAGGGCTGCCTTAATCTCGTCTACTAATTTGACCAAGGTATAAAGTATGGCCTCAAGAGTGTCGAGGCGCTGTCAATCGTTGGCACCATCCTGGTCATTCTCAGTCATAAATATTGTTCTCATACGGGGAACAGTGGAAGAAACTGTGGAGGATGTGCTCTCCAAATTATACCCTCGAATGGAGAAGTCATCGGGGTATGTAGGAATGTTCTCCTTCGGTTCAGACTCGAAGGAAGTGTTACCCCCTGCATCGAAGGTTGCTTCATCTTGGGACCCATGGATGTTTCCAGAGGCGTCTGGTTCTTTTGGATCTGTGGGAGGAACTGTCTCCCCTGGTTGATCTTCTTGGAACATCGGATTATCGTAGATGTCTGGGGAGTGCTACCCCCAGCTTCGGCTGCCTCCAGAGATGTAGATGATGAATCTCCAAGTGTTGAAGATTTTGTCTTAGAGCGGGTGCCCTGATAAACTCCTCCTGTGGTGGTTGTGGACAACCGCGTGGATGCAAGTTTCTTGGCCGCACTAGTTGAGATCGTCGGGCTGGAAACATTTATCTTCTTCCCCACCTTGCCAGTAGGGATCTTCCGAATAGAATTACAGGAGATGACATGAAGTGCCTCGTCTCCTGAGCTTTGTTGCAGGACCGGTCCTGGCTGCTGCAGTCGTCGGAAGACGGACTGCCGGTCCTCTTGTACTGCCGACTTGCTGCAGCAGCAGTTGACAATAACTTGAGTGCAGTGATGTCCATGAAAGGACTTTCTGCACACCAAGCTTTCTTCTTTTTTCCTGTGCTTGTGAAGAATCACATCACCCAAGTCACTCGTTTTGTGGGCCCGGAAGTCCAGAGCACACGAGTGTGTTGGCACCATGTTTGCTCCCTGATTGGGAGACTCTTGGGAACCACTCTGTCCGCTTACCGCCGGGGGCTGGATACGGTCGGTTCTGTATAACTTTCCATTAGAGGCCCGTCTAACAGTAAACGGAGCTCTCTGATGGTCAGAGGTTGGGATAGCTAACTGAGCTCGACGAGCCCGCGCTTCCCTAGACTTCTTCCCTCTAGCACCCAAGGGCGCATAGTAGGAAGAGTCCAAATTGTGTCGCACAGAGTCTGGCACATTCTTATTGGAGCATCTGAGATCAGAACCGCATGAGAGACGGTCGAAGACTGAACCCGAGCTGCACGGAGCAGATGGTCTGCGGCTGGGTTTGGTGGCCGTATGAGTATTCATGCGGCTGGCATTTATGGCCGTATAAGAATTCATGCAGCTGTATTTGGCTGCCGTATGGGCATTCATGCGGCTGGCATTTATGGTCGCATCAGCATTCATGCGACTGGATTTGGCTGTCGCAGGAACATTCATGCGCCTGGATTTAGTGGCCACATGAGCCTTTATGCGGCTGGAATTATTGGCCGCATGAGCCTTCTTCATACGGCTGGCACCCTTATGCGGCTTCTTCCTGGACCGCATAGAGTCCCCATTTGCTTCCTCATGTCCAGCATCATAGTGCTTTCCTCTGCCGGACTTTAGAACAGCAGGGTCCTCTGCAGCCTGAAGTGGGGCCGCATGGGAGTCTTCTCTGCCGTCTTGGGTAGCAGAGAACGCCTCTTCCAGAGCTTGGGGAGGAGCGAAAGTCTTGGGCCTCCACTCCCTGTGGGCCTTCTTCGTACGGGCTCGCTTCTGGACTGGGCCAGTGCTTCCGTCAGAGAGCATTTCTTCAAACGCTTGCTGGTCGAAATGGACGACCATTATCTGTTACGTGGAGCCAAGTTTGGCTGCATCCGATTGCGTCACCAACTTCTCAGAAGTGGAGAAGTTCGTTCCCAGCAGAGTCGCCATCGTGTTTGCCAATAATTATAAAAGAACATAACAGTTTTGTGGGAGGACTGGACTTTTCATTCACAATACAAATTCGCTCATACAAAGAGAGCCTATGAACAAAACCTAAGAAAAGCAATCTAAGTACAATTGTTTAGTTTTTGTGGAGGGTGACGGTAGAGACTCGGGAGAGTGCTATCAACTCTGCCTTACTCCTTGGACGATCGGATGTAGCTTCTGCTCTGGCCAGGAAATGCTCTCTGTGCGTGTGGGGGTTGCTCGTCTCTATGCTCAGGCTCTGTGTGTGCTTGCAAGGGAACAACACCTTGCTATTTATAGGAATTGTGATGAGGGGGGTATGCAGCAACTGCGCCTTGAAAAGTGGGCGGTTGGGGATTGGTTAAGATAAACCTTGATCTGTTTATTGGAAATCAATCTGGGCTTTTGAGTTGGTTGCAATAAATCTGCATTGTTATGATTTGTTGGTTGCAACAACTCCGAGTGGATAAGTCTTAGTTAACCCTCTGCCACGTGTCTCAACCGCCATTATGCTGTGAGCTGCATGAATGGTGCATCATGGCAGAGCCGCATGAGGGTGGCCTCACAACTGAGTCGCATGAGGATGGCCCCACAACTGAGCCGCATAAGGGTGGCCCCACAACCGAGCCGCATGAGGATGGCCCCACAACCGAGCCGCATGAGGATGGCCTCACAATCGAGCCGCATAAGGATGGCCTCACAACTGAGCCGCATGAGGGTGGCCTTACAATTGAGCCGCATGAGGGTGGCCGCCACAACCGAGCCGCATAAGGGTGGGCCCCCATCTGAACCGCATAAGGATGGCCCCCTCAACTGAGCCACATAAGGGTGGCCTCATATCAGAGCCACATGGAAGTCCTTGAAGCGATCCTCATAAAGAACTTTAGAATTTGGTGGATTGTGCCAGCTATAAAGACTTTTCTCGTCTCTCTAGGAGCACGTCATTATGTCAGAGTCATCATTTTACCTTTATGTCAGAGCTATCAATCTTTTGTGTCGGAGCTGCCGTATTGCGCCAGAGCATTTAATGAGCCATCTGCACAGAGTTATGGCCAGCTGTAGAGGCCTATTTTTGAATCGCATAGGGCCACGTGGCTTTGTCCGAGCCGCATGGAGCTATCGGGGACTTTCGAGCCGTATGAAGCCCTAAGGGATATTTGAGCCGCATGAAGCTCTAAAGGATTTTTGAGCCGCATGAAGCTCTAAAGGATTTTTGAGCCGCATGAAGCCCTAAGGGATTCTTGAGCCGCATGAGACTCCCCTTGTTTTGAGCCGTATGGACTTTTCTGTTCTTTTCCATGCTTCTACACCAACTGTACCATTTTAATCCATCAACGATTCGATCTGTCTATCTCTTTTTCAATTACTTGTAACTTCTGATTGATTTTCCAAAATTTTCTTTGCATTTCTATTTTGGTCGTAACATATCACTTCGTTTGGATCCATACACATATTTTAGGTGTCCCCAAAAAAATGAATTTTAGCCAAAGTTCGCGCTAGTGCGATAAATTCTTCCCATAATGTTATCTCAGTCGCAACCTATCACTTCGGCTAGATCCATACACATATTTTAGGCATCCCCAAAACATATGTACTTCAGCCAAACCTAATCATTCAGGTGACTTTCCTAGAGTGGACGGCTACTAGGGATCATACAAATTTCTTATTCTTAGGCCAATAGGCAACCGATAGTTCGAGGTAGTTCTACCCAAACCTATGGGTATCAACTCACTCTGAATAACAAATCGCCATTGTCGGCTATGTCTGTTTGCCATTGATTGTAAAAGAACAGAACAATTATCGGAGGACTGAACTTAGACTCACAATACAAACTCGCTTGTACAAAGAAAGCCTAGGGACGAAAACCTAGGTACAGCAATCTAAGTACAATTGTTTATTTTAGATTCTGGGAGGGTGACGATAGAGGCTCGAAAAAGCGACAGCAGCTCTGCCTTACTCCTTGGATGATCGGGTGCAGCCTTGGCTCTGTAGAAGAACTGCTTGGCGTTGATAAAGAAATGCTCTCCTTTCAATTTCTCTCTGACTCTCTGGATCCGAGGGGGGTGTGCTCTCTCTCTCTCTGCTCTCCGCTCTCTGCCCTTTTGCAAGGGAATGGCACCTTGCTATTTATAAGAGTGGGGGGCATTATTAGGGTTTGCAATGATTGTCCATTCTCAAAAGTCGACGGTTAAGGATCAATAAATCTGGGCCGTTCATAATAGATTTGAGCAATTAATGTGATTGCATCAAATCTCTGTGGGAAATTAATGATGATTGCCAAAAATCCTCATGATTTGCTATGTCAAGCTCGGATCTTCTGCCACGTGTTCAATTTGATTGATTGCAAATGATCTGATTTGATCCCAGTAATTATGAGGATGGCACTAAACCTGGTTGTTAGGATTTGTTAATGAATCTTGCCACGTGTCCCACTATTATTAGGCTGATAGATGTAGGGACGCTGGCAGAACCGTAAGCCACTTAGAAAATTTGAGCCACCTGAGGATTGCCCCTCCACTGAGCCGTATAAGGCTGGCCACGTGTCAAGGCTGCTTGGGAGTGGCCTCTGAATATTTGAACCGTATGGAGATGATCTGAGCCGCATGAGCATAGGCGACCGCATGATGGGTGGCTTCTCAGTGAGCCGCATGAAGATAGTCCTTGTGAGCCGTATGGATAGCCTCTACCTGAGTCGCATGGGTAGCCTCTGCCTGAGCCGCATGGGTAGCCTCTGCCTGAGCCTCATGGGTGGCCTCTGTCTGAGCCGCATACGACTGTCCACGTGTCAAGGCCGCATAAAGGTCTTTGGGTTTTGACGGATTATGTCAGAGATTTCCTTCGTTTCCCTAGGAGTCTGCCATTATGACAGAGTCATTATTGCATCTTTCTGTCATTGGTCCGAGCTGTCAGCCGTCAAGGCATTAAATACATTAGGAGACAAAGGGAAGAGCTGTTGAGGGCCACGTGGCTCCTCTCTGGGCCGCATGGAACTATTCGAGCCACAAAGATGCTTGAGCCGCATGGGGATCCTTGGCCGCATGGATCTTTCTTTATTTTTTTCCATGCTTCTACAAGACCCCTTTCAAAGTTTTCAATTTGCAAAATTGAAATACTTTGAATAAGAAGCATGGCTATGTATAAACTCTTCTGGTCGCATATGATGTCCTTGCCACATGGATGTCCCAACCGCATAGCCTCCTCGGCCGTATTGGTCAATCAGCCGCATGGATCCTTTGGCCGTATGGGCTGTCTGGCTGCATGAGCGCATTGCCACATCATTCTGTCACGTGTGCAAATCTTTTTACATTAATTGCTGTTTGATTCTAAGGCCGCTTTTTGGGGCAGGATCCCAAGAGTCTAGCCCTAAATAATCAGATCGCCTTGATAACCGAAGAGTCGGTTATACTGCTCGTGGACCGATGCGTCGGTCCATTAGGGTTCTGCCTATAAATAGCAGGGTGTTTGGGAAAGACTTTCTTTTACTTTCTGCTATTTCCCTAACCCTCTTTTTTTCGTCCTTCTCCTCTGATCATAGTAATGGCTCCCAAGAAGACTGTTGCGGCGAAGAAGGCAGTGTCTTCATCGGCGGCGAAGGGTAAGAAAGCTGCTTCTGCGGCGACGGATGTGGCAGCTCCTCCGCCAGTTGACGTACCCGTAGTTCACCCCGACGTCCACCCCGCTATCGATGGTAAGGACCTTTTGCGTAAGTTTGGAACCCTGACTATCATGGCTACGTCGCATATTTTATGCGCGAGCCTTCATCTTCTTGTGTGCCGCATACACGTCTCGAGCCGCATAGGGTATGTTCCATGTCGAAGCTGCATAAGATCTGTTATTGTGACCGCATAAGTACTTCTCTAGCGGGGCCGCATAAGCTCAGCATAAACTCACTTGATTTGGACCGCATAAGCCTATTCGAATTCGTCTTGTCGTATGAGCCTTTTAAACTTATTCGAACTCTGTCTCATGAGGCTGTGTTTGAACAGAGCCGCATAACGATGTTTAGTTACTGTAGCATGAGTCTCCACTAGTCGGAGCCGCATAAGCTTTTTTCTGAGTTGGGCCGCCTGAGGCTTCATTGAATCCGAGCCGCATAGGCTTGAGGGCACTAGTCAATCATCTTTTTAACTTATTTCTTTTGTCTTTGTCTCAGTAAATTTGCCAGTTAACGCTGCTGGAGAACCCTTGGTGGGTCGTGCCCAGGCCGCTATGGGATATAGGTACGATCAGATAGTTGGGTATGTGGTGGACCAGCTCCCTAGTGACGAGCCTTTAACGAGGAAAAATGCCCTCAAGAACCAACCTTTCCACTTCCTATGTGCCATGATGAATTCGGGAAAGTTGGAAGGAGAATACCTGAAACCTGCATTCTTCTTTGAAGATGCTTTGACTGTGAAGAACAGTCAAGTTCTGGATATATCGGAGAACTGGAGCTTCATCTCTAACGGGATTGCGATCCGCATCCCTCAAATGGAGCGTCACTTTCCATTATCTTGGTTCAATATGTTTTCGCTGGACAGGAAGATGGAAGAATCTTTGACTCCTACCCGGAATGGGATGTTTGTGGGCGACATCCATTACAACGACAGTATGAAGTCAGTATGTGCCGGCAAGGTGCATGCCAGCCGTTATGTAATGGGATTGTCCCCGGGTGCTTTCTTGAATGTGCCGGGCCCCAATTTCACATTTTCTTCAGCCGATACTTTCCTGAACCAACTTGCTCGGAAAGGCTCCTATCCAATCGGCTGGTTGGCACTCCCAAGTTGGATACACCCCATCCCCTCATGGATCAATCTGTCTATGTGGATATCACGAAAGTATGAGACTTTTCTACGTGAGATTGGTCTTTATCATGCTATTCGGGGCACCAGCCACGGCTTACCTGTAAACAAGAAGTTATTCATGGCTTTGCTGGAGATGTACAACTGCCGTACGGGAACCTTCTATACCCCTGTAGGGGAAATGGGGCTGGCACTCCATGAGATGCATGCGATTTCCAAACTTTCCTGGGGGATGAAGCTTTTGAAGCATATACTCCTACGAATGAGGAGTTCGAAGAGCTAAAAGAACGATACTCGGGATTCGTGGCTACTTATCAGGAATTATTGTGCCACTATAGTACGTGCCAGCAGATAGCCAAGAAGGAAAGCAGCTCGAAAGGGAATGCTCCCCATACTAAGGACTGGATGAACTATCTCTTTTCGACGGGAGCCTCAAGCCAAGTTACTTCCCGAAGTCCTCAATCCCGGAAGGCGGTTCAGGCTTTGATGTCGTCGACGAAGAGGGTGGCCTCTACCAGTGACAGATTTGGAAGTAAGACCGACTCTTTTGGTTATTTTTATCAGGATACCCAAGAGCTGTCAGAGAAGGCGCTCATAGCAGGATTTTTGATGGTATGGCTGCAAAATTGCGTCGTCTCAGGAGGAGCTGGTTCTATTGAAAGAATCAGCCGTAATTTTAATCTCCCTGCTGTAAAGCTAGTTTTTAGAGTGAAACTAGCTCTTCTCTCGGCCATGGTGTGCAGCATACACCATGGCCTCCGTACTTTTACGTCCAAGGTCATCGCTCGCGAGGTGACAAAGGACTTTGAAAGGACTGAGTTGTCCTATCATTATCTGATGGGGTGGCTATTAATGCACTACCGGTCTTTGATGAGATCGGGTTCTAAAGACGGCGTGATTGCTGATGACACTTTTATCTTCCGTTATCGCAACGAGTCTTGGGAGTACGATACCATACGTGCCTGCCGGATGGCGCTTGTGAGAGCAGATAGGTACAACTTTTTCGTATTCGTCCCTCGTTTCACTGCTGAGGAAATAGCGGGCGTTCATCTCGACGGTATTGGTCCTCCTCAACTTCTAGACGGCCAGATGCTCTTGTGGTTGCGTAACATCCGCCCCGCCCACCTGGTATACCGCAATCGTAATGTCGTCTTCCTGGAACCTTACCTACCCAGCTGGTTTGCTCGTCAGTTTGGGTACAGCCAACTTTTTCTGGATAGTCCCAGCTCTTATCTGGGTTTTGAAGGTAGCCTCCTTGACAGCATCAGGGCCTGGCATTACTATGATACATTCCATACCCGTGCCACTTTCTCGGTTCCTGCTATTGAGGCGTCGGTAGAGATTTTGTACATGGCGGCCTTGTACCATGTCATGGCGAACAAGCTCCCCATTGGTTTTAGCCCGGATACCAGTTTTATCATTGGTACTGGCTTGGATGAGAAGCCCCAAGAGGCCAAGACGAGGAGGAAGAAGAAGAATAGAGTCAAAGTGCCCAACTCAGACTCCACCACTGCGGATGTTGAGGACGAGGAGCGTGATGCAGATGACTCTTCTTTCCCGGTGGAAGATGTTGGGGTGGATCAGCCGTCTGTCGCACCTGGTTCTGTACGGAAGTATAGCAGACAAATCTCCCCTGTTGGCGGTATTCCTCACTCCCAAAAATTGGCTGCGACCAGACGTCACAGGCTAACTATAAGGGAGAGAAACGAGGAGGTCGACCCCGCTTCGGAGGTAATGCAAATTGCTACCATTTTTATTCAGTTCTTCGTTCCCTCCAGTTTTGATCTTTAATCATTTTCCTTCTCTTTCGTAGGTATCAGAAGAAGAGGAATCTCAAGTCGCCGAGGTCATGACTCAAGATGATGGGGGTTCGGACAGACCTGTCCCCGAGATTACGGAATTTTATCAAAATGACGCTGATAGATTCGTACCTCCCTCTGGGGTGGCTGGGACAGAAGAGCCAGCGAAATTTAACTTAGAAGTCGCGGGTGAGGAGACCACGTCAGCTGCGAGCGAGTTACAACCTCCATGCTCCTTCTCTGGTAAGATAAGCCAAATTTTAACTTGTGAGGAGGCCTATCTGCTCTATCATCACGTCCTTCGGGTTACGTCGATTGATGGTTCCTCTGGACATACAGGTCCTGCCTCTCCAGTGCCGATGATGGATATTTTTGAGACAGGCTCTGCCGAAGGGGCATTGGCGGAGAGGAGCGTACCTCCCCCCCTTCCGATTCGTCTTGAGGGGCCTCCCGCTATCTCGAGTTCGGAAAGTCAAGTGGTGGGACAGCCGAGGCATGGGACAATAGTCCTTGCATCTTCTTCTGCACAGGTGGCTCCGAGAGTCGACCTCTCTGCCCTGCCAAGTGTACAGGCTCTTCGAGTGGCGGAGGAAGAGTTAGCTGCTATTCGCACATCGTTCCGCTCGGAATTTGTCCCCTTGGTGGCAAGTTCTAGCACACCTCCTCCGACGTTGTCGGCCACGCTTCCTTTGACGCCGTCCTCTACAGAAGTTCTGGACGAAGCATTACAGGACGTGGTTGGCAACTTTTTTCGTCACCTGAAGAGGGGGATAGTGGCTGCTGTGGAAAGACGAACCTCTTTCGTCTTGGCCCGGCAATGCGTCCAGGGTCATATTGATATCCTTAAGACTCTTCTCGGTGGGGCAGGGGTAGCCGCGCTTCTGGAGGCGAAATTGCTAGAGGCTGATCAGCTGGTAGACCAGCTTCAGGTGCTACGGTAGGCTGATCTGTCTGCTGCTATAGATCGGAAGTACGGTTTCTTCACGGCTGCTGTAGAGAAGATAAGGACTGCTTGGGTTAAGACCCGGCCGGCCATGCTGAAGGACCTCCGCGATCTGTCTGATCGCTATGATGAGTTGAGCCGCGAGAGTGAAGATGTTACGGCTCGGAAAGCGACTGCCTCCCGTGGGATTATTGACACGCAGGAGCGGATCCTTGAGCATCAGAGGAAGTTAGCTTTCCTGGAGTCTGAGCTTGAGGCTGCCCGTACCGAAAGGGGGCTAATTATCCAGGAGGCTGACAGAGTGAATCGAGCTTTGACTGATCTGGAAATCGCCCTGAAGAAGTTGGAGGACGACAGGCAGGCACACATGGACTTGAATAATGCGGAGCGGTTATCCCAGGAAGCGGAGCACCGGGCCAAACAGCGGCTTGAACAGGGGACCACCTTGGTGAAGAACCGTCTTCTGGAATTATGCAATGCCGAACCATAGACGGACTTTGTCACGATCCGCACCCTGTGTAGGGGCACGAGAAGTGGGTGTGTCCAGCCTACGCCGCAGTGTCGGCGGTAGAACGCTGTCCTAGGTTGCTAACTAATCTCATGCAGTGTATATAATGTACTTGCCAAGATCTCAACTCCGAAGGGAGGACAAGTAAAAGATATGATATACTCAATCACAGTCTAAGCACGATAAGATAACACAGAAATCTAGATACCAACTAACAACAACAGAAATTAAACTACTAAAATAATAACAACAATATCTCGAACAAACTCTAATACAACTCAATATCTCAAGTTTAATACAAACAAGCTCAAAACATGAAAGCTAAGTAAGTCTACTAGCTAAACTCCTGAATCACTCCTGAGAGTCGGAACCAAAGGTAGCTAATCCCTCGCCAGGTCCATGGTAAGTAGGGCATGTGTCGTCAGGAGTATCATCTGTAATATTTTCAACAGGTCCAATCAGGACAGGAACGAGCACATCTCATCTAGAAATCCCAAGTAAATGACAAAGACTATAAAACAGTTTTTAGACAGTTATACAGATGAGCATGGCAGTTTTATACAGATAATGATGTAGAGAAAACAGTGAGGGTACAAGGAAAGTAAAGTAACTAACAAGAGAAGAAATCATGGCAAAGAAGACTGTAGTAAACTAGCTGAACTAGAATAACATGGTATAAGTCCAGACAGTATAAAATGTAATCCCAATATGAGTCCAGTCCATATAATCCAATACTAGATGATTCCAGTACAGATGAGTCCAGTAAAAATGAGTCCAGAAGTGATCCATGATTCCAGGGTAAGTCCAGACTATACTCTAACAGTGTGTTTTAAAATACTGAGATCAACATGTAAACGGCTAGGGGTAATCAGGCACATCGTACACTCGGCCAAGTGTGGGATGGCTAGCATTCCAGAATAGTTCCAAGGGAGGTGGTTCCAGATTTTAGGTATGTTCACATGTCTACTCAAGTATTTCCCCGCACACAAATGAATCCATAATCCAACACTACAACCAGTATGAGTCCAGCCAATGAGGTCAACCATTGACCTATTTAACCTAGATTAGACTTAGAGTTGACCGGAGTTGACCAGTTGACCAAAGTCAACTGTACGTCAACCTTGACCCAGTTTGTCTTAGTTTGACTTAGTTTGACCTAGATGTTTAGCATATCTTTTGACCCTGATCAGTTCTTGCATTATTTCATCTTTAGGTCTGTGGCTTTACTCTGAACCCTGATTCATATTGACAGCAGGACCCCAGGCGAGTACATTCTCTGATAACTTATTCCCAATTTATGATAACTGTTATGATTCATGTACTTAGTGTTGATATGCTTATTCCTGACACATGGTTCTCACGGATTGGTATTCTTGGATCCCGACGAGAGATGTTTCTCCTTCTTAGGTTGGGATGTATTGTGCAAGCACCCTTGTAGCTCTTGCTCGATATATGGTCACTGATTCTAGAGCAGGTTCGCGACCTTCTCATTAGAATCCCGTGCAGTGACGTATCCTGTTTGGATCCATTCTACCAGTTGGGGTAGGGGGAGTAGTAGCATATGCCTGTGATCATATCCCCTTGTATTCTTGAGCAGTGTGAGTCATATACCGCACTTATGACTTGCCAGGCCGATTCTTGACAGTTACCCAAGCCGATCACAAGTTGAAACTGCTACTCACACATATTGGATATATAGCTTACCTTGATTTGTGTACATGCCATGATCCCGTTCTATTTTCTTGTTATAGCTCTGGCTCTACAGCTTACCATGCCATGATACATACATGTACACTCTATGATTTTATTGTATATGCTCTATTTACAGTCTTATAGCTTTTATTCTATCTTGAGATCTGTTATGAGATATATGTACTCGTTCCGCTCCTGACTGGATACGTTATGAAAATATTACAGATGTTGATGCTAACTGAGGTGGTTCCCACTATTCTTCTCTATGAGTTGCCTGGTAGTTATCCTTAGTTAGTCCTGTTGTTCCTTCTTTATTTTCCTGTCTTATGATCATAGTAGATTCTAGTTGTTCTAGTGATATTGTTATTATTTCTTGTCTTATCTTCCTTAGTTTTCGTGATGTGACATGAGTACATTTCTAGTTATGGATTCTTAGATGTTGTAGTTAGTATAGTATACTTGACAGCGTTCTACCGCCGATACCGCGGCGTAGGCTGGGCGTGGCCCACGTATTTGTACCCGTATATCCGGGTGCGGGTCGTGACAAATGATTCCAGAAATGATTCCAGTAGGGTGATGCCAGTAGTGATTCCAGATATAGAGGCCAGACATGAATAAATGAGTGTCGCATGTAATGGGTCCAGCAATACCAATCGTGTTTGTACAGAGAATCATATATAGCTATCTAGAACTGAAATACAGTAAATGACAAGTAATGAAAGAACTATCAGAGAATGTACTCGCCTGACACTCTGGAAGAGTAGTGTAATATCAGATGTCTGTACCAGGGTCACAATGTCCTAAAATAGAGCAATACAGTTATGACATGTCTAATATGAAGGTAAATGAAATCTACAATGCAATCTATATGAATTCTAAGCCAATCTAGGTCAAAGTCAAACTTGGTCAACTCTACAGTCAATCTAAGTCAAATCAAGT
Source organism: Iris pallida (assembly GCA_029216955.1). Lineage (NCBI taxonomy): Eukaryota > Viridiplantae > Streptophyta > Magnoliopsida > Asparagales > Iridaceae > Iris > Iris pallida. Next base: position 6,836,781 of record JANAVB010022999.1, read on the forward strand.
CATATTAGGTCACAGGGAATCAAACTAAGTCAAATAGAGTCAACAAGGTCAAATAAGTCAAGGTTAGTCAAATCTAGGTTAAAGTCAACTCCTGGTCAACACTCTAATCAAACTAGTCAAATACTAGTCAACATGATCAATCTGGGTCAAGTCTAGGTCAAACTTAGACCAACTAAGGTTTTGGTTAATCATATACTAGTCTGTAAGATAATTAGGTCAATGGCCAACTCTAACTCAAACTCTATAAGGCTAACATGTCTTTGGATACCAAGAATTCTATACCACAAAGCTAAGGCATAACAAATCTCCTATATAAGGACATCACACATGAATACATATAGTACAATACCATCTTAACCCTATAATCAAGCTAATCTCATACTCTAATCCAAATCAAGACTCAATTCTGAGTATCCTACTTAACCCCATACATATCTTCATTCTACATAAGGCTATCTATATAACCAAGTCATAATTAATACTCATAATAGGTCAAGTCTAAACCAAATAGTCAATAGTCTAGGGTTTAGTCAAACCTAGGTCAATTTGGTTAAGGGTTGACCTATAGTTGACTTGGTCAACCATGGTCAAACTTGTAGTCAAACTAGGTCTAATAGGCCTAAGGTCAATTTTTAACTCATGGGTCATAGGCCATAGGCTAATATATCTAGGGCTCTCAATATAGGTATCCATATCTATACTCATATACAATATACATATGCCAATATATATATCCACTATATATATATATATATATATATATATATATATACCACATATATATATATATATATATATATATATCCTTATTACATATAATACACTATATATATATATGTAATCCCACATATATATAGTACATAACTATATGTATCAATATTCATATATATACACTCTATATATAATACTCTATATATATACATACATATATAAAGAGAGGGGAAAGGAATGGGGGGTAATGGTTTAGGGTTAGACAAGGGTTAACTAGGGTTAAGGGTATTAGGGTTATGGGTGAGGGTTACACACTTACACATACACATACACATGTATATGTGTATTAACATACACACACACATATAAGAGAGAGGGATGAGAGGGTTAGAGGGTTACCCTTAGGGTTAGGAGCTTAGGGTTAGGGGATTGAAACTAACACAAACAACACATACACATGTGTATGTATATATACATACACATGCACACTATTACACATAGAGAGAGAGGGAAAGAGGGTTGTGATATGAAATTAGGGTTAGGGGCTGTGGTTAGGGTTAGGAGGGGGGAAACTGAACTCAGTTCAGTTTCTGAACTGATCACAACACACACACACAGTACACATATATACCTATGTATATACATACACCCACACACACACAAATACATCTCCATAAACCCTAAAACTAGACACTCACACTCACAAACATATACACCTTGTATACAGTACATAATACATATAAATACATATATATATATATATATATATATATATATATATATATATATATATATATATATTCATTAAAATCAAATCAAAATCCAACCTAAAAATTTGGAAAATAAACTAAACTGTGAACTATACAGTGAACAGTGAACAAATGGGGGGTAAATTGAAATTAACCCTAAAATCAAACTATGACACCCAATGGTTGGTTGGTAAAGGTAGGGTAGGGTCCACTCTAGTGTCCTAGGTGCCTGAGACACGACCACGACACGACACAACGTGTCCACGAGTCGAAAATCAAAAACAGGTAAATTCTAGGGTTGGTATCGGCTGATGTTCCTGTGTCTCGTACTCATGACACAGGACACGTGGGATCTCGTGCACCTAGGGGTAGGTTCGCCTAGGGGTCTACTAGGTATCCCAAAACCTAATTCGTGTCCAAGTGTGTCCGTGTCCGAGATACGAAGGCGTATCAGAGAGGTCTGAAACGCGTGTGCTGTGCCAGTGTACGACCCGTGCGAGTGGATTTTCTCCCTCGATACGACACGTCGTGACACAAGACTTTAGGGGTGTCTTGTCAGACACTGCCCCTAGGTCTGTGCCAAGTGTCACGTGTCCACGTGTCGTATCGTGTCCACACGAGGGGTCTGGTAGCAGGGGAGCTACGCAGGGCCTCGTGCACAAGTGTCGGGGGTTCGTGTGCCTCACACGTGGCACGTGGGGCCACGTGCCCGTGTCAGTTGGTAGGGTAGGTGACTAGGTATGTGTCCGTGTCACTGTATCGTGTCCACAACACGTGTGGACACGATACGAAATATCAAACACCTACGTGTTTACAGTGTGCACAGTGTTTACAGTGTGTTAGTGTAGTGTTTTGACAGTGGGTTTGTGTCCAGTTTTGGACACGAGCAGTGTCCAAAGTGTGCTCAGCCAGTGGGGTTGTGACCTAGGTGTCTAGAGCTACCCAAAAATATATTTTGTTTCACATAAACACAAAAACAAAGTCTTTGTGGCATTTCATCAAACGAGGGTTTCTAGCTTAGGATACGTGTCCGATACAGACACGAAACCAAACCTAAAATTTACCAAACTTAACCCGCATCTAGGGCAGACCTGTATGCATGCATTTATGAAGAAAAATCACTACATTACATAGATAAGAATGAAAATACCTCTATGTGCTAGAAATCAAGAAAATCAATGTAGAGGGGGGGGGCTTCACTTCAACTTTGTGATGTCCAATACCTCAAAAACTCCAACTTCTAGTCTTCCCTAGCTCCCTTGGTATGTTAGGGTTCCAATGCAAAAGATTTGAGGTCAATAGGATCACTAATGGTAAAGTTATGTAGGTTTGAGCATTTGTGGTTTTTTAAGTTCATGAATTTGTAAAGAGACATGAAATAAATTGGGGTGGTGATATATAGGGGCTTGGCATGGCTAGGGGGGGGGGGGTCCTTGGCCGGCCAACATGTAGGGGGGGTGTCCTCCAAGTTACTTACAAGCTAAGGTAAAGACTTTGGGGTAAAGGGTTGTGATATTTGGAGTAAATCAAGGAAAATATCAATGGAATAAATATCTAGATATTAAGCCATACTTTGACTTATGCAACCAACCATTCCTTTATCATTTCTAGGTTAGGGACTAACCTATGGATTAGGGTAGATTAGGTTAAAGGCTCTCATGACACTAACCAAAATCAATGAATAGTAAAAACTCATAAGATCAATTAATTCCAATTAAATCCTAGAAAATTACCAAAATACCCTTGAGGCTAAAAAGCCCTAATTTGATGTTCTAAGCCTATGGTTAGGTCCACATGGTCATGGTAAGTTGTAGGTTAAGTAAACTCTAGGGTTACACTAGGTTACACTAGTCAAAATCACAAAGTCATAAGTCATGACTTAGAAAATGGTTTTAATATAACTAAAAATCACCAAAAAATCATATCATGACTAAAACACCATTAATAAATAATAAAAATAATAAATTTTCAAAAATACCCCAATTTTAGAAAACTGGGTGTTACAAGTCTACCCTCCTTAGAAGAATTTCGTCCTCGAAATTAAGATGGTCGTACTCCTTCTAGGTCACACCCCCAGTCAATCAAAGTCAAAAGATGACATGCAATCATAGACCTACTGGTCATGATTCTACAGTCTCAAAAAGGGGTAACTATGCTATCTAGCATATCACAAGCATATCCTGACAGGTACTAATGGAATCACACAACAAGATGGGAAAAGAAGGACAGGAAAGACAAACCTGCTAACCCGTCACCTGCAACATCGGTCTCCTCGACCTCCATCGCAAAAGCTCCACCCCTCTGGTGCTGAGCTATAGGTGGCCTAGCACCCTCATAAAGAGGTGCAACTGGACAATCTATCATCTTGTGGGCAGCAGACCCACAAAATAGACAAACCTTCAGCCTCCTCCTACAAGACTCCCAAATATGCCCTACCTTCTTGCAATACCCACAACTCTGTATCCTCTGATCCTGTCCTCGAGGCTGATGCTGAACTCTAACAGGTGCCTGCTGAATGTGAGGCCTCTTGGCCTGACCTCCACTGCTACTGGCTCCCTGAGCGTCGCGGCCCCTCTTGAGCTTCAGCTCAAGATCATCCTCAGCTGCCATCGCTCCTGTCAGGATCTCCTCAAAGGTGGCATTCCTGTCACTCTTGGTCAAGGACTTGACCTCCTTGACCAAGCCCTTCCTGAATCTCCTCGCCTTCGCTGTCTCGCTAAGGCCCTCCACAAATCTGCTCAAACGGCAAAACTCACCAGAATACTCCTCTACAGTCTGGTTCCCCTGAACCAGGTTCTCGAACTGGGTCTCCAAAGCACCGACTGCCTGATCCGGGAAAAACTTCCTCTTGAAGAGCTCCTTGAAAACTCTCCATGTCTGTCCTGGAGTGCCTACTCTCGGGTCCGTCTGATACCAGGTACGGGCAAGATCCCGCATCTGGCTGGCTGCTGCCTCTATCTGGAGTCCGGCTGGTATCTCTGTCAGTCGAAAGATCTCCTCAATATGCTCAATCCAGTCATCATAATAAAGAATCCCCTCTGTCCCCAAGAAGTCCCTGGGGTTCATCTTCTTGAACTCCTGAATGCCCGGAATCTTCTGCTGTCGCGGCTGTTCCAATCCTCCCTGTGGCTGGACAGCCAACCTCTCCATCGTCGCTCTAGCCAGCTGATGGACCTCATCAATGCCTCTGGTAAATGCTGTCGTCTGACGCTGCTGCTGGGTCTGCTGCGACTCTAGGAACTGCTAGAAATATGTAAACATCTGTGTAGCATCCACAAGTCCAGATGGCATCTGCTGCTGGTACTCCTGCTGGTACTGCTGGTGTTGCTGAAATTGAGGCTGACGAAACTGCGGGGGAGGCATGTCTGGGGTAGCTGGGGTAGTCCTCGGAATAGGTGGAGGAGGACTACCAAAAGTAGATACTCCTACGTGAGCAGACGTAAGGAGTGGTACAGTCCCAGCTGTAGGCTGTACTGGACGAGAAATGGCAGACCTCTCAGAATCTGCCGGCACAGAGCGATGTGACCTAGTCTCCACCATCCTGAAGACAGATCAATAAGGAAGTCAATAACGGTACAAGGATGACAGTATCAAGGATAATGCGAAAATAGATTATACAGATTTGAACAAAAGTCAGTAGATTCAAATCCCTAGAAATTTTCTAGTTGTGATTGAGTATCCTCTCTCTAAGCCTATTATCAAATCCTATCACAGGCTGTAGTGATACTCTAGTTCGAATACCACTACATAAACTCGAGACCTGTATGGGCCACCACTAAAAATGTGTCACGACCCGCACCCTGTGTAGGGGCACGAGAAGTGGGTACGTCCAGCCTACGCCGCAGTATCGGCGGTAGAACGCTGTCCTAGGTTGCTAACTAATCTCATGCAGTGTACATAATGTACTTGCCAAGATCTCAACTCCGAAGGGAGGACAAGTAAAAGATATGATATACTCAATCACAGTCTAAGCACGATAAGATAACATAGAAATCTAGATACCAACTAACAACAACAGAAATTAAACTACTAAAATAATAACAAAAATGTCTCGAACAAACTCTAATACAACTCAATATCTCAAGTTTAATACAAACAAGCTCAAAACATGAAAGCTAAGTAAGTCTACTAGCTAAACTCCTGAATCACTCCTGAGAGTCGGAACCAAAGGTAGCTAATCCCTCGCCAGGTCCATGGTAAGTAGGGCATGTGTCGTCAGGAGTATCATCTGTAATATTTTCAACAGGTCCAATCAGGACAGGAACGAGCACATCTCATCTAGAAATTCCAAGTAAATGACAAAGACTATAAAACAGTTTTTAGACAGTTATACAGATGAGCATGGCAGTTTTATACAGATAATGATGTAGAGAAAACAGTGAGGGTACAAGGAAAGTAAAGTAACTAACAAGAGAAGAAATCATGGCAAAGAAGACTATAGTAAACTAGCTGAACTAGAATAACATGGTATAAGTCCAGACAGTATAAAATGTAATCCCAGTATGAGTCCAGTCCATATAATCCAATACTAGATGATTCCAGTACAGATGAGTCCAGTAAAAATGAGTCCAGAAGTGATCCATGATTCCAGGGTAAGTCCAGACTATACTCTAATAGTGTGTTTTAAAATACTGAGATCAACATATAAACGGCTAGGGGTAATCAGGCACATCGCACACTCGGCCAAGTGTGGGATGGCTAGCATTCCAGAATAGTTCCAAGGGAGGTGGTTCCAGATTTTAGGTATGTTCACATGTCTACTCAAGTATTTCCCCGCCCACAAATGAATCCATAATCCAACACTACAACCAATATGAGTCCAGCCAATGATTCCAGAAATGATTCCAGTAGGGTGATGCCAGTAGTGATTCCAGATATAGAGGCCAGACATGAATAAATGAGTGTCGCATGTAATGGGTCCAGCAATACCAATCGTGTTTGTACAGAGAATCATATATAGCTATCTAGAACTGAAATACAGTAAATGACAAGTAATGAAAGAACTATCAGAGAATGTACTCGCCTGACACTCTGGAAGAGTAGTGTAATATCAGATGTCTGTACCAGGGTCACAATGTCCTAAAATAGAGCAATACAGTTATGACATGTCTAATATGAAGGTAAATGAAATCTACAATGCAATCTATATGAATTCTAAGCCAATCTAGGTCAAAGTCAAACTTGGTCAACTCTACAGTCAATCTAAGTCAAATCAAGTCATATTAGGTCACAGGGAATCAAACTAAGTCAAATAGAGTCAACAAGGTCAAACAAGTCAAGGTTAGTCAAATCTAGGTTAAAGTCAACTCCTGGTCAACACTCTAATCAAACTAGTCAAATACTAGTCAACATGATCAATCTGGGTCAAGTCTAGGTCAAACTTAGACCAACTAAGGTTTTGGTTAATCATATACTAGTCTGTAAGATAATTAGGTCAATGGCCAACCCTAACTCAAACTCTATAAGGCTAACATGTCTTTGGATACCAAGGATTCTATACCACAAAGCTAAGGCATAACAAATCTCCTATACAAGGACATCACACATGAATACATATAGTACAATACCATCTTAACCCTATAATCAAGCTAATCTCATACTCTAATCCAAATCAAGACTCAATTCTGAGTATCCTACTTAACCCCATACATATCTTCATTCTATATAAGGCTATCTATATAACCAAGTCATAATTAATACTCATAATAGGTCAAGTCTAAACCAAATAGTCAATAGTCTAGGGTTTAGTCAAACCTAGGTCAATTTGGTTAAGGGTTGACCTATAGTTGACTTGGTCAACCATGGTCAAACTTGTAGTCAAACTAGGTCTAATAGGCCTAAGGTCAATTTTTAACTCATGGGTCATAGGCCATAGGCTAATATATCTAGGGCTCTCAATATAGGTATCCATATCTATACTCATATACAATATACATATGCCAATATATATATCCACTATATATATATATACCACATATATATATATATATATATATATATCCTCATTACATATAATACACTATATATATATGTAATCCCACATATATATAGTACATAACTATATGTATCAATGTTCCTATATATACACTCTATATATAATACTCTATATATATACATACATATATAAAGAGAGGGGAAAGGAATGGGGGGTAATGGTTTAGGGTTAGACAAGGGTTAACTAGGGTTAAGGGTATTAGGGTTATGGGTGAGGGTTACACACTTACACATACACATACACATGTATATGTGTATTAACATACACACACACATATAAGAGAGAGGGATGAGAGGGTTAGAGGGTTACCCTTAGGGTTAGGAGCTTAGGGTTAGGGGATTGAAACTAACACAAACAATACATACACATGTGTATGTATATATACATACACATGCACATTATTACACATAGAGAGAGAGGGAAAGAGGGTTGTGATATGAAATTAGGGTTAGGGGCTGTGGTTAGGGTTAGGAGGGGGGAAACTGAACTCAGTTCAGTTTCTGAACTGATCACAACACACACACACAGTACACATATATACCTATGTATATACATACACCCACACACACACAAATACATCTCCATAAACCCTAAAACTAGACACTCACACTCACAAACATATACACCTTGTATACAGTACATAATACATATAAATACATATATATATATATATATATATATATATATATATATATATATATATATATATATATTCATTAAAATTAAATCAAATCAAAATCCAACCTAAAAATCTGGAAAATAAACTAAACTGTGAACTATACAGTGAACAGTGAACAAATGGGGGGTAAATTGAAATTAACCCTAAAATCAAACTATGACACCCAATGGTTGGTTGGTAAAGGTAGGGTAGGGTCCACTCTAGTGTCCTAGGTGACTGAGACACGACCACGACACGACACAACGTGTCCACGAGTCGAAAATCAAAAACAGGTAAATTCTAGGGTTGGTATCGGCTGATGTTCCTGTGTCTCGTACTCATGACACAGGACACGTGGGATCTCGTGCACCTAGGGGTAGGTTCGCCTAGGGGTCTACTAGGTATCCCAAAACCTAATTCGTGTCCAAGTGTGTCCGTGTCCGAGATACGAAGGCGTATCAGAGAGGTCTGAAACGCGTGTGCTGTGCCAGTGTACGACCCGTGCGAGTGGATTTTCTCCCTCGACACGACACGTCGTGACACAAGACTTTAGGGGTGTCTTGTCAGACACTGCCCCTAGGTCTGTGCCAAGTGTCACGTGTCCACGTGTCGTATCGTGTCCACACGAGGGGTCTGGTAGCAGGGGAGCTACGCAGGGCCTCGTGCACAAGTGTCGGGGGTTCGTGTGCCTCACACGTGGCACGTGGGGCCACGTGCCCGTGTCAAGTGGTAGGGTAGGTGACTAGGTATGTGTCCATGTCACTGTATCGTGTCCACAACACGCGTGGACACGATACGAAATATCAAACACCTACATGTTTACAGTGTGCACAGTGTTTACAGTGTGTTAGTGTAGTGTTTTGACAGTGGGTTCGTGTCCAGTTTTGGACACGAACAGTGTCCAAAGTGTGCTCAGCCAGTGGGGTTGTGACCTAGGTGTCTAGGGCTACCCAAAAATATATTTTGTTTCACATAAACACAAAAACAAAGTCTTTGTGGCATTTCATCAAACGAGGATTTCTAGCTTAGGATACGTGTCCGATACGGACACGAAACCAAACCTAAAATTTACCAAACTTAACCCACATCTAGGGCAGACCTGCATGCATGCATTTATGAAGAAAAATCACTACATTACATAGATAAGAATGAAAATACCTCTATGTGCTAGAAATCAAGAAAATCAATGTAGAGGGGGGGCTTCACTTCAACTTTGTGATGTCCAATACCTTAAAAACTCCAACTTCTAGTCTCCCCTAGCTCCCTTGGTATGTTAGGGTTCCAATGCAAAAGATTTGAGGTCAATAGGATCACTAATGGTGAAGTTATGTAGGTTTGAGCATTTGTGGTTTTTCAAGTTCATGAATTTGTAAAGAGACATGAAATAAATTGGGGTGGTGATATATAGGGGCTTGGCATGGCTAGGGGGGGTCCTTGGCCGGCCAACATGTAGGGGGGGTGTCCTCCAAGTTACTTACAAGCTAAGGTAAAGACTTTGGGGTAAAGGGTTGTGATATTTGGAGTAAATCAAGGAAAATATCAATGAAATAAATATCTAGATATTAAGCCATACTTTGACTTATGCAACCAACCATTCCTTTATCATTTCTAGGTTAGGGACTAACCTATGGATTAGGGTAGATTAGGTTAAAGGCTCTCATGACACTAACCAAAATCAATGAATAGTAAAAACTCATAAGATCAATTAATTCCAATTAAATCCTAGAAAATTACCAAAATACCCTTGAGGCTAAAAAGCCCTAATTTGATGTTCTAAGCCTATGGTTAGGTCCACATGGTCATGGTAAGTTCTAGGTTAAGTAAACTCTAGGGTTACACTAGGTTACACTAGTCAAAATCACAAAGTCATAAGTCATGACTTAGAAAATGGTTTTAATATAACTAAAAATCACCAAAAAATCATATCATGACTAAAACACCATTAATAAATAATAAAAATAATAAATTTTCAAAAATATCCCAATTTCAGAAAACTGGGTGTTACAGACTTTTTCTCCTTTTTTGTTTTCGTTCTCTTTTTTTTCTTTCTTTAAATGGGACATTTTCCCTACACTACCAAAATACACTCATTTAGCGATGTGACCCCATCGAGCGAGCCCGACCCGAAGAGTACCCCGGGCACAGACACATCTCGCCCTCGATCGACCACTTCATCGAGGCATCAGTCCAGATCTGCTAGCGGATCCGATCCGCTATCAGAACCACCAGCAGCGGATCCACCAGGAGATGCCCCAGTTACTGCACAGTGGGCCCCGGAGTACCCCCATACTCGGTTCCATCCAGTTACTGGGGAGTACATACGTGGACGAACGGATCCTCCGACGGCACCAGAGAGGCCGAGAGGCGAGTTCCGACGAGAGCTATGGCCCGCGGGGACCTCGTAAGTAAATTTAAGTTAATTTATTGAATTTCTTTCATTTATTCAAGTTAATAATCCAGTCGTTTCTTCTTTGTAGGTTTTTTCCATTTAATGTTTGCAGGACCCTTGGAGAAATTATCAGGGCTAACTTCTACGGTCCCTACCTCAACTTTACGTCGGTGCCCCCAAACGTGCAGTACGTCTGGCTCGACGAGTTGAGGGTATATATTTATATTTTTTTGGTTAAGTCTATGTGATTCTTTAATCAACTATTTTGTAAATTACGTGATAATTGATTTTCTGTGTTAGAGAACGTACTGGTGGCCCCTCCACCGCGAGGAGGGGATCCGCAGGACCTACAGAAGCGCATGCTCGAAGAAGATACGGGATATGATTCATGACCTAAAAATGGGGCATACGAGGCCGAATTGGATCCGGCAGGATTATTATGAGGACCTCTTAGGCATGATGGATAACCCTGCGTACAAGGAGAAAATGACGAAGGCGAAGGTGAACCGATCTGCCGCGGGCCTTTATACGGGGGGATCAAGGTCTCACGCAGCGACACTTGCATATCTGGTGAGCAACCGTAAATTTATTATGATTTTGAATTAGTTATTATTAATTAAAGGAGTTAATTAGTTTCTACGCAAATTTCGTATGCAGGCCCAACGGGCGGTAAAAGAGGGAAGGGCGCCAGAATCGGTCACCATGCACGACGTCTTCCAGCATACGCATAAAAGACGGAAGGACGGGAGCTTCGTCGACGAGAGGGCCAAGGAGACTGATGTAAGTACTTATGTTTATGAGATTAACGTTAGAATTAAAAGTATTCGGACTATAACTTAGGTAAACTTAGGATTCACACTTAACTTAGTGAAACATAGGATTTAGATTACAACTTAGGTAAATCTTATAATATAAACACATTCATTTGATAGGCTGCGTATCGTGAGGCCCTTAGTCGGACTCAGTTAACTGACACCGAGGATGTCGGTGAAACGATGCCCTTCCGGATGCCCTCTTCTTTGGCCGCTCGGAACGACTTGTTCGTAGATACCGTCGGCGGCTTTAAGAAAGGGTTCCTGTACGGAGTCGGCTCCCTAGGGCCATTGCATTTGGCGACGCAGAGATTTCTACCGACACCGCCTCCTCCCGTGGCCCGGACAGACGATGATGTTAGGTCGCAGCTTACGCAGCTGCACGAGACGGTGTCGTTCTTGCGGGAGCAATTTGCGACGCACTTTCCGCCTACGTCTGCTGCTGCCGGTCCATCTGCTGCAGGTCCATCTGCTGCTGCCGGTACGTCTGCTGATGGTGCTCGTCCGTCTTCTACTGGTCCGTCGACTGCAGGTGTCGGTCCGTCTTCCGTGGGCCATCTTTCTTTCAACCCTGAAGCCCCTGTGCTACCGCCTACGGCTGTGACGGCACTCCTGGATCTCATGTCCGCAGAGCAGCTTCGCCGACTTCTGAGCACTGTCTACGACGCCTTGTCTCCGTACCTTGTGGAGGAGTATATGCGTCGGTCGAATACGGGAACAGACAATCGACCTCCTTCTTCTTAAAATGTTGTATTAAGAAAATTTGGATTATTTGTGAGAGCTTTGAACTAATTATGCTATAATCGGCTTATAGCACCGGATATTATGTTACTCTTTAGGATAATTGATATTTATTTTCTATTAATTTGGTTTGGTCTGTGATTCTTGGATAATTGGTCGTATGTGCATATTTGGTCTATGTGATTCTTGGATAATTGGTGTGCATTATATATTTGGTCTGTGTGATTGTTGGATAATTGGTGTGCATTATATATTGGTTTGGTTTATGCATATATTTGTGAACAGGGAAAGTGCTGTAATTTTTTTCCAAAAAACCCAGTTAGCGATAGACTAGTGACCGTTTAGCGACTGATATTCCCAGTTGCCGACGGGTTTTCGATGGATAATCCGTCGCTATCTGGAGTTTTTAAACTATTTCCAGGCAGCGACGGGTTATCGACGGATTATCCGTCGGCAACGTTCTGGTGGTATAAGCGTCGACGGAATAGCGACGGAATGGCCGTCGCCAGGGCGACTGGTAATCAGCCGCTAATCAGTCGCTCTATCTAGCGACGGCTTAGCGACGGAAAATCTGTCGACATGGTTCTGGAAATACATGACATTTTCAGAACCATGGCGACGGATAATCAGTCAGCCATCCGTCGCTGTAGCGTCGCGGTAGCGACGGGTTAGCGACTACTATTCCGTCGCCATGGTACTGGAAATACCAAGCATTTCTAGAACCTGATCGACGGATAGTCCGTCAGAATACCGTCGTAAATCCGTCGTTAATTACCGACGAATACCGACGGATTAGCGACGGAACGATACGATCTGATACGCTATTACGACGGGTTACCGACGGAAATTTACGTCGCTATAGCCTACACATTTCAGTACTTAAAAGCTGAAGTGGACGACAGTCCGTCGGAAATGCGTCGCTAATGCTTCGTATTGTGACGTCGAATATCCGTCGCTATTCCGTCATGTGACGACAACTTAGCGACGGAAGGTTATTAGCGACGAGCTGATTGCCGACGGATTTTTTTGGCCAATATCCGTCGGCAATCGATCGCTAATAGTAATTACCGTCGTCTTAGCGATGGATGTGACCGTCGCTAAAACGATAACTTTTGGTAGTGCTAGACCATGTAGTAATTTTTGCCTTCCAAATAAAAGAGCATGCTTTATTCCATCCTTTATTTGTACTGCCTATTGTACTTGTGGTATTGCGGTAGCGTTTGCCCCAAAATAGGGAACTTATTTGTGGACCTGTTACCCTTGGCATACCTTAGTTTTAGGTACGGATAACAAGTTTGATTGGAGATACCTAGAACAGTTCCACGGTAAGATGATCATGGACGTTCTGGGTATCGGGAGAAAGAATGCCATGGAGCAGCTGGGCTCCTGGGGCATGATAAGGAATGATGGGCCTGTACTAAGAAACTTAGCAAAGGACATTTGTGGGCCTATTATCCTTAGCGTACCTTGACTTAGGATACGGATAATAGGATAGAAGGGAACCAACATACTTACTCAGAGGTAATGAGGACATGGCAAGTATGAGGGTTTTACCGTGGAGTCTTCCTACTCAGAGGTAATGAGGACATGGCAGGAGTGGACTCAACGGAGAATATTTATGGACCTATTATCCTTGGCGTACCCTGGCTTAGGATATGGATAATAGGCTAAAAAGGAAACCAACATACTTACTCAGAGGTAATGAGGACATGGCAAGAATGAAGGTTTTACCGTGGAGTCTTCCTACTCAGAGGTAATGAGGACATGGCAAGAGTGGACTCAACGGAGAATATTTTTTACCTATTATCCTTGACGTACTCCGGTTGTGGGTACGGATAATAAGTCGAAAGGGAATCAGCATACTTACTCAGAGGTAATGAGGACATGACAAGCATGAAGGTTTCTTCGACGGAGCCTTCCCACTCAGAGGTAATGAGGACATGGCAGGAGTGGGCTCAATGAAGGAGGGTACATAGAACGACTCAGAGGTAATGAGGACATGGAAGTTCTTTGTAAAGGGGTGATTTGTTTTTTGGCGGAAGTGAAACGACTCAGAGGTAACATCGACATGGCCGTTTTGGAAATTTGTGGATCTGTTACCCTTTTTGTGCACTGGAAGTGCGGGTAGTGGATCATGAGGGAGGATCTCTTTCAGGAAAAAAGTTTAGAGGTATGGTCATACATGACTTACTATCTGAAAGAGTGACCGAAATGTGAGTTCAGAGGCACCTGCAGGTACATAACTCGATAATCTGAGAAATTGTTAGTTCAGCGGTACGGGAGGGTACATGACTCAATAATCTAGAATTTTGTGGATATGAGTTCAGCGGTATCAACGGGTACATGACTCAATAATCTGGGATTTATGAATATGAGTTCAGCGGTACCGGCGGGTACATGACTCAATAATCTAGAATTTGGAATATGAGTTCAGCGGTACCGGCGGGTACATAACTCAATAGTCTAGAATTTTGGAATATGAGTTCAGCGGTACCAGCGGGTACGTAACTCAGCAATCTAAAAAATGTGATATGAGTTCAGCGGTACTGGCGGGTACATGACTCGACGATCTGGAAAATATCGTTTAGACATAATATTTCTTCAGGAACTTGCCGTTGACGGGCAGCATGAGCAAGTCTCCATTTTGTTTTGCACGGCGGTAAGCACCGTTGGAGAATACGGCCTTAATGATAAATGGACCTTCCCATTTTGGCTGGAATTTGTCGGCATTTTTGTGAGTCATGACCATCGGCCTCCGAACTGCCAGGATGAGATCGCCCACTTGGAATGTTCTTGGAATGTTCTGATTTTAACCTTCTTGTTGAAGGCTCCGGAGATGCGTGCTTGATAAAGCTTAATTCATTATTGAGCCAAGAGGCACTTTTCATCTAAGGTCTCCAACTCTTGTAGTCGGCGACGGTAGTTATCGTCCATCGTCAATTGATAAGTGAGAGCGACGCGGAACGAGGGTATTTGAGTCTCCAATGGGAGAACTGCCTCACTCCCGTACATCAGAGAGAATGGTGTGTTCCCTGTAGCCGTTTGGACTGTGGTACGGTACGCCCATAAGCATTCACCAAGCTTCTCATTCCAGTCACGTTTGTTGGACGATACGAACTTCTTGAGAAGTTTGATGATTGTTTTGTTGAATGCTTCTGCCAAACCATTCGCTGCTGGGTTGTATGGCATCGAAGCAATATTCTGAATTTGGTGTTTATCGCAGAAGCGATAGAAGGCGTGGCTTGTGAACTGCGGACCATTATCGTGGATGATCCTTCGGGGCAGTCCAAAGCGATAGATGACGTGATGCTTGAGGAAGCTGATCACGTTTGAAGTTTTGACTTCTGCAAGCAGAACAGCTTTCGCCCATTTAGAGAAGTAATCTGTGATGGCAAGTATAAAGCGATGTCCTCGGAAAAAAGGTGGAGTGATCGGACTGATGATATCCATTCCCCATGCTTCGAATGGCCAGGACGCTACTGTCGGATGTAAAAATTCGGATGGTTGGTGGATGAAGTCCGCGTGGACTTGGCAAGCTTTGCACTTTCTTGCATAGTCTATCACATCTGCTACCATCATGGGCCAGTAGTAGCCCATTCGGAGAAGACGGTCTTGCAATTTTGGGCGAGGCTGATGGGTCCCGCAAATACCGTCATAAGCTTCGCGTACGGCTTCTTTAGCTTCTGTATTTGACAGACATCGAAGCAATAATCCATCGTAGGATCGCCGATACAGCATTTTCGTCTCTGTATCGTAGAAGAATCTGAGAGAATGCCTTCTGATAGAGGTGGCCTCTTTTGGGTTCTCGGACAGGATGTCGTAAACTACAAAGTCAATGAATGGTTGTCTCCAGTCTGGGACTTCGTCGATCGTCTGAGCGGAATAACTCGCCACAAATTGTACATTGTTCTTGGGACAGACCAGTTCATGGCCTATCACATCCACAGATTGACGAGCATAGTTCGAAATCGCTAGGGAAGCGTCAAGGCCAGCAAGGGCATCGGCTTCGATATTTCGGAGTCTAGGGACATGTTCGATAAAGAACCCTTCAAATGACGAGATGATGTTGATTGCTATTTGGTGATAGGGGATCATGTCTTCATGGCGGACTTCGTATGAACCCCGGATCTGATTGACGATTAACTGTGAATCGCCGTATGCTTCAAGATATTCTACCCCCAGCTCTCTTACAAGTTGGAGGCCAATGACCAAAGCGTTGTACTCGGCCACATTATTAGAGCAGGGCTCTGTGAGAGAGTAAGCGCGGTTGATCACCAATCCGGAAGGAGAAACTAGCACCACCCCGACGTCGACGACAATGTTGTCCTTAGGTCCGGTCCTTGAGGCGCCGTCGAAGAACATTCGCCATATATCATCGTGAGAGGTTGCATGCGAGTCGGCGACCTCATATGGGATTTCATCATATATTCTGGACGACTCCGAGCCTGGGTGGGCTGCTAAAAAGTCTGCCAAAGCTTGACCTTTAACAGCCTTTTGCGGGACGAAGATCATATGATAGGGGGACAGTAATATTGCCCATGTAGCGAGGCGAGAGCTGAGTGCCCCTGGTTTAGTCATGAGGACCCTGAGAGGGTTGACTCGTGAGATCACATGTATGGTTTGTCATGTGACATAGTGCCGCGTCTTCTGAATGGCGAACACCAGGGCGAGGCATTCTTTCTCTATGGCGGTATATCGATGCTCTGGCCCGATCATCATTCGACTGAGGTAGTATATTTCTTGTTCATGGCCTGCATCGTTGTTTTGTGCCAGCAGAGCGCCGAGGGAGTGCTCCATTGCTCGTACATAGAGCATGAATGGTTTTTCAGCAACCGGGGCCACCAGGACTGGAGGGTTCGACAAATATTCTTTGATGCTGTCGAAGGCACGCTGACATTCTTCATCCCATACGAGCGAGACGCCTTTCTTCATGAGATGGGTGAATGGCCGACATCGCCCGAAGAGGTTAGAAATGAACCTTCTGATGTAAGCTAGCCTCCCTTGGAGGCCTCGAAGTTCTCGGAGATTTTTCGGGGGACCTATCTCCATGATTGCCTTCGTCTTCTCAGGGTCTACATGGATACCCTGGGCGGTGATGAAGAAACCCAAGAACTTTCCGCTGGATACGCCCAAGAAAGATTTTGTGGGATTCATCTTCAGGTTGTGTGCTCGCATCAGGTCGAATACCGTTCTCAGATCCTGGAGATGGTCTCCTTTACAGCGACTCTTGACAGCGATGTCATCAACATAGCACTCCACCGACTTGCATAAGTAGTCTCTGAAGATGATACTCATGGCTCTTTGATATGTGGTGCTAGCATTCTTTAAACCGAAAGATATGACTGTGTAGCAGTATGTGCCAATCGGTGTTCGGAATGATGTATACTTTTTGTCGTCAGGAGACATCTTGATTTGGTTGTACCCCGAGAAGCCATCTATGAATGATATGCGTTCGAAGCCACATGTGTTGTCGATCATGATGTCTGTGATAGGGAGGGGTAATTCGTCTTTGGGACATACCTCGTTTAGATTGCGGAAGTCGACGCAGATTCGAATCTTTCTGTTCTTCTTGAGGACCGGTACTATGTTGGCGACCCAGTCTGGATGTTGCTCTTCGCGTATGAAGCTGCTGGCTATGACTTTGTTGACTTTGGCTTCGATCGCATCCATGATGCCCGGGCGGAAGCGTCGTTGTTGTTGCTTGACTGGCTTTGCATCTGGCCGAATGTTGAGCTTGTGAAGAGCAATATCGGGATTTAACCCCGGCATGTCTTCATAGCTCCAGGCGAACACATCAATGTATTCTTTGACAAGTTTCAGTAGCGACTCTTGCTCTTTGTCTGTTAGGCTTTTACTGACGAAGATTGGTTTTGGAGAAGATTCGCTGCCGAGATCCACTTGTATGACCTCATCTTCAGTTGGAGGTTCTCTCTGTTCGAACCGCTTTTCCCATTGTGCATCCAACTGTTAGGCCCACGGCTCTAACTCGAGGATTTCAGGAATGTCTTCATCTTCTTCGTGAGCGTCGACGAATGCCATGTTGACTGACAGGACATGTCTGAATATGTCTCCGATGCTGGTGTCTGAATCAGAAGTTGGTGACCCGGTTGAATGTGAATGCCATTCGCATTCTTCATCCGAACTTTCAGGTGTCGTTGTGGGCGTAACATACCCTAATCCACATCAGGTCTTGTTGTAGTAGTCCCATGGTTTGCCAGCCAGGACTGGTGGCTTTAAGGGTAATCGTCGTCCAGTGCCGTAGTTCAAGCCTGGCGTAGTCTCCAGATCATACCCTTGTTTTTGTATGAAGTATTTGGATTAGGGGCTATAAAGATACAGAGGCAGTCTCCCGACATCTGATTCAAGGTTGACTTCTTCTATGGTGAAGGGCTGTGGGTCGTCCTTCCGGCTGAAGATGATTGGATGGTCCCCTCCCTCGATTATGCGGTAAGCATCTTCCACTGGAGTAAGCTGGTTTGCGGTGTAAACATTTGTCACCTGTGTGTGTAGGTGAGTGCCTATACCGTGTTCCATAGTATACATTGTACAAAGCTTATTAAGCTTGAGGTAGTTCAAAGATAGTCCTTTATTGATGAAGTAAGGTATCCTTTCTAGCGGGATTACATCATCTGCGGAGGAAACATCAGTGTGTGTCACGACCCGCTCCCAATTTTGGGATACGAGTACGTGGCCAAGTCCAGCCTACGCCGCAGCATCGGCGGTAGTACGCTGTCTATGATAACAATGGTCCACAATAAGCATAACACGCATATATCATCCACAACTAAGCCAGTAAAAATCACTAAAATATCCAATAGTCTCAATAATAAATATGAAAAATCCACTACAACTCAGAAAGTCTCGGGAACAAACCCGGATAGCAGAAAATAAAATAGACAACTAAACTCCATAACTATAACTACTAACTAATGCGAATCCATAAGGAAGAAAATATGCTAATTCGCATCAGTGCTGGAACCGGGTACGCCAGTGACATCAGTGTCTCCAACATACTCACCGTAGACCTCGGGGCAAATCTCTTCGTCTAAAGCTGAAAAATAGTTATCCAGTCAGGATTGGAGCAAGATCACCATAACACTACATTACACAATATAGTATACAAGCATGAAGGAAAGATAAAAGGAATTTAACTGAAGATAAGTATAGGCATGACATTGTATGATAAGAAAGTACCTTTGAGACATGATAACAATATGAAGGTAGACTTTGATATACCACTAAGACATGATGACAATAAGAAGGTAGACTTGACGAAAGAAGAACAATAGACGACATGGCAACAATAATTAAGTCACGTGTACTGTGTGTTTTAGAATACCAACTTTCAGCATGTAGACGGCTTGGGATATCCGTCAGTCATACGTGTGGTGCATGACTGATATTATGCAATCAATGTATAGGGGGTCTGTATTCAATTCGTTGACCACATGCTTACTTGTTGTATTCCCCCGCCCGACTCACTCACAATACATGTCCACTATGATAAACATTAACAATACGATAAACTGTAAACAATAGGAAACAATATGTAAGACGTGAACATGTATGTATATCCAATCGATTCTAACTCTCGTGCACAATAGTAATTATGAGCAATGACAACCACGAAACATAATGGAGAAATAGTGAAAAGACGACACGAAGATACATGCAGTATAAAATAAAGGAAACATAGGTCATAGTGATACTTGCCTGCTCCGATAGATGATAAAGTCACAAGTCAAGACGTCGTAGTCCGATCTACCCCGTCACAAAAACAATCACAAGTTAGATCAACGATTCCCACTCTAAAAATCCTAGAAAGTGGCTAATGGGTTAAATCAATTAATACTAATCTAATTCTGGACTAAACCATCTAAAATCCTATTTTAATCTATTTAATTCTGAAATAACAATCTACACACAAAAATTTGGCCAAGAAAATACACGGTTCCAAAATCGGGACTCGTGGCACGCAAACCGAGACATATTGTTGACTTACTAGTCAAACATTATGAATTCAAGTTTGAGTGTGCGACATAATAGATTTCAGCGCCATGAGTGCACCGGAATCGACCGTGCCGCAAAATCACGATTTGGTCAAAAGTTATCGCCATTATGGCTAACCATGACCAAATCGATGAACCGTTGACCAAATCTGACTTCTATAAATAAAATAAAATACTAGATGAAACTCTAAATTTCTGGAAAAATTATATGTTGTAGAGCTCGGTGTCAGCTTTCCAAAACTTCAAACGGATCGCAAAACGGAGTTCGGGATCGCTCGGAATCTCGAAAACCGTACGACGTATAAATTTTTGGACAACCGACACTCAAATAATTATTCAGAAATTCGAGATCAAAATACCAGAAAATAAATTATATAATCAGAAACCTAACGTCAATACGCTTCCAATAAAAAAACGGCGCACAAAAAGGATGTCTAGATCAACGGCAATCACTCTGCGAAGTCGAAGATCCCAAACAAACTCTCCCACTAAAGCTGCTGAAAATAATATAGGGTTTTCGAAACCTAAACAAACATTAATATATATAGGGGTCGGCTAAGTCGGCTGAGCGGCTGGACGGGACACGTGGCCGCATCTCGTGCGCCCCGCCCAGATCAAACGGCTGGAAAGTAAGCCGGCTTGGCTGGCGGCTCCGAGTCAAACTCGGATTCCCAATCCGGCTCGGAGACCGAGCCCTACACCCCCCCCCCTTTCACTGGCGCGTGGGCCCGCCCACTCCGCTCCAGCGGCTGACGGGTGGGCCCCTGTGAGGCTGACTGGGTAAATAAATTAGAAAATAGGTTTTAAATTACAGAAAATTAAATAAAAATCAATAAAAAAATCCTAAAAATCCCAAATAAATCCCAGAAAATTTCTAAAAATTCCTAGAAAAATATAGAAAATATTTTAGGGGTTCTAGAGCCCAAATAAATTACTTGGACTCAAAAATACCCTCGGGTGCTCTCACAGAAAATCCTAGAAGCATAAGAAAATAATGAAATAATATATAAAAATTATCTAAAAATCTCCAATAAATCCTGGAAATTCTAAAATGGTAAAATAATATTCTAGGGACTATCTAGAGGCCCCAGAGGCTATATACAACCTAATATCCTTATATCTAACTTATAGACTTAGGTCAAAAATCTTACGATCCCTCATCAACGTCCTAGCTAATAATTGATTTTAACTAAAATAAAAATAAAAAAAATCTCCAAAATTGAAAATAAATTCTAGGAACCCAAATGCTACAAACTATCCCCCTTAATAGATTTTTGTCCTCAAAAATCAAAACATCACAATTAGTATAGTATAATACCTAACTCTTACAAGTAATAAATTCTTAAGCTAAGTCACAGAGATATAATGGCTAGGAACATAAGGGGACTAACAAATAGCTAAGCATGCATACCAACTAAAACTAAAGAAGGCTTTCAAGAAAACATATTTAAGTTACCTATGTCTTGGGATTGAGTCAAAGCCACAAATGCTTGTCCTTGACGTTGTGCTCCTCCAGACTGCTGTTGTGGAACTGGCCTATGAGCTGGTGCTGCGGGGCATTCTCGCACTTGGTGGTCTGGTGCTCCACAAAGGAGACAAAGTCCTAACCTCTTCCTACAATGGTCCCACTTGTGTCCTTCTCTTCCACAATAATTACACTTAGGCTTGGGTGGGATAGGCTGCTGTTGTGGCTGGGATGATACCACCCTAGTTGGAGGTTGATGCTGGATTTGAAGGGTCTTCTGAGAATTATTAGGACGTTTTGATGGTTCCTGAAGACTACCATCTCTACCCCTCT
Source organism: Iris pallida (assembly GCA_029216955.1). Taxonomy (NCBI): domain Eukaryota; kingdom Viridiplantae; phylum Streptophyta; class Magnoliopsida; order Asparagales; family Iridaceae; genus Iris; species Iris pallida. The sequence continues at coordinate 6,858,643 of JANAVB010022999.1, forward strand.
TCTGGGAAGCTAATTTCTGCCTTAGGATAGATTCTTGACGCCTAGCTGCATTCAAGATATCTGTATAGGATGTTGGGTCTACTGACGCTGTTAAACTCTGCAACTTGTAATTCAGCCCAGAATGGAACTTCTCCGCCTTCTCTTCTTCTGTAGATACAAGAGTAGGAGCAAAACGACTCAAGCGACTAAATTCTGCATTATATTCGTCCACTGTCATGCTCCCCTGCTCTAGTCGTATGAATTGATCCCGCAGCTCCTTTCGAACAGTGGTGGGGAAGAACATGGTATTGAAGAGGTCCGTAAACTCTTCCCATAACACATTCTTACCCAACCGTCTTTCTTGTGCTGCCCACCAATGATGTGCATTGTCCTTGAGCTGCAACTTTACTGCTTTTATCCATTTCTCCGGTGGCAGCTCCGATGCCTCTAGTAGTGTCTCTATCTCCACTAGCCAGTTGGTGACTTCTATAGGTTTCTCCGAGCCAGTAAAGGGAGGTGGGTTCATCTTGCGAAACCCATTAATAGTACCCACACGATCTTGTCGTATTTCTACGCTCCTTTCTAGAACATCTGCATGCCTCTGCTGAGTCTCCATCATGCCTTGGAGTATCGTAAGGATTTGAGCTCCATCCATAGTTACTCCTTGGGTTGGGACTGTTGGTGGTGGTGGTGGAAGATCCTCAGCACTAACCCTATCTTGTTGATGGTTAGAAGGCTCTACGAACTCAGTACTCTCTGCTGTCGATCCCTCGGGTTCGGAAGTAGCATAAGGGTTAGCTACCCTTTTCCCCCTACGGATCGTACTGCGCCTTGTCTCAACCATTGCAAACTAAAAGGAAAGAAAGGATATGGTTAGAACGGTAGATACAAACATATCGAAGAAATCACGGACGGAATCAAGCAAGATACAAATTAAGAGACAATAAGATCCTAAGATAAAATAGACTCGTAAGGTTGGAGATCCTATTTGTGGATGATATAACCTCCTAACTTCAAATCTATTCGCAGGCTCGTAGTAGTACAGCTAACTTAAGCACTACCACGAGTTCGCAGTCTTTTGCGAAATTGGACCTGCATGGGCCACCATAAAAACTTGTCACGATCCGCTCCCAATTTTGGGATACGAGTACGTGGCCAAGTCCAGCCTACGCCGCAGCATCGGCGGTAGTACGCTGTCTATGATAACAATGGTCCACAATAAGCACAACACGCATATATCATCCACAACTAAGCCAGTAAAAATTACTAAAATATCCAATAGTCTCAATAATAAATATGAAAAATCCACTACAACTCAGAAAGTCTTGGGAACAAACCCGGATAGCAGAAAATAAAATAGACAACTAAACTCCATAACTATAACTACTAACTAATGCGAATCCATAAGGAAGAAAATATGCTAATTCGCATCAGTGCTGGAACCGGGTACGCCAGTGACATCAGTGTCTCCAACATACTATAACTACCTCGGGGCAAATCTCTTCGTCTAAAGCTGAAAAATAGTTATCCAGTCAGGATTGGAGCAAGATCACCATAACACTACATTACACAATATAGTATACAAGCATGAAGGAAAGATAAAAGGAATTTAACTGAAGATAAGTATAGGCATGACATTGTATGATAAGAAAGTACCTTTGAGACGTGATAACAATATGAAGGTAGACTTTGATATACCACTAAGACATGATGACAATAAGAAGGTAGACTTGACGAAAGAAGAACAATAGACGACATGGCAACAATAATTAAGTCACGTGTACTGTGTGTTTTAGAATACCAACTTTCAGCATGTAGACGGCTTGGGATATCCGTCAGTCATACGTGTGGTGCATGACTGATATTATACAATCAATGTATAGGGGGTATGTATTCAATTCGTTGACCACATGCTTACTTGTTGTATTCCTCCGCCCGACTCACTCACAATACATGTCCACTATGATAAACATTAACAATACGATAAACTGTAAACAATAGGAAACAATATGTAAGACGTGAACATGTATGTATATCCAATCGATTCTAACTATCGTGCACAATAGTAATTATGAGCAATGACAACCACGAAACATAATGGAGAAATAGTGAAAAGACGACACGAAGATACATGCAGTATAAAATAAAGGAAACATAGGTCATAGTGATACTTGTCTGCTCCGATAGATGATAAAGTCACAAGTCAAGACGTCGTAGTCCGATCTACCCCGTCCCAAAAACAATCACAAGTTAGATCAACGATTCCCACTCTAAAAATCCTAGAAAGTGGCTAATGGGTTAAATCAATTAATACTAATCTAATTCTGGACTAAACCATCTAAAATCCTATTTTAATCTATTTAATTCTGAAATAACAATCTACACACAAAAATTTGGCCAAGAAAATACACGGTTCCAAAATCGGGACTCGTGGCACGCAAACCGAGACATATTGTTGACTTACTAGTCAAACATTATGAATTCAAGTTTGAGTGTGCGACATAATAGATTTCAGCACCATGAGTGCACCGGAATCGACCGTGCTGCAAAATCACGATTTGGTCAAAAGTTATCGCCATTATGGCTAACCATGACCAAATCGATGAACCGTTGACCAAATCTGACTTCTATGAATAAAATAAAATATTAGATGAAACTCTGAATTTCTGGAAAAATTATATGTTGTAGAGCTCGGTGTCAGCTTTCCAAAACTTCAAACGGATCGCAAAACGGAGTTCGGGATCGCTCGAAATCTCAAAAACCGTGCGACGTATAAATTTTTGGACAACCGACACTCAAATAATTATTCAGAAATTCAAGATCAAAATACCAGAAAATAAATTATATAATCAGAAACCTAACCTCAATACGCTTCCAATAAAAAAATAGCGCGCAAAAAGGATGTCTAGATCAACGGCAATCACTCCGCGAAGTCGAAGATCCCAAACAAACTCTCCCACTAAAGCTGCTGAAAATAATATAGGGTTTTCGAAACCTAAACAAACATTAATATATATAGGGGTCGGCTAAGTCGGCTGAGCGGCTGGACGGGACACGTGGCCGCATCTCGTGCGCCCCGCCCAGATCAAACGGCTGGAAAGTAAGCCGGCTTGGCTGGCGGCTCCGAGTCAAACTCGGATTCCCAATCCGGCTCGGAGACCGAGCCCTACACCCCCCCTTTCACTGGCGCGTGGGCCCGCCCACTCCGCTCCAGCGGCTGACGGGTGGGCCCCTGTGAGGCTGACTGGGTAAATAAATTAGAAAATAGGTTTTAAATTACAGAAAATTAAATAAAAATCAATAAAAAATCCTAAAAATCTCAAATAAATCCCAAAAAATTTCTAAAAATTCCTAGAAAAATATAGAAAATATTTTAGGGGTTCTAGAGCCCAAATAAATTACTTGGCCTCAAAAATACCCTCGGGTGCTCTCACAGAAAATCCTAGAAGCATAAGAAAATAATGAAATAATATATAAAAATTATCTAAAAATCTCCAATAAATCCTGGAAATTCTAAAATGGTAAAATAATATTCTAGGGACTATCTAGAGGCCCCAGAGGCTATATACAACCTAATATCCTTATATCTAACTTATAGACTTAGGTCAAAAATCTTACGATCCCTCATCAACGTCCTAGCTAATAATTGATTTTAACTAAAATAAAAATAAAAAAAATCTCCAAAATTGAAAATAAATTCTAGGAACCCAAATGCTACAGTGTGGGCAGCCACATACTTGGCTAGCTCCTGTTCTTCTTCGGCTAACCCTTGTATAAATAAAGACTGAGAGGATGACCTGGGCAGCTTGATCGTCAGGGGTTCTGCCGGTGGAGCAGAACGTGGAGTCGTTGGCAAACTAGCGACCCCCAGTTTGGTACTTGATGCTGGACGGAGAGTTGTTGGCTCGTTAGAAGCCCCAGACCTTGCATCGGGGTGACGACTCTTCTTGGGAAGGCGTATCGTCATTGGCTTGTCGGAGGGGTTGAGCTTCTCCATTTGTAGTTGGCCGACTCTAGGCAGCCTGATTGTTAGTGGCTCCGTTGTGGGTCTTGGCACTTGGCCAGACCTTGGCAGCCGAATTATCATTTGATCTTCTTGTGACGAGAGGCTGATTGCGTCCTTACGCAGAGTGGTTGTAAGGAGTGCGGACTTGCCAGGTTTGCGAGCTTGGAGGTGGATCGTCAGAGGTTCTTCTGATCCTGTGGCTGTCTCGGTACGAGTTTGCACATCTCCTTCACCAAGGTGCCTCTTCAACTTTTCGTATAAGCAGGAGTCTGAGTAGTAGGATTCGACCCCTTTGAAGGGATCGATGTCGGCAAATTCTGTCCTCACGAAGCCGTATTTGTCGACATACTTGAAGCATTGGTGCAGCGTGGAAGGCACGATCATGTAATCGTGTATCTAGGGACGTCCCAAGAGGATATTATAAGAAGTGTCCGCATCTATTGTCACGCCCCAGAACCAGAATACTGGAGAGCGGGGGCAGACATAGCCAGCTACGTATAATGAAATAGAATCCATCTCACCATACGGTCACGGCTGTCTAGATATATGAGGGTTTAACTACAAGCCAACAGTCTCTTAAGGTCGAGAACAAGCCTAGTGTCTCAATCACAAGCAAGTAAATGAATGTTACAAGATGTATGATCATTAAATATACAATAATAAGGCGTCCCAAATATTATATATTCAGCTGATCATGAAGCTAGTCGTTACAAAATGTTTGGACTAGCAAGAGTTTAGTCATACATGATCAACCCTAGGATTTGTTAATCATGTTACAGCCCGTAGGCTGACAGTAAGTAAAGTTGCAAACGAGCTAACACTTGCTCGGCGGCTAAACGCCTCAAAAGAATATTTTTACAAGAGAGTGGGAGAGCAAAATAAAACCCACTCGTTGTCGGGATTCCTTCTAGTGTTCACCATCTGGCAGGAAGGTTGGGAGATCCTCGGTAGCTGCTCCGAAATCTGGCCATACAAAACCAGCTGGGTCAGACCCCAGAAAGAGCAAGTGCCACAAAGGAGGCTTCACTTAAGAACTAAAACCAGCAATCAGCACAAGATATAAATAAAAGTAAGAACTGGAAATAAAGAAAATACATCAGGATGATATACGACGAGATAACCATGGAACTATTCAAATAACCAGGTTACAACCCGTAAACCAAACAAGGACCGGGGTTGTAACCCCTTCGTCTGAACAGAACTTGGAATTCTCACCATTTATCTGTAAACTAAATACAAGCATTCAGGTCGTGCAGTAATCTGGAACAAGATCAGGACAAGACTAGACAGGTTAGACTCCATCCAATCATTTCACGGCCAAGCAAGAATTACGGCTTGATACTTTAACTAACTAGGGTTATCACAGGCCTAATTACTAACAAGATGCAGTAAGATTATTCCACAGCCACAAGCCCTGCAGACCATCCAGGTTACCCAGGTTAAAAGATTAGAGTTGAATTCAGGTGGGTACATCGTCCAGGAAACACATGTACCCTTAGGTAGCTTGAAGGGTGCAACACATGATAGTGTGCTGGAAATGTGCCCTACTCGACGGCAGGCTACAGAACCCAAGGCGTGCCCAGGTAACGGAATTGCCTGTAGCTGGGAGATCTCTTTATGACTAGTGTATTAATCTAGTTATTAGCCTTAGTCCATTTCAATGGGTACTCCTGACCGTGGTACTCAGGAGTCCCCTCCTAAACATGATGCAAGACAGGACTGGATTATTTGTACAAGCACAATCGCCCACAGTATCCAGGATTAATTATACAGGTCATGTCATGTCAGGTAGCCGTCGCAACAGCTATTCGAGATAATCATGTCAGGTTATCATGTTAAGTGTATTAGTCAGGAGTGCGCCACGACGGGCCACTATCAGGTCATGTCAGGTTATCATGTCAGGAGTGCACCACTACGGATCACTATCACGTCATGCTCAATTATCAATTCCAAACATATCAAGTAAATTCGTGATTATCAAGTTCAGGACAAAAATATCAATATACAGGGCTATAGAAGATCCAGGGTAAGTAGGGTCAGGTCCAGTTGCGCCTAGACATTAGGTTGCGCCTGAGTCAGACTGCGCTCAAGTCAGGCTGCGCTCAAGTCAGGCTACGCTCAAGTCAGGTTGCGCTCAAGTCAGGCTACGCTCAAGTTAGGCTGCGCTCAAGTCAGGCTATGCTCAAGTCAAGCTACGCTCAAGTTAGGCTATGCTCAAGTCAGGCTGTCAGGCTACGCTCAAGTCAAGCTACGCTCAAGTCAGGCTACGCTCAAGTCAGGCTACGCTCAAGTCAGGCTGTGCTCAAGTCTGGCTACGCTCAAGTCAGGCTACGCTCAAGTCAGGCTACGCTCATGTCAGGCTACGCTCAAGTCAGCGTACGCAAGACATACGATTCTAAAAGGCATCGTATGTACTCCATACGACTCCTCTTCAAGGCAGCGTATGAGGTCCGTATGACTCCTCATCAAAGGCAGCGTATGCAAGACATACGCTTCCAAAAGGCAGCGTATGGGTCAGACTGCGCTGTGCTAAAGAGCGCGTGCAGCTCAGTGGCGTAAGCTAAAAAGCTCGCGCACACTGCTCACTGTCTTCTCCAAATCAGCAAGAACTCCATGGTTTGAACCCAAAGCTTCAAAAGTCCATAACTTGGTCAAAATAAGTCCAAATCCAACTTTTCAAAGGTCAAAATTGGGTAGAATAAAATTCTCTACAACATAGAACCATCAAAACTTGAAAACAAAGAAGTTTGATAGATCAAAACCACCAAAATCCGAAAATAACTAATTTATAGATCTACAAAAATTAAAGCCTTAAAATAGAAAATGACAAGTTCTAATGTGTCTTAGAAACATGAGGAGAAGCTAATGGAACAATAAAAATGGGCTCTCTTATGGAAGCAAGTTGTACTTGCCTAAGGGGTGTTCTTGGTTGGTGGTGGGTTTAATGGAGAAGAAAGAAGAGATTAATGAAGAGAGAGAAGAAGAATAGGTAATAAATATGAGTGGTGGTGGTAGGTAAGGGATTCACCCCTTAGTTCATGATGAACCAAGAGCAATCCCAAACCGAACCAAGCCAACCCAAACCAAGAATAAACCAAGCCCAGGAAGGAAATTAAGCAAGGAAATCATGCAATACAAGAATAAATACGTACACGTATTCCAAAAATACGTAATACGAACCACAAGCATTACATCTATGACGTAACAGGTTACTTCTGACTGGAGATCGCCAATTTGGCACTTCAAGCGAATCTTCCCAATCGGGTAGCTCCTGCCCGAATTGAAACTGCTGATGGCAGTACTTGTTGGCGTCAGGCAATGCATAGGAATGTGGAGATGATGTAACAGACCCTTCGGGATGATGCTTATGGAAGAGCCATGATCAATGTGCATCCGATCTACCTTTACGTCGCCGATGTATCCAGTGTAATATAACGGGCGATCGTACAGGTTGGTTTTGATGAGCATATCCTGCGGAGTGAAGACAATGTTGGGCATCACTCATGTGCAAGCGCTGTCTTGGAGATTTGCAGGTGGGCTCTCTCCTGTGAGGTTGACCTGAGCGAGATAGGCATCGATATTTTGGAGTGCATAGCTCAAAGCTGCGCGAACATCCTTTGAGAGTCTCAGGAGCTCGCATAATGACAACTTGGCCGGTGTGTTAGCCAATTGCGCCAAGATGTCGAAGTTGTAGGGCTTCTCCAGCCCCTGCGGTACCTCTTTTCGGAGGGATTTGTCAAATCGAGTCTCCTTCGGCCTAGGCTTGTCGGTCGTCGGAGGCTGAGAAGGTCCCGGAGCGTCAGTTGTAGCGGGCTGATGATCTTCAGTCGAGTTATCAGCCACAGGTTGGGATTGTGCCCCAGACCGAGTAACGGCAGTCGTTACTTCTTCGACATCTGCCGAGATTGTCCGGCAGGATCTGACTTTTCCATCCTTCTTTTTGCGAATGGAAGGTGGTGTGGATTGGGTCACCTCGAGTACTAAGTCCAGATGGACCCACATGACCTCCCCTTCTAATGTGGTGAGGGGCACTAGACCAGCAGCCTGATCTCGGGGAGGTAGAAGATTAGCAATCTCTATTGTCGCCAGAGGGATGGGGACCACACCGTCTTGAGTTTCTATTGGAGGGAAGCTGCCAAATTGTACTGACACCATATTGGCTGCCACAGTTACCTCTTCGAAATCGATGGCCAGAGCGCTTGAATCGATGAGATTTTAGATGTACCATTATAGTTGGTAGCAGTCGCGTGTAGCATGGTAGACGTAGCGGTGGTAATGTCAGTACTTCGGGTTTTCTATTTCTGTCGGCCGAGGTTCCCGTCTTGGTGGAGGGAGCTGAATTCTGTCTCCTTATATGAGCATGTCCAAGATGGGCTTGACGTGGCCGTCTTCGAAGGATTAGGTCATTTGTGGCCATTGCTTGTCTGCCAATTTTGGCTCAGATTTCTGTGCTGTGTCGGCCACCATAGCCTGCTTGCCCTTGATGTCCCAATTGTTGGTGGAGCTACCCCCATTGTTGGTGTTGGCGTTGGAACGCCTGCCCTTGTCTTCTTCCTCTGAGATGTGCAATCCTATTTGGCGAGCCTTCTTCAATCGTTCTTCGGCGCTTGTGGCACTGATGATAAACGTCTTTCAGTCCTTGAATTGACTTTCGCCCATCCAGAGGCTGATTGTTGGAAGCAGTCTCTTTTGGCAAATTTCAATTAAAAAGGAATCCGGGTTACCAGGCGGCTGCTTCATTGCGGTTTGGCAAAACCGCTCAATATAGTTCCTTGTCAGCTCTTTCTCCCCTTGGACGACGTCCATGATGGTGGACATAGTGATGTCCTGTCCTACTTCATAAAATCTCTCCAAAAACTTGTGCTTGAAGCTGGCGAAGGAGTTGATGCAGTTGTCCGGCAGGTTGCGATACCAGTCGAAGGCGACTCCTTCCAATTCCCCGATAAATAATCGTGTAAGGATGGCATCGTCATGGGGCAGATGGTCGGTGGTGACCTCGAAGTAAGTGATGTACTGACTTGCGAAGGTCTTTTCATCATAAGGATTGATATTGAACGGCATATATCTTAGTGGGAAGGGGACATCCCTCCATACAGCAGGGTATGGTTGCCGTATTCTGAGGTCTTGAGAGATTTCTCGAGCGTGAAACATGGCTCAGAGCTCCTGGATCTCTCTTCTTGCTTCCCTAGCCTCATCTACAGCGGTGGGGGCCATTATTTCAGGAGGATTGTTGCCCGAGTTCGGTGCTGCTGAGTTCGAGTCCGTATTGACTGCGGGACCCGCGCTTGTTTGGCCAGGCGTCCCTCATTGGAGAGTTGGAAGGGCCGCTTTGATCTCGTCTATAGACTTAACCAAGGCATACAGTATGGCCTCCAGAGTGTCGATGTATTGGCGATCACTGGAACCACCTTGGTTGCTGTCCGTCATGAACACCGTCTTTACATTAGGAGAGATGGAAGGAACGGTGGAGGACGTGCCCTCCGAATCATACCCCTGTAGCGAGAAGTCATCGGGGTATGTAGGAATGTTCTCCTCTGGTTCGGACTCAGAAGGGATAGTACCACCAGCTTTAGAGTTTACTTCATCTTGGGAGTCGTGGACGTCCTCGGGGACGTCGGCCCTTGCTGTATATGATGGGAGAGTTGTTTCCTCGGGCTCATCTCCTTGGAACATCGGATTATCGTGGATGTTCTGAGGAGTGCTACCCCCAGTCCCAGCAACCCCCAGTGGTGTGGACGATGAATCTCCCACTGTAGCAGATTTTGTCTTTGAACGGGTACCTTGAAAAACTCCGGTGGTGGGCACCCGTTTAGACTATAGTCTCTTAGTCATAGTGGTTGAAATCTTCGGGTTGGGAACATTGGTCTTCTTCCCTCTCCTATCGGCAGGGATTTTCTGAGTAGAGTTACAGGAGACGATGGAAGGTGCCTCATCCTCTGAATATAGTTGTTGCAGTCTTTGAAAGACGGACTGCCGGTCTTCTAGTACCATCGCGTTATTGCAACAGTAGTTGACGATGACTTGGGTGCAGTGACGTCCGTGGGAGGACTCTTTGTACCCCGAGGCACCTTCTCTTTCCTTGCGTTTGTGGAGGATGGCCTCACGCAAGTCAGATGGGTCTGGATCGACCATGTTTGCTCCCTGGATTTTGGGAGACTTTTGGAAATCTTTCTGTCCGTTTGCCGCCGGGGGCTGGACTCGAGTGGTTCTGTACAACTTCCCATCAGAGGCCCGTATGACAGTATGTGGGACGCTCGGATGGTCAGAGGTCGGATCAGCGGACCGAGCATGCCAAGCTCGTGCTACCCAAGACTTCTTCACTCTAGTGCATGAGGACACATAGTAGGAAGAGTCTAAGTGGTGCTGGAGAGAGTCAGACATGTCTTCTTGGGAGCACAAGAGATCAGGACCATAGGAGAGGCGGTCGAAGACAGAGCCGCGTGGAGTAGGCGTCATGCGGCTGGAATCAATAATCTTCATGCGGCTGGCAGTCGTAGCCGCATAGGTCTTCTCCATGCGGCTGGAAATCCTGGCCGCATGAGTATTATGCATTTGGCTAGCAGTCTCAGTCGCATGGTCATCATTCATGCGGCTGGCAATCTTGGCCGCATGAGTCTCCGTTTTGCTGTTAGTGCCCTTGTTCAGTTTCTTCCTGGAGCACATATAATCGCTCTTTGCCCCTGCAAGTCCAGCATTATAGTGCTTTCCTCTGCCGGACTTGGGGACAGCAGAGTCCTCTATGGCTTGAAGTGGGGCCGCACGAGAGTCGCCTTTGCCGTCTTGGGCAGCAGAGAGTACTCCGTCCAGAGCTTGGGAAGGAGCAAATGACTTTGGCCTCCACTCGCTGCGAGCTTTCTTTGTACGGGTTCGCTTCTGGACCAGGCCAGCGCTTCCCTCAGAGGGCATTTCTTCAAATGCCTGTTGGTCGAAGCGGACGACCATCTTCTGTTGCGTGGAGCCAAGTTTGGCTGCATCCGATTGTGTCACCAACTCCTCAGCCATGGAGAAGTTTGTCCCCAACAGAGTCGCCATCGTGTTTGCCATTGATTGTAAAAGAACAGAACAATTATCGGAGGACTGAACTTAGACTCACAATACAAACTCGCTTGTACAAAGAAAGCCTAGGGACAAAAACCTAGGTACATCAATCTAAGTACAATTATTTATTTTAGATTCTGAGGGGTGACGATAGAGGCTCGGGAAAGCGACAGCAGCTCTGCCTTACTCCTTGGACGATCGGGTGCAGCCTTGGCTCTGTAGAAGAACTGCTTGGCGTTGATGAAGAAATGCTCTCCTTTCAATTTCTCTCTGACTCTCTGGATCCGGGGGGGTGTGCTCTCTCTCTCTGCTCTCCGCTCTCTGCCCTTTTACAAGGGAATGGCACCTCGCTATTTATAAGAGTGGGGGGCATCATTAAGGCTTGCAATGATTGCCCATTCTCAAAAGTCGGCGGTTAAGGATCAATGAATCTGGGCCGTTCATAATAGATTTGATCAATTAATGTGATTGTATCAAATCTCTGTGGGCAATTAATGATGATTGCCATAAATCCTCATGATTTGTTATGTCAAGCTCGGATCTTCTGCCACGTGTTCAATTTGATTGATTGTAAAAGATCTGATTTGATCCCAGTAATTATGAGGATGGCACTAAACCTGGTTGTTAGGATTTGTTAATAAATCTTGCCACGTGTCCCACTATTATTAGGCTGATAGCTGTAGGGACGCTGGCAGAACCGCGAGCCACATAGGAAATCTGAGCCGCCTGAGGATTGCCCCTCCACTGAGCCGCATAAGGCTGGCCACGTGTCAAGGCTGCTTGGGAGTGGCCTCTGAATATTTGAACCGCATGGAGATGATCTGAGCCGCATGAGCATAGGCGACCGCATGATGGGTGGCTTCTCAGTGAGCCGCATGAAGATAGTCCTTGTGAGCCGCATGGGTAGCCTCTACCTGAGCCGCATGGGTAGCCTCTGGCTGAGCCGTATGGGTAGCCTCTGCCTGAGTCGCGTGGGTGGCCTCTGTCTGAGCCGCATACGACTGTTCACGTGTCAAGGCGGCATAAAGGTCTTTGGGTTTTGACAGATTATGTCAGAGATTTCCTTTGTTTTCCTAGGAGTCTGCCATTATGACAGAGTCATTATTGCATCTTTCTGTCACTGGTCAGAGCTGTCAGTCGTCAAAGTATTAAATGCATTAGAAGACAAAAGGGAGAGCTGTTGAGGGCCACGTGGCTCCTCTCTGGGCCGCATGGAACTATTCGAGCCGCATAGATGCTTGAATCGCATGGGTCGCTGAGCCGTATGAGCTCTCTGAGCCGCATGGGGATCCTTGGCCGCATGGATCTTTCTTTATTCTTTTCCATGCTTCTACAATGCCAACAATTGGTCATGCAGCCTACGGTCACTAGGGTCAAGTCTATCTATCCAGGGTCTTCCTCAAGGAAATAATTCCCACAGAGGCTCATTCTAGACTTACCCAACGATCAACTAAGATCGATCTATCCACATTGCTGTCACTTCCCAACTCGACATACGATTCTCATCGTTCTAACAATCCATCAAGTAAATTCCCAATGAGTCAATTTCTATTTCAAATCCTTTGTACTCACACGAACCCATAAGCCAAGGCTAACTATTCAAGGATTATCGATTCCGATAGTCTTAACATAACTATGAAATCATCTTACTCGATCTGTATGACAGAGTCACACCACTAAGTCATAAGCCAACAATCTATATCCCAACCAACAATCACCTATACCGATATTATCCAACACGTTTGCCATTTCTCAATCCCATTCGTTTCTTAATCATCAAACTATCTTATGGGCATTTTTAAATCTCATACAACAGGGTCGAGTAGTTCATTCCATTCAATCCGACAATTCATGCATTAATTAACCATTCTCTATGCAACAAAAATATTTAGGGTTGCTACTTGTTACTTTTCCAGTATAATTCAACTCCTCAGCATACATGTAGCGACTATCCTTTGGTGATCAAGATGGATTAACATCTATTACACCTTAGGGTCAAGGTACAGATTCTAATATTCCTTTGGTTCTCCGATAATATTCCCAAAACCTTCAGCTTAGCAACCAACTTTGTCTTAGCCACATATAATTTGCATCCAACCAATCAAAATCAACATTCATTGTTCTAAGCCATAACATTCTCTAGCCAAATCCATTTACTCATAGCATACTAACTGTCTTTTACTAGTCTGAGTCATCACTCGACTAAACAATTTCTAACCAAGCCACCCGTTACAATTTCTAGAATTCTCGCTACTCAATATAACATCACCGTCAAGGGACACTCGAGTCCTCTAGCAACAATACATGACTCCCAGCTAAGTCTCGGTACTATCCAGTACCCACAGATAGTCTCATTGCTATCCTATGGAAAGGGTCAACATACATCTCGTTCTGAGGTGGTAGAGGCAATAAACCACTCAGAAACGAAGCCATCCTTAACAATACCAACTCAAATCTATTCTAAACATCCGTGATCTATAATGATCACAATGCTTAGCCAACATCTCGGGGTCTCAATATCTCAAGCAACCGTTCTTAGGGTCTCAAAAGTACTAGCCATCTCTCATGAATCAACTCATCCGCTATGTTGAACTCATCCATAAAATGTTTCATTCCTAATTCTTTTCCAACATCGCATGCAATTCTCAACTTGTTACAGCATACATAGCCATTTTTCTTTATTCCCACAATTCTAAACAATATTCATAATATAGCATACTATGGCATCGAGTTATTGTTGGGTTATTTGTGTCCAAACCAACAACAATCATTCATTCAGGGGCATGACAATGTATATAGACTTATTGTATGGAACATCCAGTGAGCAGCCAAGAGGGTCAACGAACTTTCAGACACAAATAACATAGGATGATTACTGAACAACAACAGCATAATCGCAAAAGCAATCTTTGATTTAATCGCGGAAGCAACGTTGGGTGATCGCGGAAGCAACTTTGGTTAATCGTCGATGCAAATTTGATTTGAAATGAATCAAAGAAGAGACCAAGGACGTAAAGCCGTGCTCTGATACCAATTTGTCACGCCCCGATTCGTAGAGTCATTTATTTGCATATTTTATCTCTTGGAATCGATCGTCCTCGTTTGGGCGTGATGCCATACAAGTCTGGTATTGCACTTGTACAAGGCGAAGAGGGTACATAATTGATAATCTTCAAATAGGAACACATCGCAGTGGCAGAAGTAGATAAATTAAAGTTAATAAGGACAATCCTTCTTATTGAATAGAAATACATCCCTTCTTTATAGCAGCGGAGATAAAAAAGGATCACTTGAAGTCACACAGAGATATATAGAACTTTATTCTCTTTTATTGAAAATTAAAGAAGAGTACAAGACTTATATTAAAGTAAAATGCTTACAACACATCTCACTTTACATTGAAAGCCAACTGAATAATGCTATACAGCTTACATTTGATATTTGGATACATTGGATTACAACTCGATATATCGACTTGGCTTACAACTCACTGGTATCACTGATTACAATGTTCCATACATTATGCCCTTTATAAACAGAAGACATCATCTTGAACAAGAAGAGCTTCTGTATGCCCAACAAATCTTCGATGCCGCGAGACCAATCAAGCCAATCTTCGTGTGTAGAACATCCCAAGCACGAGCACCTGTCCACAAAACGTGGGTCAACACATCATCTATGTGCTGGCGAGCAGAATCTAACCCACTCACCTAAACCAACACTAACTGGTCAATTTTAGCAAGCATTTAATAGAATGATCTTTCTATTTGGGGCCTAGCATCAGTTTACAGTTCATGGGCAATAATTATATTGAACCATGTAAACATATTCTTAGTAATATTCATATGGACGTATCATCATAGCATTCTTGGTGTTATCATGCAAAGACATCATTGAGGCATCGTTAACATTTATATCTTAAACATGTTATGACAATTCTCACTTCAAGCATCACTTAGCATGTATGTTATGTTTAAGCAATATTTATAGCAAGGCATCTTTCTAGCATACTGAATTTAACATGTTAAGCAGGTTCTCATACTGAAAGGCTATATACAGCATCATTTATTTGGAACGATAAGCACGCAAGTTAAACCAACACAGATATTGTGTATATCACACTAAAGTGATTTCTTACCGATAGCCAACTCCCTCGTACCTGCATCAAATACAGGTTATCAGATATACTTACTCTGTCTGCACAAAACATTCATTAGCGTGCATTCTGACTACATGGTCGCTGGTGCTTAACCATACGGACGTTGCCATATAGGTCTTCATCGGTAATGTGATGACTCCAAAGAAGTTAGCTAGCCCCAAAGGATGCCTCACAAAACCCGTACCCCTACTGGCATGCCAATGTTTCCTTCTAGGCCGGATCGGTCGCCCTAATGTCCCGGGGTACCATCCGAGAAAACATATCCCCATCTCTTATGCATAAGTTGTCCTATGACCATGCGAATGCGTGTCCGACTCAATCGTGAACATAAAATGTATGGTAAAATATTAAAATAAAGACAACATCATCATTCATCTCATTCAAGCCATGTTCAATGACTTATTCATTTCCAATATTACCATTATTTCACTTGGTGATCTCAACGATCCCAAGCCTCATCAATTCTCATTGCATCAATCATTGTAATATTTCTCATATCATTCCTTTCTAAGATGAACAAACAATTTTCATTCATTTGAAAAGGACCTGTAGCATTTCATTCGTTTTATAGGAACAATAGCATACTCAATTCATTTCTCGCGTGTCATTCATGTAGCATCTCATTATTCAAGTGATTTATTTATTTCATCAACATTAGCATAAGGGACATTATCAATTCATTCTCAGGCATCAAGTTACACTAGCAATTCGAGTGTTATTCGTTCAGCAGTTCAATATTCATGTCTTATTCATTCCCACGATTTCTAACATATGCATCTCTATTGATTTAGCAACTAAAGCATCGCATCATAGTTATTCAACATTCAAGGTAAGACACATTAGGGACATATTCATAGCATCACATTATTCTAATTTATTAAGCATGCAGAAATAAGGAGGAAGGAGGACAGTTCTACTTGCCTGCACAAAAGGGTCTTCTTATTCTGGTTGCACACATTCCCCCTAAGCGTAGCTCCACCAGCGAGCCATGTTCCAACACTTAATCTATCTAGCCAGCTAAGAGAGACTGCATCAGTCTCAACTCTTTTGATCTCCAACACAAGTCACGGTCCAACATTCTGATCCCCTCTAACAAGCCAATCAAATGTCTCGCACGGAGCGGGGCATTACATTGAAGATGGACAATATAGATGTGTCGAAGATGGTTGCCATTGGAGATTGCATTTGAGGACAAAGATGGGTGTAGTTCTTGTTCTCAAAGTTGTCCGTCATGTCCCAAAAATCTGTTTCAACTTGGTGTCGGTTGGAAGGTTAGATGATGAGGGTATCTTCAATCACTTCGGGAACAGTCAATGATAGCTTTCCAAAGGTTGGATGGTGATTGCCAAAGGAAGCAAGAAGTCTGGACTCTACTATATAGAGGGGTGCACACCTGGGGCACATGAGGTGAATGTAGTCAACAACGCGTCTACCGATTAATGGCACAGGTGGCTCAGCCATATCAGCGAGAAGGAGATGAGCTAGTTGGTGAATAGAATGGTGATTCCAGGGCTAAAGTTTACAAAATTAGAGAGATGCACACACTATTTGACAGGAAACCAAAATATGGTGTCTTTCTAAAGTCATCCAAGTTCAAAGGAAGCCGGCGTTGCTCGAGTTGGTTCACTCGGATGTCTGCGGTCCTATGAAACTATGAAGGTAAAATATATTGGTGGTGCTTCTTATTTTCTAACACTTATTGATGATTGTTCCAAGAAGGTCTGGGTCTATGCCTTAAAGACAAAGGATCAGGTGCTACCCACTTTCAAAGAGTTTTAGGCCTTTGTTGAAAGGATGATTGACAAGAAGCTGCTGTGTGTTCGGCACGACAATAGCGGCAAGTACATTGGTCCCTTTGATGCTTATTATAGATAGTAAAGGATGCGATACCAGAAGACTCCACCAAAGATACCGCAGCTTAACGTTGTAGCAAAGCGCATGAACAGGACACTAATGGAGAGGGTACAACATTTGCTATCAGAAGCAAACTTACCGAGAAACTATTAGGGTGAGGTACTTTACACAGCTTCTTATACTATTAGTTTATCTTCTAGTGCTCCTTTACAGAGTGATGTGCATGATAAAGTAGGGTATGACAAAGAGCTGTCATATAATCACCTGTGAGTGTTTGGTTGTAAGGCCTCAGTACATGTACCGAAGGACGAGAGATACGAACATGAGACTAAGACAAGGCGATGCGTCTTTGTCGGTTACGGTCAGGATGAGTTTGGCTATAGACCTTACGATCCTATGGAAAGAAAGCTCTACAGAAGCAAGGACATGGTATTCGTCGAGGATCAGACCATAACCAACACTCAGAATTTTGAGATGCCTTCTGAGATTGAGGAATTGCTTGAGTTAGAGTCATTTCACTTCGAGCAGTTCCTAAAGGACATTGCAGAGGATCCAGTTATGGGGGAGCCAGTATATGGAGTTTCTCCCATCCTTGATCATCAGCCTCCTGATGGTGGTCAAGGTAACCCTCAGGAGGATAAGCATGCCGGGAAGATAGTTTCTAAAGGGGAGGAGGTTGTTGATATACAACCAGCACCAGTGGTTCCGTTAAGAAGGAGCGACAGAGAGTGTTGACCATCTACGAGATATTCACCAGATGAGTATGTGCTATTGACTGACAGAAAGAGCCTGAAAGTTTCACAAAGGCTATGGACGACGAACACAGACAGGAGTAGATGGAGGATATACAGGAAGAGGTGAGTTCCTTACAGGCCAACTCCACTTATGATCTAGTACGGTTGCCAAAGGATAAGAAGGCTTTAAAAAATTGATGGGTGTTTAGAGTAAAACAGACAGATGATGCTACTTGCCCTCGATACAAAGCGAGGATGGTATTTAAAGACTACGGTCAGCGGAAGGGCGTAGATTATGATGAGGTATTTTTGTCAGTCGTCAAACA
The DNA here is from genome assembly GCA_029216955.1 of Iris pallida. Lineage (NCBI taxonomy): Eukaryota > Viridiplantae > Streptophyta > Magnoliopsida > Asparagales > Iridaceae > Iris > Iris pallida. The sequence goes on from JANAVB010022999.1 coordinate 6,876,739, forward strand.
GTCGTCTATTCGGGTAGTGCTAGCATTAGCAGCCAGTTTTGACTTGGAGGTTGAGCAGATGGACGTGAAGACGATTTTTCTCTACGGTGATCTTGAGGAGGAGTTGTACATAGAGCAGTGAGAGGGATTCTATGAGAAGGACAAGTCACACTTGGTTTGTCGGTTGAAAAAGAGCTTGTATGGTCTGAAACAGGTTTCGAGACAGTGGTATAGGAAGTTCGAGTCATTTATGGGAGAACATGGTTATGCACGGACGACGTTGAATCACTGTATATTCGTTAAGCAATTTATCGAGGATAATTTTATTATTTTACTGCTCTATGTTGATGATATGCTTCTGGTGGGTCGTAATGCTACTAGGATAGCGGAGTTGAAGCGTCAACTGGGTGCGACATTCTCTATGAAGGATTTGGGTGCAGTAAAGACTATTCTTGGGATGGAAATCAGTCGAGAGTGAGTCCAAGATGCTACACTTGTCCCAAAAGAAGTATATTTATCGGGTACTTCAGTATTTTGGGATGGACGTGTCGAAGAAAGTAACCCCCTTCCAGCTCACTTTAAGTTCACTAAGGAGCAGTGTCCATCTACCGAAGACGAGAAGGAAGATATGGAGCGGGTTCCATATGCTTCAACTGTGGGGAGTCTCATGTATTCTATGGTGTGTACGAGGCCAAACATCATCGGCATAGTTGGCACAGTTAGCAGGTTTATTTGTAGTCCTGGAAGGGTACATTGGAGTACGGTCAATTGGATTCTACGGCACCTTCAGGGCACTGCCAATTGGAGACTTTCTTTTGGTAGTGATGAGCCAAAATTGGTCAGGTACACTGATACTGATATGGCTGGAGATGTAGATATGTGGCGAGCGACTTTGGGTTATGTGATAATATTTGCTGGTAGAACGGTATCGTGGCAGTCACTGTTGCATAAGTGTGTTGCCTTATCGACGATAGAGGTAGAGTACATTGTGGCGATGGAGGCTTGCAAGGAATTGCTGTGGATGAAGAATTTGCTGCAGGAAGTGGGGCTAAAGCAAGAGCAATATACTTTACTTTGTGACAGCCAGAGTGCCATCCACCTTGTGAAGAACCAGATATTTCATAGTCGGTCCAAGCACATTGAGACTCAGTATCATTCGATATGGGATGTGGTTGAGAAGAAGGATGCGACGCTTAAGAAGGTCCATACTGATGACAATGGAGCGAGCATGCTCAGGAAGGTTCTACCAAGGGAAAGTTTGAGTACTGCAGGCGGATCATCGGGATGACGAGTTCCTCTACCTAGTTGTGAAGGGAGAGATTGTTGGAGTGGATGGGGTTTCCAACCTATGTGGAGAATAACACAGAGTGCGACGAGAGCCATCCGTGTTTCGGAGAAGCTCGGGGAGTGCATCGTTCACATTTTGGAACATATACGGTAAGAAAATATATGATTGGATTTTAATATTTACTTTGATCATATATTTATGATTAGATCTTTCATATATTGACTTTCCATATAATTGGACTTCCAATTATGACAAACCAATTATGATTAGATTTTTATTAAATATATAATTGATACATTTTGAAAGTTTTCATATATATTGACCTTCCATATATAGATTTTCAAGGGCTTATAAAAGGATGATGCATGCAAGTTGAAAAACATCTCAAAAAAAGACAAGAGTGCTTTACAATATTTGAGAGAGAGAGATAGAGAAGATTGAGGACTATTGTGAAGGAGGGATCACTTCGAATAATTTTTTGACCTCTCTTGTTCTTCTGAGTCTGCAATCAAATTTCTTCTTTTAATTGTGTTGTGGTTATCCGTGTTGGATCGGAAGGAGCTTGTAGAGGGTGTATTCTCTTTATTCCATCAGTGGAGGTTCTTCAGGGTTGGACTCCGATCGTCCCGTGGTTTTTCCTGCAAGGGGTTTTCCATGTCAAAAATCTTTGTGTATGCGATTGTGTTTGGCGTTTTTGGTTTGTGTGCTTTTTCTCGGTTCTCTCGCAGGACTTTCTAGTTTGGGGAAACGGTTTTCGTGCTTCGTTCCCAACAAGTGTGATTCATATTATTAGAAAATACCAAAGAGAGATGTTTATGAAGGATGTTTTGCTGTTTTGCAGGTGGTTTACGAAGGATGTTATGTTAGGATACGACTGCATTCTGTCAGTTGGATGTCTTATTTTGGTTTAGGCCACATTCGACAAACAAAGTAGAACATTCAAAAGCATTGCCAATTCCTGATTTCTGTGAAGCATGAATATGTATTAAAAAAGAACACTGGCTCAGATACGGTGTGACCTACTCAAAGTTATACGAGGCACTATATAGTTGGGTGAAAGGTTCCTAGCCGTTTCTGTTGTGTGCTTCCTAAAGTCATGGCTTTCGGTTTGGTTGGGAGAAAATTCTACAATTGTTTCAGTCAAGTTTGTATGTGTTTTGCTTTTAATCAAGTTACGAAATCTCATATCATATTCTTTAATTCCCTTTTTAGCTATACTCAAAAGCACATGTTACAAATGTTTCCAGAATATTCTTCTTTCAACTATGTGAACTGTATACGAAAGATGATTTCTGTATGCGTTCTGCATTGCAGAGGGGATTTAATGATTTATAAAGGTATTATATGAGTCTATGATCCTGCTTTCTAAACTTGTTTCTATCATAGTTCTTTCCAGCGGACGACTGCAATCCTTTCATCCGATGCCTCCCGGAGTTCAAGTTCTGGTATAAATCATGGATTCTTTGGTTTTGTTTTGATGAGTGGTTATATTTTTGGTAAAAAAAAGTAAAGTTTATATTGGAATTAAATTGCAATAATTTGAGACTGATTTGGTTGATGATTTTATCATTGGCACATAAATAAGAGGGTGTAGAAATTTAATCAATTTCTGTAGAACGTTACTACACAGTAGGAAAATGTGCATATGTTTGAAGTTTTACTTGTTATGTCATACCTTAATCTTTATCTTCTACTTGAAATATTTTTGCTCCTATTTTTCTAGACCTCGGGCTCTGGATCTTGAAAGCTATCATGTGGGTTGCATCAGACACCAAGTTGTATGTTGGTGTAAGCATCTCTGTTACTGTTGCTGATAGTGTCTTGTTATTGCCTGGCTCATTAGTGTTAACGATCCGCCCTTGCTTTGTCCTAAACTTGGCGACTATCTTGTCTGTAGTTGTTGGGGCTGCCGAGTTATGTGATATCTCTTTGAATGAATCAAGGTGGTACAGTACCGGACTCTTGTCAACATCATAAGTATGCAGCGCTTGTGACCTTTTGGTTGGAGTGGCAGATCTATGATGAGCTTTTAAATTTGGTGTCTTGGGGCTATTATCTTTGTATGCACTTGGTGCCGTCTCTGATTCATACACTGGAGTTATCCAAGCAATAAATGGATTAGTTTCCTCACTGGAATTATTTTTAGGTTTTTCTTTTTCTCTATATAAAGAATCTAGTTAGCAAGTATGATGAAACTGCAACCCCTTTTGCAAATTTCTTAAAACAGATTTTCTTTATGTCATGTATCAGTCTTTGAAGTCAATAGCGTCATGTTGTAGACAAGGTATTATATATATACAGATTAAACATGATATTCAATGGTGACGTTTTGGTATTATAGCGATTGTTGTTAGTTTAGTTCATTGATGTTATTAATAGTGTGTAAGATGGATGATTACTTGGAGCTCCATGGTACTCAGGGTCTGCTTGTTCAGCCTCATTATGTTCATCCAAGCTAGCGCTTGCTGCGCTACTGTACGTAGACGTAGGGTTGCAGTCTTCTTCATGTCCGTGTTTCTTTTTGGTAAGTGTCCACCTCCATTTCTTTGCCTTACGCTTCATCATTCCCAGAATGGATTATTTGTGGTGGTGTTTATGGTCATGCTCGTCCTCATGATCGCAACTCTTTTTGTGGTATTGATGAAGCCAAAGGAAGCTATAAACTAACAATTTTGAGGGTGCCCTGAAAAAGGAAATATTAAGATGTATATATACATGTATTTGGATATATTTTTGAAAAATTTAATTAAGATGGTGATATCATGTACATTTGGAATATAATATTTTTTAATTTAAAAAGAATGTTTCAAATGTATGTTAAATTTAGTAATTTATGTTGTCTGGTTGGAAATGAATATTTTGGAAACAGTCAGACCATTGCTATTTCTAACACTTTGACAAGTGATGTATATGTGTGTGAATTACATCCACAACAGTTTGAAAAAGTGCACTGGAGTTGGCTTCCCACGTCGACAGGCAAGTTCTCGGTAACTTCTGCATGGCAATCTATCATATATCCTCATCCTGTCATACCGCATTTTAGGAATATTTGGAACTCTTGTATGCCTGTTAAATGGTCGATTTTGTTGTGGAGAATATTACATTCAAAGTTGCCAACGGACGACCAATTAAAAAAGCTTGGCCTTCATCTCGCGTCTTCTTGTCACTGCTGTTAGTTGGCTTCTTCCGGTCTATCGAGCATTTGTTTCATAAATGGGATTTGGCTCAGCATGTGTGGGAGGCTATGAAAGTTCATGTTCGTGTGAGAGGGAGACAGAGAAATTTAATAGAACGACTTCAAAGATGGTGGGTAAAAGATCACAAAAACTTCAGGCAACTGGTAGTTGGAGCAGTATGTTGGGTGCTATAGAAAAATAGGAACAAATGGAGGCATGAAGGTTATGCGTTCTCGAAAGCTCAGCTTGTTTTTGAAGTTCGTCGGCAACTACGGAAGCGTATGGATTTATGTAGGCATCTAAAGGGGGAGAAGTTTGGTATACTGTAACTCTTTGTAATCGGTTTTGAATTTCAACAAAGTTGCCTTATATATATATATATATATATATATATATATATATATATATATATTTTTTTTTTTTTTTTTTTGAAATCACACGCACACACACAATTGGGGGGCTCGAACCTTGCCGGCCCCTCCGGATGTCCGCTCTAATACCACTAGGCTAGAGAGCTCGGAATATATATATATATATATATATATATATATATATTGCTGTCCCTCTCCGCTGGTTGCTTCCCGCGGGGGCCTCCCCTTCCCGTCTAGCCCCCCGTCAGCTCTCCGCCTGCTCCTTCCCCCGTCTTTCTGTCCTTCGCTGTGCTCTCCTCATGCACTTGCTCCGTCGTCCTCCTCCCCGGCCGGCCCCTTGGCCCCCGGATTTGTCCGCTCTTCTAAGGCTGCCGCCCGATTCATCGCTGCCCGCCCCCCCCATTCCTCCCGTCCCCGGGCCCTCCGGTAGTCCGCTCGCCCACTTTTCTTCTACCTCCTCCCACGGGCTCGTTCACTGTAGATGCCCCCTGTTCTTCATCTCTGCCGTCTGTACCTTCGTCTGGAGTTACCGGATCCAGCCTGGCCGACTGAACACATCCCCCTGACCATGAGTCGCACGGGGACCCAGCGGAGGCTGGCCTCTTGGTCCGGAGTGCCGCGGTGGCTCCGCCCCAGCTTGTGGCCGCGACCTCTTCGTTGTCTTTAGTTCCCGTGCAGTCCCTCTGCCCGAAGACTCTTCAAATTTTGAATGCCGCCTCGGTTCCTGCTTTTGGCGGTTCCCTCGTACAAAGCTCGCCCCTGCTGACATATGGAGTCACAACTGGCCCCAACCCTTTGGTTGCGGGTCCCACGGTCCATTTGACCGCGCTGTCCCAGTTGGGGTGCTCATATTGCTCTTTGTGTGGGTCTTTACCCCCTCCAGCTTGTGCCAGCTCCCGAGCTTTGGGGCCTAATGCTGGCGCCCATCTCCCTCTGCCTGGTGGCAAAGGCTATTGGGAGGGTGGTGCCCTTCTTCCCCCACATTTTGGAGCACAAGTGTTTGCTCCTCCTCAGCCTTTTGGCGCTCGTACGGATGCGCCCCTGCTGCCGCATGGCGTCCTACTAGTGGCGCCACCTCTGGCGCAACCTGGCGCCATTCACAGCTTCGCGCGCATGGCTCACGCTCTCTCCGACGTTTATGCCCCCCTTCTGTGAGGCTGGTGCTATCTCTTCTGTGGCCTTCGAGGCGCACCTCTCTGCCTCGTTGTCGGCGTACTACCTTCCTGCCGACCTATTAGCGTTCGCACCTCTTTTTGCAGCTAATCCCCCTGTCGTGATTGGCGGTGCCATGGGCACCCCTGCATCTCCCTCTCTGCAATCCATTTTACTTTCCTATCCTGCGACATCTACTTCCCCAGCGGTAGTCTCGTCGCCTTCTGAGGGTACGACCACTCCACCCAATCGACCTTCTCCCAATCCTCCCCTACTAATCCTTCTGCCGTATCTTACGCATATAAGCTCTGACCCGATCGTGTCAAGAATCACTTCCCCACTTCCAAGGAAATTGAGCTCCTAGATGTCGAATTTCACGAGTCGAGTGATAGTCAATCGATTATGGTGCCTTTCTCTTCGGAAGAAATTTTCTCCTTATCTGTCACTTTTGCCCAAACTTTCGTCCTCAAATTCTCCACTGGCTGTCTAAAAATTTCCAGGGTCCAAGAAGTTATCGTAGGTTGGGGGCTTACTTCAGGATACAGGGTAGCACCCATGGACCCTAAAAACATGTTCCTGCACCTCTCTTCAAAAAGCGATCATAAGAAGGTCTGGACGAGAGGTACAAGCAAGATAGATTCCCACACCATAAAAATTATTAAATGGACTCCGCACTTCAACATCAAAGAAGAATCCGCTATCGTTTTCGCATGGGTTACTCTTTCGAACCTCCCCCTCATTTGTTTTACTCCCGCAGCCTTGAAGAGGATAGCCAACTCATTTGGGACGTTCGTGGCGTCAGCGGAAGAAAATCGCAACCTTTCCAAAGGAAATTATACCAAAATCTGCATGGAACTGGACCTGTCGAAGGATCTCCCCAACCACATTCAAATCTCGCTCGACAATAAAACACATATCCAACAAATCATATACGACAACAATATCATATTATGCAAAAACTGTCATATGCGTGGCCACTCAACTACACATTGCTTTCATATTCATCCAGAACTGAAGAGAAAGACAACTCAAAAGGCGGCACCCACTGAAACACCCAGGAAACCCCACCAATCACCCATCCTTCCTCTACCCAACTCTCACATTCCATTCAAAGCCAAATCTGGTAACTTCCATATTCAAGCACATGCTGCCCAGGTTAAAGACATCGTCCCATACAATCCCTCAGGCATCAATCTTGCCAATAAATTCGATATTCTTGAATCATAGCACACAGAGGACCTCCAAGGCACAGAAGAATCCACAGGTGCTTACATTACGGAAGAGGAAACAAGGAACATCAGAGACACAGACAGGAAGGCTATCACTACCATGGAGTCTACAACATCGAAGAACTCCTCAGACCAGATGGGCAAGGAGGTCCCCAACCCTGCCGACACATGCCCCCACTACTTCCCACAATGTGCCCAATATTTGTGCGAAAGCCATGACCAACATTGGCCAAGCACCAGTCGCCAAGAAGCAACAAGCCTTAGACGTTGGCATCAACACCGCGAACAGCTTCTTCCGGGCCGTGGCTGAAATAGATGGAATGGTCTACATGCACCTGAACGAGGAGACAGACAATTTTGTTATGGTGGTCGGCAAGGCAGCTTCCACCACGAAAAAATCCAACAAAGGAAGTGATAAAGAGGTCACAGCCAGGACCACTAGGTCAGCCATAAAACTCAAAAAAATCCCCTAACCAGCACCCTCAATGCCTAACATCTTATCTTGGAATGTTAGGGGCCTCGCCAATAAACCCTCCTTGAGAAGACTTAACGGTCTCAAAAAAATTCACAAAATTGACATCCTTATGATTATTGAACCCAAAATTACCCTGAACAAAATTAGATCCATTCAGCTGCAGTTTGGCTTCGCTTCGGCTATTGCCGGCTGTCATAGCATTTGGATCCTTTTCACTACTAACGTGAAGATCGGCATCATCCACGACTTGAGACAAGCCCTCTCGTGCTGGGTGGAACATCCCATGCTCTCCTCTCACTCCCTCTTGTCTGTCGTGCATGGCAGTTGCATTAAGAAAAAATTAGAAGGTCGACCCCCACCCCCTTCGGCATCCACGACTTCACCAGCTTCATCTTTAACGCTCATCTCTTCCCCTCCAGTTCAACGACAGCACTTTCACCTGGTGCAACATGCAAGAAGGAGTTCGAAGGCAATACTCTCGCCTAGACCGTACCCTCATCAACTCGAAGTGGTCTGATATGGAGATCACCTCTAATCTCACACACCTCAACGCCACCGAGTCAGATCACTCGCCTCTTCTCACTGAAATTAGCAGCAAATCGAACCAAATCAAGAAAAACTTCCGCTTCTTCGACTTCTGGAGCACCACCCACAGTTTTAGAACATCGTCGCCACCGCCTGGAGCAGTATTGACACCTTTAACTCCCTTGTCCGAGTCGCGAACAAACTCAAAGCTACCAGGAAAGTCCTCACCGTTTGGAGTAAGGAAGCGTTTGGAGACATTTTCCAGGCCATCTGTACCGCTGAGGATGACGTTACCCGCACGGAAGCTCTCTTCATTATTGATAGATCTCCTGCCGCCATGACTTTCCTAAATCTTACCAGAGCATTACTGAAATTTTGGTTTAAAGTCAAGACTGAATTCTGGAAACAGAAAGCTAGACTGACCTAGGATAGTGAGGGAGACAAAAACACTAGTTACTTCCACGCCTGCATCAAGGGGCACAGACAGCATCTCAACCTCCACCATATCGTAGTTGAGAACGGACACACGATCAAAGAGCAACGTAGTATCCAATTGGCTGCTACCAACTTCTACTTCCAGTTGTTCACAAAAGAAGCCATTTTTAGGGATGTGGAATTCGTAGCAGAGATCCCCCGCCTGGTCGAAGTCAGAGACAACAATCGGCAGGAGCTCCTCCCTTCTGAACAAGAGGTCAAAGATGCAGTGTGGGCTCTTGACGAATACAGCACACCCGGACCTGACAGATACACTAGTGTGTTCTTTAGATCGTGCTGGGACATAGTCAAGTAGGACATCCACGAGGCGGCCATTACTTTTTTCCAAGGAGTGAGGTACCCTAGATCTATTTCCTGTGCTAACCTGATTCTCATCCCCAAACAGGAAAATCTGGAAACCTTCAAAGACTTTTGCCCTATAAACCTCCTGCACCTTCACCAACAAAATCATCTCCAAGATTATTGCCAGCCGTATGACCGAGATCCTCCCCAAAATTATTTTCGATGAGCATAGTGGCTTTGTTCGCGACCGAAACATCCTTGACAATATTTTGATGGCCAAGAAAATGATCACATGCATGAAATTACCTGCTAGGGGCAGAAACATTGCAATCAAATTGGACATAGAGAAGGCGTACGACAAGCTGGGCTGCCAATTCATGATTTGGTTTTTAGGGCCTTCAGGTTTTTGGAAATCTGGATCAACATCGTGTGGAGATCGATCAGTAATTCATGGTTCTCCATAGTGATTAACGGTCAAGCTGAAGGCTTCTTCAAGTCTTGCCATGGTATTCGAGAAGAGGATACTTTATCCTCTACCATCTTCATCATAGCCGCGGAAGCTTTGAGCAAAAATTTGAACAAAATGGTAGGTACCCTGAATTTCCAGCATTTTTACACTGCTAGTGGTTGCCCGATCATCACCCACTAGGCGTATGCCGATGATATCCTCATTTTCTCCTCAAAGGACATCGGGTCTGTGGAGGTGATGCACAACACACTACAGAGATATGCCAGATACTTTGATCAGCGCGTTAATCCCAACAAGAGTGTCATCTACGTCCACCACAAGACCAACAGATACCACGCCTCTACTCTTTCCAACATTACTTCCTTCTCTGTTGCGTACCCACCTTTATACTACTTAGGATGCCTGCTGGTTTATGGAAGATCCAACGAAAGCATCTTCGAAGGGCTGGTCGGCAAAATCAGAAAAAAAAAACTTGAGGGGTGGCACAATGCTACTCTATCGCCTGACAGAAAGATGATTTTGATTCAATATGTGCTCTCCTCTATCCCCATATACACACTTGCCGCCTGCTTTCCCCTAAAATGGTTTTCTCATCCATCGAAAACCTCTTTGCCAACTTTTTCTGGAGCCACTGCGACGATAAGGACAAACATCATTGGGCGAGTTGGGACACCATGGCCAGACCCACAGATGAAGGAAGCCTGGGTTTTTGTAGAATGTTGCATGTTGTTGATGCTTTCTCAATAAAGCTGTAGTGGTGTGGTAGCAGATGCTCTTAGTCGATATCCTGTGGCTATGTTTCTCACTATGGATCAACATCTTCTAGAGGATCTTGAGAGTCTGGGGATCGAGATTATTCTTCCAGGAGTTCGAGAGTAGCTGAAGCACATGCAGATACAGTCGGGACTGATAGAGAAGATCAAGGGAGCCCAGTTTCTAGGTGAAGGACTCCGATGTCTCAGAGGTCAGGCAGAGGCAGGACTGCTTGACGACTTCACCATTGTAGAGGATGGATCCCTGAGGTATGGAAACCAGTTGTGTGTGTCCAAGGATTTGCGAGAGGAGGTTATGCAGGAGGCTCACCAATCGCAGTATTCTATTCATCCTGGATCTACCAAGATGTATAAGGATCTGCGAGAGTATGTTTGGTGGTATGCGATGAAACGAGAGGTTGCCAGATTCGTTTTTAGATGCCTCGTGTGCTAGCAAGTCAAAGCAGAGCGCCAGAGACCAGCGAAATTACTCCAGCCTTTACCTATTCCAGAGTGGAAGTAGGAACACATAAACATGGACTTTGTCTCTGGTTTACCGCATACGTCCGGTGGCAAGGATGCTATTTGGGTTATCGTGGACAGATTGACAAAATCTGCTCACTTCATTACGTTCAAGGTAGGGCCGTCGACCGAGAAGCTTGTAGACCTCTATATGCGTCAGATTATGCGAATTCACGGAGTGCCCATGAGTATTATTTCAGGCAGGGACAGTCGCTTCACATCACACTTCTGGAGGAGTCTACAGCTGAGCTTGGGTTCACAATTGAAGTTCAACACCGCCTATCATCCACAGACAGACGGACAGTCCGAGAGGACCATTCAGACATTAGAGGACATGGTACGGGTTTGCGTACTCAACTTTGGCGGTTCGTGGGAGGATCACTTGCATCTTGTAGAGTTTGCCTATAACAACAGTTATGAGGCTAGCATCGAGATGATGCCGTTCGATGCACTGTATGGACAGAGATGTCACACACCTTTATCTTGGGATGATGTCGGCGAGAGGACTTTGCTTGGGCCATAGATGATGGTAGACTCAGTCGAGAAGGTCAGACTGATCAGAGAGCATCTCAGAGTTGCACAAGATCGGCAGAAGCACTGGACAGACAGCAGCAGACGGCCACTGGAGTTCGCAGTTGGAGATAGAGTGTTCCTGAAGATCTCGCTGACCAGAGGCACCATTCGTTTTGGCAGAGACGGGAAGCTCAGTCCCATGTACATCGGGCCCTTCGATGTGATAACGCGGATTGGCGATGTGGCATATCGACTAGCGCTTCTTGCTAGCTTGGAGAGAGTGCACGACGTCTTTAACATATCACAGCTTTGACGCTACATTTCGGATTCGAGTCATGTGGTAGACTACTCAAAGCTAGAGGTGGGTCCGAGTTTGACCTATGAGGAGCAGCCAGTAGAGATCCTCGATCGGAGGGAGAAGCAATTGCAGAATCAGACTATACCGCTTGTCCGAGTCATGTGGAGACACCACTCTCTGGGAGAGTCCACATGGGAGCGCGAGGACGAGATGCATAAGCGTTACCCCAGTTTGTTTGCTTGATTGTATTTTGATATTAAGAATTTTAAATTCAATAAATGGCTTGTGTTTGAACCTCCTTTATGATTACTTTGAGTTTAATTTTTGTAGCCCTTCAAATTTCGAGGGCAAAAATATTTTTTGGGGGGTGGGGAAGATTTGTAACTCCACCATTCCAAATTTTATCATATTTTCCCTAAAATTAAATGATTTTCCTTAATTGTTTTATAGTATTGAAAATTGGATACTATTGTTATAATTATTTTCTAAAGGCTTGGGCCTTCCTCATTGAGCCCATCATTGAAGCCCACTTCCTTGGCCTGGTTGCACTCATAAAAGGAAAATGCAGGTCAACCATTTTTCTTCTAAGCTTATTAAAGACTCAGAGGAGATAGAATTCTAAGCTCAACAACTTTTGAAATTTTGATTTAAGGATTTGGTTTGGGCGCCAAATCCCTACTTGGATCTCAAGCTAACCAGCCCTAGAAATCCTTCATTCTTTTTAGTTCAGCATGTATTCTTCCCATAATTCCTTTTTCTTCCCCACTCCTCTTCTCTCCAAATTCAACCTTAAAGAACAGCAACAGCAGCTATGGCCATGGTGAATATCGGGGCGAACAAGAACGACGAGGCTTGAGTTACGACGACGACGGCGACAGTGAAGCTCTGACTCCTTCTTGGGATTCGACTTCTTCGACGCTGCCAAGTTCTCGCCATTCCTGACACCAATTCTCCATTGTTTCTTCATCAAAAATTCGTTGACGATGAATCAAGGTGATTTTAAGTCTTGATTGGGACTCATTCATCATGAATTTCCAAATTGACTTGTGGATCAAGTTTTGTGATCCGATCTAGATCTGAATCTAGATTAACCCCTAGTGATGTTTTGCTCCATTTTGAATCAAGTGGTCTGTGTTCATACGTGGTCCTCTCCGACGAGCAGATCGATTGATTCTCGAAGATTGGGTTCTGAAACCTCTCATTCGATCGATCAATTCCTTGGTGAGTTCTTTCCTAATCTTGTAATTACTGTTCGATCAAAATCAGTTGATTTAAAGTCTTTGATTTCTATTCTTTAAATTCATTTGTATTTTGAGTCGATAGAATTTGTGGATCAAGTAGAGGATGTCTAGGATTGAGATTGTTAAGAGAAATCTAGATTATTAACAATATTCTTCACTTGTGCCTCAACAATTTTCAGAGGAGATGTCTCTAATTTCCTTCTTATTCCGATTTCCTTTTGTTCGACAAAATGTCACAGGGAACTCTATTTTGGTATCAGGACCCAATCGTTCATACTGACACGCAGGATCATTTTCTTTTTCATCTTGAGTTCATTTCAGGTAATTTCTTATCTCCTACTCATTTTGGTTTAATAGTTACTTTTAAGTTTTGTTCGAAAAGTCTTAATTCAGTCCTGTAGTGTATGCTCGTTTCGTGTCCAGATTTTAGCCTATCTGTGTGTCCATTTTTGTAGAAGATCGTGTTCGAGTTTGTGTTGCTATTTTGTGTCCTGTTGGGGTTGAGGGTGAATTTGGATGTTAAGTTCTCAGGTCAGGCTATTTTTGGCAGTGCGAAGTCTGCAAAGTATAGCAGAGAATTTTATTGCTTAGAAATTACATTGAGTGGATTAGGAGTTTGGTGTGTGACTAAATTTACTCTATTAGAATCACTTAGCTTTGGTTGAACAACAAGTTACAAGATATTGTTAGCTCAGTGTAACTGATTGCTGAAGCCTGTGGTGTTCTTAGTGATCTCAGTTCATAATCTAATTGAGCTTGGTTGATGCATAGATGGCAAATGGAAGTTTAAGACCTCTTTTGACTGTGCAGGATTTGAGTAAATATTGGTGATTAGTGGTTACCTGTTCCCTGTTATAGCTGCCAGGTTAATTACCAATTTGGAGTGGGGTATTTACCTTAGAGTTGAATGACAGGTTGTACTTCAATCAGAATAGCATGTTAAATTTTAATGTTGTTCACTTCGATTTTGTCTAAACTCAATGCTCTGGTTAGGAAGGTTTTATAGTAGAGTTCCTATACTTCACGAGTTGATCAAGGATTACATGAGAGCTAAGGTTGGTTTCTGGACTGTTGATTTACGTAACTTCCATTAATACCTTATCAATACATTTTGGAATCTGATTTCAGTCAGTAACCTGATTTTGTAATCTGTTTTTAGTTGAGGTAACTGATTAGCTTGTTTACCTCATAAGCATTTATCACAACCAAATAGGTTAGATTCAATATTTAACTGTGATGATATAGATAGTTGGGTTTTGCTTCTGAACCTGAGAGAGAGAGTTTTACTATCACCTTGAGGTCATAATATCAGGAATACTGATACTTCGTGCATGGGGATGCATAATAACTGGTACTAAGTTCCTGTAGCAGTTAATGCTGAGTTACAATTTAACCCTATCTTGTTTTTTTCCAGATTAGTGTGTATAGATAATTCCTAAGCTAAATCAGTAACTGAAGAATATTTGGTTGTGTTCTTCCTTTGTTTAATAAAACTGATATGATAGTTAGGGTAATTGTACAGGTACAATATTTGTGTTATCAAACTGTTACTTCTTGAGAAGTCAAACCTATCTATATAGCTAATACTTGTTGTAAGCTGGATATGTATTAGTGAGGCAATAACTTAGCTAGATTAGGGTATAGCTAGTATATCTATGATACTCTACAGTTATACATATTTAGATGAAATCACTAACTAAAACTTGTATAGAAATTAATCACATTGTGCCTAATAATAACAGGAGGATACTCAGATCTACATCCCATTCTCGATCACCCAGAGCAAGGCAAGTATACTCTTCGGATTTGTCCATTACTTCTTGTCTTGTGCTTTTCTATATTCATGCTTGTACCTTCCTTTTGACACGATATTTCACGAGTTGGTCTTGTGTCTTGTTTCATGAGTTTGCTTGTGTCTGGAAGGGGAAATACTATAGATGTGTGTTCACAACCGAGTTACAATTCATGTTAATAGCTTAGGCCTCACACTATGCACGCGGGCCCTAAGTCGTACCTTCATGCCTATGCCATGTTCCATATTTTACCCAAGCCGATCACACACTCTGGAAGTATTTCAAATATATCGCACAAGTCAGGTTCCTTGTATATTCTTGTTCAGGTACCAGGTTATATTTCAGGTTCATTTTATATAGTCTTGTGTTTCATTTCACCATGCTTGTTCTAGTCTTCCTTTTTAGAGATTCATTGCTTGTGTATATTTTATTTTCATGTTGTTCTTGTTCATTTTCTTGGATATACTTAGCTCCGCTCCTTACTAAGATATGTTGCAGGTGAGATGAAGGCTATTTGTGACACTTATTACGGGCAAGAGCCTGGAGGTACCTTTGAGCTAGCTGGTGTTGCTCTGGACTTAGATGCCGAGGAGGCTTAGCACCTTCCCTTTTAGTTTTATTTGGACTTGAATTAGAGACTTCAGTTTTATATTTCATTTTGCTGGAAAATATAATAATTCATAGTTGTACTTGATTCTGGGATTCAATATTATAGATGCTGTGGTTTATATTCATTATTATCTGGACTTGTAGTTTCCCTAGAGTTTGGTACAACTTACTTTATCGTATCTAACGACGAAGGCTGGACGTGTCTGACTCGTGTCCAATTATTCGTGAGCGGGTCGTGACAGGTGGAAGCTTCGAGTGAGCCAAAATCTTTGGGCGCGGTTCTTAAAGGCTAGATATTTCAAGCATATTCATCCATCTGCCACTGTTTTCAACTACAGATCCTCAGCGACTTGGAGGCGAATCCTTCACGGACGGAGCCTCACAGAGCCCTTGATCCGCCTCCAGCTGGGTTCGGGCGAATCATTCATATTCTACAAACGTTGTGCCGGGGAAGATCTCCTTCTCTAGTTACCAGCTGCACCTACCCACAGTATGAACAAAGAGTTGTGGGATCACTCGGGTGACTGGAATCAGGAACGGGTTCGAGAATGGGTTGGAGAGGAGGCTGCAGCTATGCTCCTCGATGTGGGTCCGAAGATCAGTTCGGAGCCTGATGCTCTGCGGTGGTCTATCGCGACCAGCGGATCGTTCACGGTAGCATCAGCCAGAAGTGTTGTTCGCGGCACTGGCGTGCCTTCTTCCGCCATTGGAGCTTTTTGGAATTCTTACATTCCCAAAAAATGGTCCTTTCTATTGTGGAGAGCATTACGCAGGAAGCTCCCCACTGACGATGCTCTCAATACCATCGGCTTCAGTTTAGCGTCTGCGTGTAATTGTTGCACAACGAGGCAATCAGAAATAGTGGACCTCATTTTCCACTCCGGAGATATACCTTCAAGGGTTTGGACAGCTCTCTCTCAATATTGCAAGCAGAACCAGGGCGGTGGGAGCTTCAACGATCTTCTGGCTACTTGGGCTAACGCATCTCACGGCCACCAGATCGTCGTAGTCGCCATCACGTGGGTCATCTGGAAGAATCGTAACAAATTCAGATATGAGGGCTACCGATATTCGTCTAACCAACTTATCCGGGAGGCCCTTCGCCAAACTCTCAAAGTCAACAGACAATGCAAGCACGACCTGGAGGTCTTTTGGCAGTCCTTACTCTCCTGAATTTTGTCCACGTGCCTGCATTCATGTCTCTTTTCTGTTTTTCTGTTGCGCTTACTTGTAAAGGCTTCAACATTTTGCGCCTTCACATGAATAAAATTGGACAGTTTTGTTGATATATATATATATATATATATATATATATATATATATGGAAAGGATATATATATGGAAAGAAAATATATATATATATATATATATATATATATATATATATATGTGTGATAAAGGAAACTTATATAAATGAAGGCCAAAATGCAGGCACCTTATACAAGTATACCCCATAGCCACCCTATACAAGTATACCCCATAGCCCCAAAGACAAAGGAAAGAAATGCCATATGGAAAGGGCAAGAACGTCCCAACAAAATCCACGAACCAGACAGCCCTGGTGTAAGGAAGGGACCAAAAACAATGAAGTCAGAATGAGGAAGGAAGGAAATACTATCTATCCTCTATCTGTCAATTTCAACAATCAATTGCCTACTATTGTAAGAGTACCCTTCGAACCTAGCTTTGTTCTTATTTTTCCACAACACCCAAATAATGGCAGCTGCGATAATGTGACGGTCAATGGCACCAACGTTACTCCCCAAGCATCCAAGCAATCCAGAATGGAGAATTCTTCCGTGCCTCCATGAGATGCAACCTTCCGAAGTCGCCCCAAACGTCCCGAACAAGGTCTCCGTTTACAGAAATGTGGTTAATCTTCTCCCCCTTAGGCTCAATGCATCAGTGACATTTCAATGCGAGACTGAACCCGATAGAGTTCAAAACCTCATCAGGAGGGAGCTTCCTCCGCCTGGCCATCAAGATAATGATGGACCACTTCCAAGGAATGCGCTGGTGCCACATATTGGCCATGACAACAGATGGAGGATGCTTGCCCCTAACCGTATTCAACGCCGAAGTCGTAGAGAACAATTTAGAGGGATGGAGGTCCCATACAAGCCTGTCGATAGGGCCATTAGAAGGTGTGTCCGCATTCAGTCGGGGCTCACCAGCAGGCAGTTGTCGAAGGGGGCTGCTAGAGGGACCCGAATGCCTAGTGAGGAGGTCTGGGACCGCTGGAGGCAGACGCTTGCCGACAGCAGGAAGGAAGGCTGGCTCTACAGGAGGTGACAGATCCCGCCCTACAGCCTGCACGCTGGGGTCAGTGGGGTTACTGTTGTCCGGCTTGTCCCCTCTCCAGCTGATGTGGAGGTCGCCAAGTGCCTGACCTCTGAGGATGCGTTTCCAAAAATATGATGCTTTACTGTTGGTGGCGACCTGCGAGGGAAGGGAGTGCCTGATGTACCTGGCATGGAGGAATGTACTCTAGAGGGAAGAGGTGGTATGCGCCTTCCACCAAAGTTTGATAGAGAGCGCGTCGATGTTGTCTGCGAGTTTGCGGAGGCCCATGCCGCCCTTCGAAGTAGGGTAGGCTAAATTGTTCCAACCGGCCCAGATCCGCTTAGCCTTCCCCTTTGATGCCCCAAAAGAAACCTCACGAAAAGGCTCTCAATGTTGTCTAGCACCTTCTTCGGCGGAGCACAAGCAAATACGATATAAATAGGGATATAACATAGGACGTGGTGAATGAGAGTCAGTTTACCTACGGGGTAAGGATGAAGTTGTGCCACCCTTCCAGCTTATTCCAGATTTTCCCCATGAGCAGTTCGAACATGATGGTGCTTTTCCTCCCAGAAGTCATCGGGCAACCAAGGTAGGTGAACGGGGATCCCTGACCTCTGACATAGTGGCTTACCCGTAGGACTCCATCTTGCTCAGATCAGCTGAATGTGGACGTACACAATACTCTTTGGGCCGTTGATGCACTGCACAAAGGCTCTGGTATATCTCCGTAAAGATAAGGATGTCGTCGGTGTACGCCAGATGAATGATAAGGGGCACCCGAAAGCGGTATGAAAGTGCTTGAACTGTGGAATGTTTCCTATTTTGTTGAGATTTCTACTCAACGCCTCCGCCGCTATGATAAAGATGATGGAGAAGATCAGGCCTTCCTATCCAACACCGCAAAAGAAGGGGAAGAATCCTACAGCGTGCCCGTTGATGACGATGGAGAACTGACAGTTGGACAGCGCTCTCCAGATGATATCAATCCACGCTTCGCAGAAGCCGAAGGCTCTGAAGACCCAAATCATGAAGTGCGAATCCAACCTGCCGTAGGCTTTATATTTTTTTTAGCTTTATATATACATATATATATATATATATATATATATATATATATATAATGTTTTAGAAAATTCGTGTTATATATAGTTGTATTATTTATAACATTTTCAGGAAAAAAATGTTATATATGAAGAGATAATTTATAACGGTTTTAGAAAATATTTACAACACTAGTTTTTATAATGCACACGGACTTACAAAAAGCGTTATAAAATGTCATTTATGACGATTTTTAGCCGTCATAAAAAGGTAATTTTGTTGTAGTGTATCCAGATAAACTAAACCAAAACTTGTCCATATAAACCATGGACCATACTAAAGTAAACCAACGGAACTCAGACCGAGCTCGGCCAAACTCGGATGGAACTTCGTTGACCTACATTAGAAAACTGTCCAGTTGTGAATCCCTGATTTTGTGCTTCTAATGATAAAAAATTCAAATATTCTTGTGGACCAAAATTTTTGATTCCTACTCACTCATCTCTTTTCAATATTTCTATCCTTTAGTGAGTAAACCCTCAGAGCTTAAACTTTTCCATTAAGATCAACTCTCCAGTCTTCTAGTAACAAGTATGATCTCGGTTTAGAAGTCTGTCAAAGTTGTAAGGGCTTGGCTCAATAAGTTCTCTAGTTGAGAAGTCATCATGTCCTTCGGATCAAAGCACGAGGTATAAGAAGTCGACGTGCCCTTTGGATCAAAGCATATGGTACAAACTAATACTTAATAGTAGATTAACTCCGAGCAAGAGTTCTTGGGCCTGAATTAGTCCTCTCAGAGGAAAATCATGATAAAATTGATGTTAACTTCCTTCATACCATACACAATTTTTTAATTGGATAGATTATTCCATTACACTCTATTCATCCCCCTCTAGTGTTGCCGAACGGTCCTACAATTGGTATTAGAGCTTGTTCTCTTACTACATGACTAACATCCCTAGAGATTTATAATAACTTTCATATCTATCCACAGCAACAATGTTGAAGGCTAGTCGGCAAATAGGCCACCCCTATTTGACGACACTAACTACATGTACTGGAAGACACACATGAGCCTTTATCTAAATTCTTTTGATTTTAATTGATGGTTTGTTATAGTAGATGGATACAAGAAGCCACCTAGAATAGTTGTAGATGGAAACCTTGTAGAGAATCCCTATGACAAGTACACATATACAGAAAAAAATGAGCTAGCCTTGATGTTAAAGCTATTAACGCTCTATTTTGTGCTGTACACATAACAAAATTTAACAGAGTATCCACATGTGGCACTTCACATGAAGTTTGGAAACTTTTTAAGGTCACTCATGAAGGAATCTCACAAGTAAAGGAATAAAAAATAAGTCAACTAACACAAGAGTATAAATCATTCAAGATAAAGCAAAATGAGACGATTACTCGGATGTTCACAAGATTCTTCGGAATCGTTAACCCTTTACCCTCTCTTGGCAAGGAGAACAACAATCATGAGAAGATTCACAAAGTACTCAGAAGACTTACCAAGAATTGGAATCCCAAGGCCACTGCAATCGTTGAAGGAAATAATCCCACCGCAATGACCCTCGAGATGCTTATGGGCTAGCTAATGACTCGTAATCTTGATCTCAAGGAATTTAAAGATCCCATGCCAAAAGAAACGATAATTGCATTCAAGGCACATCACAAGAAGGTCTTAAACTATGACTCTTGTGACGATGAATCTCAAGATAAAGAAGTTGCCCTGATTACCAATAACTTTGAGAAATTTCAAAAGTTTGAGAGATCCTAGGAAAAAAATTACAATGACAACAGTGATGAAGAATATGTGTGATACAATTGCAAAAAAGATAAGTCTTAAGAGAGTCTGCCGAATAATAAAGAAAGAGAATTGCTACTTTCGCTCATCCAGAAGGACATCATCGAATAAGTATGCGAATACAAGTATCTGGCATGAGAGCGAAGAAAGTGAATCTAAAGAGGAAGAAAAACCCCGAGATACTGCAAATCTATGCTTCATGGCATTAGCTGATCAGGTAACAAATACCACTCATTATGACGACTTTACTTTTGATGAACTATCTGATGCCTTCAGCTATCGCTCATCTAGAAGGACATCATCGAATAAGTATGCGAATACAAGTATCTGGCATGAGAGCGAAAAAAGTGGATCTAAAGAGGAAGAAAATCCTCGAGATACTGCAAATCTATGCTTCATGGCATTAGCTGATCAGGTAACAAATAGCTCTCACTATGACGACTTTACTTTTGATGAACTATCTGATCCCTTCAGTGAGTTACTTGAGGACTATAGAAAGCTTAGAGATAAGTATAAGAATGCTAGGAAAAACACTCAATCTTATTATAGTAAGATTGAAAGACTCACTTCTGTATTAAGTGAAGTAAAAGATAATTTTACTTATAATAATTTAGCTAAAATATCCAAACTAAAGCTTAGTCTTCATGACGCCCTTAACTGCATTTATAAGAGTACTCAAGAGAATACTAAACTTAAGAAGGAACTTGAATAAGAAAAGAAGAAATATTTAATTGTTGTTCTTAGAATAAATGCTTTTACTGCTAAATATAATAAAGTTTATGCCACCTCTAAAAGATTAGAGATTAGATTGGGTTAATATGTTGAACAACCTAGTATCCAACCTAATACGAAACACATAGCTAAACAAGTAAACACACATAGCAAGATGTCTACAAGAAAGCGTAATGCTTCACACAAACATGCATGCAGAACATAATGCACCACGTCACACAATCATGCATTTTTCGATAAATATCAACATAAAACACAATATACTGCTTCACACACTAAGGGTGCGTTTGATTGCAAGGTGAAAAATATGTGGAAAAGAAATTAATTCCATGGAATTATTTTTCTAGGAAAAAAATTCCATGAAATTTTAAAAAATTTCCATGGAAAACTTAATTTGGGTGTTTGATTGCCATTATTTTCTACAGAAAATAGCTATTTTCAATGGAAAATGATATTTTCCTATGGGTTGGACAAGATCCATTTTCCACAATTTTAGATGAAAATATGGAAAATGATAGTTTTTTTGGAAAATAATTCCATGGAAAATATAAGCTATCAAACACTACAATTGGTGGAAAATTTGTGATGGAAATATTTTCCATGGAAAAAAAAGCCCAATCAAACACAGCCTAATATCTATCTTACTGAACCAAGCATCAATAATATTGCTATATGACATTACTATGGTAAGAAAGGACATATATCTAGATTTTTTAGAAGTAGATTATTAGTAGATATGAATGTATATGCATGTGTACCAAAGAATAACACAACTGGACCCTCAAAGAAATGGGTACCAAGGGTTACATCTACAACTCGTTTTGTAGGTAGACCCACCTTCTCATGTTAAAATCAAGTGGATTCTCGATAGTGGTTGCTCATGATATATGACCGGTGATGCCAAATTATTTGCAACGCTTCGATGAAGAAAGAATGATACGTCTCCTTCGGTAAAAACCTTAAACGATATATAATTGGTAGTGGTAATGTAGGTATTCCTACCTTTCCTGTTATTAAAGATGTTTGTCTAGTAACAAAATTAAAACATAACCTACTCAGCATCTATCATCTAGCCGACCATGGTTATAGTATTAATTTTGTAAAAGTCAAATATTCTATTTATGAAAGATCTACAGGTAATACCTTTTTTGAAGGTATTAGGGAAGACAATATTATATATATATGAAAATAATAATAGTATATATATATATATATATATATATATATATATATATATATATATATATGCCAATGACCGCTAGTCCATGTGGTTAGTGAGGTGGCATGTAGCCCTTGTGGGCGGAGTTCGAATCCCAGTGCGAGCAATTCCGAAAACTAATTACCATTTCCAAAAATATATATATATATATATATATATATATATATATATATATATATATTATATTTCAAAAAAAAAAAAAAAAAAAATATATATTATATTTCAAAAAAAAATATATATTATATTTCAAAAGATACTAACAATGTAGGCAGATGTCTATACGCCAACAAAGATAAAAGCTGGCTATGGCATATACGTCTAGGACATGCATATATGGATACTATTGTAAGACTATCTACGAAAAAGCTGGTAAGTGGCTTACCAGAATCACTGTCATGAAAGATATGTGCTGACTATGAATAGAATAAAGCTACTAAGTCTTTCTTTAAGTCAATAAACGATGTAAGTACCTCTAGACCACTACAACTCTTGCATACTGATTTATTTGGACCCAATAGTATCGTCGATCTTGGTAGTAAGCTTTATGCATATGTAGTTGTTGATAATTTTTTCTATATATACATGTGTTTACTTTCAAATAAACAAAATGAGGCATTTTCTAAATTTGTCACTTTTTGTAAAAATATTCAAAACAAAAAGGTTTCATGATTACTCGCATCTGAAGTGATCATGGAGGCGAATCCGAAGTGATCATGGAGATAAAAAATTTGTCCTAGAACTCCTAAAAATGGTGTTGTGAAGCGGAAGAACAGAACTCTTGGAAACATGGCTGGAGTCATGTTAAATTAGTATAATTTTTCGAAATACTTTTGGGCTGAAGTTGTAAATATAGTTGCCATATTTTGAATAGGGTTCTTTTTCAACCTATATCGAAGAAGAGCCCTATGAACTTTGGTTTGATAGAATTCCAACTATTAGTTAGTTCCTGGTTTTTGGCTACAAATGCTTTATTCTCAATACTAAAGATAACCTAGGAAAGCTTAGCTCAAAGGCCGATGAAGGTATCTTTCTAGGTTATGTTGCCGAAAGCAATGAATATCTAGTATTCAACAAGCAATCAATGACAGTTGAAGAGTTGATCAATGTCACATTTGATGAACTCAACGATCAAGCACCAAATGACGCTGATGATGAAGATGTCAGACAATTACCAACAAGACTCCTGAAGCTATAACCGGAACAAGTCATCTGGAAAGTCTACCCAAGAGCTTGAGATTCTTTACATATCATCCAGAGGACTTGGTAATAGGTGATGTATCAAAATGTGTCAGTACAAGATCTTCAAATAAATATATCATTACAAATGTTGCTTTTATTTTTCAAATATAACCTAAGAACATAGGAGAAGCTTTTTCTAAAGAATTTTGGATTTCTAATATGCAAGAGGAACTCAACTAATTTAAACGCAATCAAGTTTATGAACTCGTTTATATACTAAATGATTATCTGATCATTAGTATTAAATGGGTTTTCTAAAATAAATTAAATAAAAAATGGTTCTATTACACGCAACAAAGCATGTCTCGTAACTCAAGGTTATAACCAAGAGGAAGGTATGGACTACGATCAGACATATGCTACAATTGCTAGACTATAATCTATTCGAATGCTTTATCGCTATAAGAAATTGTAGTTTTAGCAGCATAGGGTCTATTATGTTTCAAAAAGCTATTTTTTACATGTATTAGCGACATACATTTTTAATATATCGCGGAATCCACATAAATATTATGAGAGGGAAACACAAAATTAGTCCCTCCAAAAATCCTCTACATATCACGACATATAAATGTCGCAGAAAGATAATATATGTTTGGCGACTTACATCCACTTGTCGCAGAAAAATAATTTATTTTTGACGACATGTAGTTATGCAGGGAATACATTTTTATATTTTTTAATAATAACCTTAAAAAACATCAAACAAAACCCTCAAATTAAACCCCCCCCCCCCCACCCACCAAACGTGCACTGTATTCTCTCTCTCTCTCTCTCTCGACATTGGGTTTTCTCTCGCATGCCAAGTTTTCAGCCTTCATAGAAATTCCTTCTTCCCTTTGGTGGTGAGCTACTTCCCTAATATTCTTAGTAGGTTAATTTTGTTACGGTTGACAATATAATTGGCATTTGTTATATGTGTGCATAGGAAAATGATTGTCTCTACTTTAATTTTTTTAGGGTTTGATTTTATTAGGATTTTCTCTCTCGATTGATTTTGTTAGGGTTTGATTTGGGATATTATGTTGGTTGACAAACTAGGGTTTAGTTTTTAGATTTATGGATGTCCCTCCGATGGTATGATTTTTTGGGTTTATTTTCCTTTTTATTTTCTATAAATTTATTTTTATATTTATCTGGTCAGACACTTGGATTTTCTAGAAATTTATTTTTATATTTTTGGCTTTATTTTCCTTTTCATTTTCTATTTGCTGTCATGAATGACATTTTCCCTATATTATTGGTTGGGTTTGTTTGTTAGGACTATAAATTTGTGGTCTTTCATTGTTTAATTCTTGGAAAATGAGATTGGTGGCAAATGGTTGTGTTTGTTGGAACTTGATCATAAAAAGAAAATAAATTTAACACATGTTCTTCCATTTAATTTAACTTGTGATGCTTCTATGTGATTTTGTAGGAAATTGAGGATGTCTTAGGGTGTGCATTATGTGATAATCTGTTATTGCTTTCTAAGTCAATTTTGTCTTTCTAAATAGGGAAATGTCATCAATGAAGTTGGCATTTCGTAAATAATCGTGTTTTATTTGACTACTGGGACATTAAATTTGTGGTATTCCATTGTTTAATTTTTGGGAGTTGGGGTCATTAATTGCGTGTTCTCTCAATCTTTTATGTTATATAAATATTATAGGAAGTGTGAAAGGTCGAGAATCCATATTAAAACAAGTCAGCATCTGAGCTTGGATTGAACATCTCTTTCTAGGTAGTCATGTTTTTAGTTGATTGTTGCAATGTGCAAGAAAACTTTATTGGTCGATACATATGATTATAGGTACTATTCTTTATTACATGCACTGCTTGACTGTTTATATGCATCACTTTGTTGCCTACTTTCCTTTTTACTCTATTGCCAAGTTTGGTATACATGATTTGTAGAATCTTAGGCACACATGTTCTTAACTTTCTCTTCCACAATGAAAACCTTGCTGCTCTCCTTTTCATGTGATGTTAATCTTGCCATAAACATATTATGTAGTTCTCTGTTGGTAATTTGGTGTCGCTTTGTCCCATCCAGTGTCATCCTATGCCCTTCCTTACAAGGAAACTATTCTAGATTTTAAACTCATCTTTTGTGTTTAGAATAATGATTTATCATTATATCTGGTTTGGACCCAATGTAATTGAACTATGTCTACGTTGCACAAATACAGATGCGGATACGGATACGATATAAATACAAACATTTTCAAGTAAGTCCAAAAGTTGTTGCCTATGGAAAAAATTAAGTATCGATGTAGATACGTGTACGGACGCGATAAAGATATGCACGGATGCAATAAAGATATAGATGCATATATCATTTTGTCATCTCTCTGCAACATTGGTGTGACAACCTAGTCTTCAGGTGATAGGTAGTGTCCATATATCATTTTGTCATAACTCTCTTTTTTGCATACTCATTTAGGCCCCTATTTTAAGTCCATAAATTCGTAGATATTTATTAACAATTATGTTTTCTTGTAGATATGGATTAGAGTTGGATGACACTTTTAGAAAGAGATTAAGTCAGCCTTATGTATATGGGGTGAACTTTTTTGTTGAATTTGCAATAAAGAAAGCATGTAAGAATGGTAGGATTGGATGTCCATGTAATGAATACATGAACCTCGAGTGGCAGACCAAGGAAGTTGTGAAGAATTATTTAGTTCGACATGTAATGATGTTATCTTATAAGAATTGGATGTGCCATAGAGAACTTGTTACTGAGTATAAAAATCATGTATCAGACGATGAGGGTGAAATCGAAATGTTATAGAAAGAAAACGTTCAAGATGAATTTCCTGAATGAGTACAAGATTATTATAGGGGGACTTATATGGGTCATGATTGGGAGGACGATACCATTCAGAGGGAGGAGCTGCATAACATCGATAAACTGTTGGAGGCTGCCCAACGTGAGGTATACCAAGGGTGCAAAAAGTATACTTATTGAAGTTTGTGATTATGTTGCTTCATGGGAAGGTATTGAGCAAGTGGAGCAATAAATCTTTCAACATGTTGATGAAATATTATTAGACCTTCTACCCGAAGGTAATTTGGTTTCAAAGTCCATTTATGAAGCTAAGAAGTTCTTACATTACTTGGGCTTAGGGTACGAGACAATTCATGCATGTTAACATGATTGTGCACTCTTTTGGAAGGAGAATGCGGCCTTAGAAAATTGTCCAGTTTATGGAGAGTCTTGATACAAGTTGAATGATGGTAATGGAAAAAAGATCCCTCATAAGATCTTGTGTTACTTTCCATTGACACCAAGGTTGCGTAGGTTGTATATGTCAAGGAAGACATCTTCAGACATGAGATGGCATAGTGAGAAGTGCATGAATGACGGGTATTAAGGCATCCATCCGACAGTGTAGAGTGAAAATAGTTTGATAGCAATTTTTTGATTTTCTCACAAATCCCGAAATATAAGGCTAGGAATGGCCACTGATGGGTTTAACCCGTTAGGAAACGTAAGTACATCATATAGTTTATGGCATGTAATACTTATGCCATATAACTTACTACCCTGGAAGAGCATGAAGGATCAAATTTTTATGATTTCTTTACTTATTCTAGGTCCACCAGCACCTGAAAGAGATTGATGCTTACATGCGACTATTGATTGATGAGCTAAATAAGTGATGGAAAAGTGGTGTACTCACTTATGATGCATCCAGAGAACAGACTTTTCGAATGCATACAACTGTAATATGGACAATAAATGACTTTCCTGCATATGGTAACTTGTTTGGGTGGAGTACAAAAGGTTATTTGGCTTGTCCCACATGTAATGAGAATGCATCATCTCAAGGTTTGAGAAATAAAATTAGTTACTTGGGGCATCGATGTTACTTGCTTGAGAATCATGTTTGGCGAAGGAGTAAGGCCTTTAATATTAGGACTGAGCCCCAAACAAAATCCTTGGAGATACCAACGGAAAATATACTAAATCAATTGGATTGCTTGTCATATTTCGAGTTGGAGAGAACCATAGGAATAAAAAGTGTGCTCGTGGCCAAGCAAAATTGAATTAGACAATGAAAAGCATCCTATTTGAGCTCCGGCCGTATTAGAAGAAATGGCAGCTCCAACACAACCTTGATGTGAAGAATAAGGATACAACAAAAGCTAGTTTTGAACATAGATAGGAAGAATAAGGATACAACAAAAGCTAGTTTTGATTTGGAGGACATGGGCATAAGGAAAGAATTGCACGTACAGAGGTCTCTCTATGGATCCTTCATCAAGCCCCCAATGATTTACACATTGACACCAAAGTAGAAAGAGGATTTTATTAAAATTTTAAAGTCAATCAAATATTCGGATGGATATGCTGCAATCATCTCAAGGTGTGTGACCTCGAAAAATGGAAAATTTTCAAACTTAAAAAGTCATGATTGCCATGTCCTTCTACAACAAATTCTTCCAATCGGGATGCATGGTTACCTTAACAAGGATGTATGTATTATAATGTTTGAGTTGGATAATTTCTTCAAGGAGTTGTGTTCTAAGACGTTGATGCAAAATGACTTAGAGAAGTTAGAAGAATGCATAGTTCTAATACTTTGCAAGTTAGAGAAGATATGTCTTCCATCTTTTTTTTGATCTGATGGTGTATTTAGTATTTCATTTGCCATGTGAAGCCATCATTGCGGGACCAGTACAATATCGTTGGATGTACCCAATTGAAAGGTAATTTGGACCATGTTAATGCAAATTTTAAGTTGAACATGTTTTCATTACTATAATTGGTGTTTGTTTCAAAGGTTTCTTGGAACTCTAAATGGTACATAACCAATCGAGCTCGGCCAGAAGTTTTAATTGCTGAAGCTTATATTTTCAAAGAGAGTTTGACTTTTTGTTTAGTGTACTTGAGCAACGTCAAAATGATATTTAATTGAGAAGAACGAAATGCTGATGGTAGTGGACGTTGTCCTGGGTTAACGATGTTCACCCAAACTGTTCGTCCTTCTGGACCACTAACAAGGCTGCTGATGTGTCACAGAAGGAATACGAAATTGCTAGTGGTTTAAGCTTTACAACATCGACGAGGTTGAGTCGGACCTAGAGTATGTTATTTTATTAACATCCTTACAAGCATGCATTGCTTAAAATCTTTTGTTATGCTATTTCTGTGCTATACCATCTCCCTTGCGTACATGAATCACAAAAATATTGTTACGAGGAACTTCCAAACTAGTTCATCCTTGAAGTTTTATATGTCATATCTCTGTATAATAACTAGCATGAATTCTGTTGATTATATCTCCAATAGAATCCATAAAATTTTCTTTTCTCAATATATTGTGGTATAAAATATGTTTTTCTTTGTTGGACCATTGACCATCTTCTTTAGTACATGATTGCTAGTTTAAGTTTTGCCACTAAAAGAGATATAAAGAGAGTATCATGACTGTAAAGAATGTGAATGAATGGGAACATATTTGTAATCTTAAGGTCGAAAATGCCTATTTGGAATTTGAACTAAGTGATCTGGAAAATGAAGGATGCTTGGTTGTGCCTCCTACCTCCTTCTTTAGAATGGGACAAAATCTTCTGTAAGTATATAACTCAGGTTTGGAATCCATATGGAGGTATATATGTCCTTGGGGGATCTTGGTTGTGCTCCTTTCTTTTATTATCTTTTTAATAAAGGATAACCATTAAAAGCTGATTATGTTTTGACCATAATCCAAAACGAATTATGTATATTTGCAAATTTGTAATTCTGAAAGATGCTAGCAAAGAAAGATGGCCAGTTTTATGAATCTTCATAGAAGTGAAGAATATGCAATTTTACAAAAGGAAGTACGAAAAAGTCATGGCAGTGATCAAATTTTATATAATATATTGGAAATAGGGAATGGATTCTGAATGTTGATTATATAGTCATACAAAGATTGATTACGGAGAATAGGGTGAGGCCGATTTACAAATGCCTTTCTGGTAGTAGAAGGTGTGGGCTACTTATGTTGAGGAGGGAATGGGACAATCTGGAAGCTGTACTTCCTTAGTAAAGCTATTAATGCTCCTTAAATCACAGTTACTTGCATTAGGCGAATTGTGTTAGTGCCGAGGCACAATTTTTGATGGAAAATTCTGAAACTGAAATAATTGTACACACAACGTTTCAAATGCAGCACCTTAAAGAAGATGTGCAACAGAGATCCTGGAGGATTCTGAATTACGAGGATCTAAAAAGATTCTACGTAATACACAAAAAATCTAAAGAGACTTTGTGCAAGCAACTATCGGTAGTAGAGCTTCTAAAAAGAAGTTACTGTAAAAGGCAACACCAGCGATGACAGGCGAGAATGAGATGCTGGGGTGAATGAACCACCGTTGCTCAAAGCTTTATTCGTCCCACACGAGCACGAACAGTTTCCAGGAACCAGCAAGTTCACGAAGAACTTTTGGAACGCTCGTAAGTCAATATTTGAGACTTGAACGGGCTTCCTGGACTTAACAGACTCCCTCAACTCTCGTCTTGGTGCATCTTTCAAAGGAGGCCAAGGGGCTCTATTTATAGAGTGGAGTAGAGACTTCACCTCTTCTCCTATCCGATGTGGGACTAAAATACCAATACTCAAAAATAGAGTTTGATATTTTAGATCATCCCACAATCAGCATAGAAGTGTGCCAGTCCACGCCTACCCCCTGAACACTCCCGTGTATGCACGAGACATCCTGGAGTCCGTGTCCGAGTCCGAGTCCGAGTCCGCACAACAAAAATTAATTGCATCCTTGTTGGATTTAATCCTTTTTCCTTCTAGGAAAATACTTCCACATGGCACAAACTTGGGCCCCACTACACCTCATGTGCACACCTCAACACAAGCAATACATTACATTGAGATACTCACTATTTGGTGTAGCCGATGTGGGACTATCTTTTCTAGTCCAAAGGCAAAAATACCAACAATCTCCCACATATCTCAATATATGGGTTGAGCGTTCCCCACAGTTACTGCCCATCATGTATTAGGAGAGATGTCGCTACGACTTGAATCTTTCCGCATAGGTTAAATAACAACATGATACAAGAATGGACTAAGCCTTGAATTCTGCACCATAACTGCAATTCTTCCTACTCACATAATGACATCAACTGTGCTTTTGGCTGCACATTGAAGGCCTTGTGCCAGCCTGGTTTCAGTGTATAATTTTTGGGCGTCTACAAGTTTACCCTCAAGAGACGGCCTGATATCTCTGTCCATACACTATAAGTGAGTTCTTTATAAAGAGTCATGGCATGAAGCATTGCGCTTCTTTGCGATGCTACGCCGCTATGATATGGCTTAAAGCCGAGGCTTTACCCCACCTGGGTACCTCATCGTAGTGTCATACTACTGTAGCATGAGGTCACAGGCCTTTTTGCAGTGCCAAACTACCCAGCATGAAGCCTTGCGCTTCCGTGCGGTGTTATGCCGCTATGACATGGCTCGCAAAGCCAAGGCTTTACCCTACCTGGTACCTCTTCGTGGTGTCATGCCACTGTAACATGAGGACATCGTCCTCTTTGTAGTGCTGTCTACTTCTTTTTATTACGATTATCATACAGCATTAGGCTACCTGCATATTTGTGGTGCTACTCCGCTGTGACTTGGCTTGCAAAGCCGAGGCATTACCCCTACCTGGGAACCTCATGGTGGAGTCACCCCACTGTAGCATGGAGTTACACTTCTTGTAGTGCTGTGCTACCGTGCTTCCTGTAAAGCACTCCAGGCATTCACTCTGCGTGAGAACTCCTTAAGGCATTTAAGCCAACCTTCCCACAGAAATCGTTTTTCGCAGAAAACAATAGTAGACAACAGTGGTTATAGGTCCGTAACCTCTCCATGTCCAATAGAACATGTACCCACCGTTCCTGATATTCTTTCGATTAGTGGTCCTCCCTTGAACCAAAAGCTAGATGCCTAGTAGATAAATCTTTGAACTAATAGCATAAAACTTTATGGTAGGAATACAATAATACAATATCAGAATGCCTTCAAGCCCATTTTACAAGTTGTGTCATCGACCAGCTGGCACTTGAGGTCCTTGGTGAACGGATCCGCCAGGTTCTCCTGACTCCGAACATCAATCACTGTAATAACACCTCTCTTGATAAGATCGTGTACTGCTCTGTGCTTCAACCGCACCGTTCTCTTCTTCTCGTTGAAGAGTTCATTTGATGCCACTGCTGCTGCCGCCTGGTTGTCACAGTATATCGGTATTGTCGGTATCTGAGCCCCAACCACCGGAAGATCATACATGAGCTCTCGAAGCCACTCTGCTTCATCTGCAGCAGCATCCAATGCAAGGAATTCAGATTCCATGGAGGAGCGAGATAACATAGTCTGCTTCTTCGACTTCCACGATATAGCAGCTCCGCCCATGGCGAATACGAATCCACCTGTGGAATACTCGCTCTCCATATCTGAACACCAGCTAGCATCACTGAAGCCTTCCACTACTGACGGATCTCCACTGTAGAAAAGTGCATATGTCTGAGCTTTCTTGAAATATCTCATAACACGCTTCACAGCTTTCCAGTGCTCAACGCCTTGATTGCTAGTGAACCGACTCAGCATTCCCACTGCAAAAGCTATGTCAGGCCATGTGGCAGTAGTAGCGTACATCAAGCTTCCGATGATGCTAGCGTACTCCAACTGCCTGACGCTTTCCCTCGAATTTGGCTCCAGCTTCTGATCACTCCGGTACGGTGTATCAATAAAAGGAAGATCTTGATACCCGTAGCGAGTGAGCATCTTCTCAATATAATGAGATTGTGACAGCGCTATTCCAGTGCCTATCCGGATGATCTTGAGCCCCAAGATTACGTCGGCATCCCCCAAGTCCTTTATACTGAACTTGGTCGAGAGGAATTTCTTTGTCTCTGTGACGCAACTTAAATCCGTACCTAGGATTAGCATGTCGTCCACGTAAAGACATACGATTACTCCTCTTCCGTCAGCAAACTTCGTATAGACACACTTGTCTATTTCACTGACCCTGTAGACATTTGACCTTATCACCTTGTCAAACTTCTTATGCCATATTTTGGAAGCTTGTTTCAAACCATACAGAGACTTCATCAACTTGCAGACTTTTTCTTCCA
Source organism: Iris pallida (assembly GCA_029216955.1). Classification (NCBI taxonomy): domain Eukaryota; kingdom Viridiplantae; phylum Streptophyta; class Magnoliopsida; order Asparagales; family Iridaceae; genus Iris; species Iris pallida. Next base: position 6,909,347 of record JANAVB010022999.1, read on the forward strand.
GACCTCTGATGACAAATCCTTCTGGTTGTTGCATATAGATCTCTTCGGTCAGCTCGCCATTAAGGAATACCGTTTTCACATCCATCTGATGTATCACCAGCTTGTATATTGCTGCTAGAGCAATTAACAATCTGATGGTTGTCATCCGAGCTACTGGAGCATAAGTGTCAAAGTAGTCGATCCCCTGCTTCTGAGCAAACCCCTTGGCCACTAGCCTGGCCTTGAACTTGTCAATGGTTCCATCTGCTTTCATCTTCTTCTTGAAGATCCATTTGCATCCGATGGGTCTTTCTCCTTCTGGCAGGTCAACCAATACCCATGTGTTGTTGGAGGTGATCGAGTCAATCTCATTGTCTATCGCCTCCTTCCAGAATACAGCATCTCTGGTCTTCATCGCCTCATCATAGGTAAGCGGATCTGCTTCCACATGATAGGTGACGAAGACATCTCCGAAGTCTTTCGGCCTCCTCGTTCGCTTAGTTGACGGCTCAGCGAGTTCTGGTTCAGCTGGTGTCTCCTTGATGACAGCTTCATCTTGGACTACTGGTTCATTAAAGACTTCTGTCTGCTTTGTACCCTCATCATTCTCCGGAAGATCCGTGAGAACAATATTCTTGTGTTTTGCAAACTTGTCTTCAAAGTATTCAGTATCATGAGATTCGATGATATGGTTTGACTCGATATCAAGGAATCTCCGAGCATCACTCTTTTCGGCATACCCACGCCTTCGTAGTCCTTGTCCCCAGCTTCTGAATCTTCAGATCCGGGAGCTTCACATAGGCCAGACACCCCCACACTCGAATGACATTCAAGTTAGGTCTGACATTGAACCAGAGTTCACGAGGAGTTATGTCGGAAGTTGCATATGGCACTCTGTTCAGAATGAACGTTGCCATTAGTGCAGCTTCTCCCCAGTAACACTTTGGAAGACCCGCAGTCAACAGCATGGAGTTCATCATCTCTGTCAACGTTCTGTTCTTCCTTTCTGCTACTCCGTTGGATTGAGGAGAGTACGGAGCCGTTGTCTCATTGATGATTCCATGTTCTTTGCAGAATGATAAGAATTCATGAGATCGATACTCCCCGCCTCGATCACTCCTTAACCTCTTGAGTTATTGTCCAGTTTGCCGCTCAGCCTCGGCCCTGAACTCCTTGAACTTCTCGAATGTTTTGTCTTTAGACTTGAGCAAGTAGATGAAAGCATACTTTGAGAAGTCATCGATGAAAGTAATGAAATACTTCATCCCGGCCTTTGTAGATAATTGTTTGAAGTCACATATATCTGAGTGAACCAACTCCAGAAGATCTGTGCTTCGATGGACCCTGTGAAAGGGTTTTCTTGTGATCTTCGTCTGAGCACATACTTCGCATTTCTCTACCTTACCCCCACACTTGGAGATAAGTCCTAGACTAGACATTCTGTTAATCCTTTTACAATGAACATATCCTAGCCTATTATGCCACAACTCAAGAGAATAATCAGAAAAAGTGATTGCATTTATATTATCATGCTGGGTTACAACAAGCTGAATCTTGTACATTCCTTCAGTTTGGAAAGCTTTCCCGAAGAATGTACCCTTCTTGGACATCACCAACTGGCCAGCATTGATGTCCATCCTCAAGCCTGCGTTGTAGAACAGACTTCCAGAGATCAGGTTCTTAGCAATTACTGGAACATGCTTCACACCTTAAAGCGCCAGAGTGTTCCCCGATGTGAGTTTCAGCTCCACCGTCCCGATCTCCAGTACTTCAGCTTGTGCCTGGTTTGCCATTATGACCTTCTCTGAAGTTGGCTCATAAGAGACGAACCAGTCATTGTCTGAACAGACATGGTAGGTCGCACCAGTGTCTATCCACCAGTCCAAGTCAGTCCCCACAGTTGCAACCTGTGCTATCATGGCAACTAGATTAGTAATCATAGAAACCTTACTAGGCTCACCTTGTTCTTTGGGCTTGGACTTGCATTCGGATTTGTAGTGGCCCTTCTTGCCACAATTGAAGCAAGTCACATGGGACTTGGACTTCTGCTGCTTGAAAGCAGGACCCTTCACTTTCAGATTCGTGAAGTCCTTTTTGCGATGAGAAGCAGCCTGCTTCCCCTGGTACTCTCTGGTTTGGACCAGATTTGCCTTCGCCAGTTGTTTGGACAGAGTATCCATCTTCTGTTGAGAGCGCATCTCGTCCTCAACATGGATCTCTTGCAAGAAATCTTCCAAGCTAATTTCCATCTTCTTTCGATGCATCCTTGCATAGAAGTTGCTCCATTCTGTAGGAAGTTTCGCGACGATCCCTCCAACGACAAACTTGTCGACGAGGGGCATGTTCTCGTCTTCTAGTTTCTGACGCAACTTCAGAAACTCCTTCACTTGGGGCAGCATCGCCTTCTCGTCTTCGAAGGTCCACTTGTGGTATTTTTCTACCATGAAGATCTTGGAACAGTTCTCGTCATCTTCATAGAGCTTTCCTAAGGAGTCCCATATCTCTTTGGTAGATGTCTTCTTGGAGTAGGACTCTGCCAGAGAGTCTTCCATGGAATTGAGTATCAGTAGTTTGCATATACTGTTTTCTCTCTTCCACTTCGCTTGCTTGGTCGTAGCAGCGGCCACAGCCGCAGCAGATCCAGTGGTTGGAACGATCGGTTCTTCTCTTGACAACACGTGATCAACATTCACGAGTTGGATATTTAAAGTGACCTTTCGTCTCCATATCTGGAAGTGTTCGCCATCAAATTTCTCCAACTTGTTAAAGCCGGTATCGATGAGTGAAGCACGAGAATTATCCATCTTCTCAATAAAGCTTTGAGATTGTTAGTACCGAGGCACACTTTTCGATGGAAAATTCTAAAACTGAAACAATTGTATACACAACGTTTCAAATGCAGCACCTTAAAGAAGATGTGCAACAGAGATCGTGGAGGATTCTGAATTACGAGGATCTAAAAAGATTCTACGTAATACACAAAAAATCTAAAGAGACTTTGTGCAAGCAACTATCGGTAGTAGAGCTTCTAAAAAGAAGTTACTGTAAAAGGCAACAGCAGCGATGACAGGCGAGAATGAGATGCTGGGGTGAATGAACCACCGTTGCTCAAAGCTTTATTCGCCCCACACGAGCACGAACAACTTCTGGAACGCTCGTAAGTCAATATTTGAGACTTGAACGGGCTTCCTGGACTTAACAGACTCCCTCAACTCTATTCTTGGTGCATCTTTCAAAGGAGGCCAAGGGGCTCTATTTATAGAGTGGAGTAGAGACTTCACCTCTTCTCCTATCCGATGTGGGACTAAAATACCAATACTCAAATATAGAGTTTGATATTTTAGATCATCCCACAATCAGCATAGAAGTGTGCCAGTCCACGCCTACCCCCTGAACACTCCCGTGCATGCATGAGACATCCTGGAGTCCGTGTCCGAGTCCGAGTCCGCACAACAAAAATTAACTTGCATCCTTGTTGGATTTAATCCTTTTTCCTTCTAGGAAAATACTTCCACATGGCACAAACTTATGCCCCACTACACCTCATGTGCACACCTCAACACAAGCAATGCATTATATTGCGATACTCACCATTTGGTGTAGCCGATGTGGGACTATCTTTTCTAGTCCAAAGGCAAAAACACCAACAAATTGCTAACAAGAAACATTCTGCTCACTGCAGGTTTTAATTTCTTTTATCATAAATTCTGCTTGCTTCAACGTTCTGCTCATTGTAGGTTTTTTTCTCTAAGCACTGGAAACATCAACTCCCAGAATGAACACATATGTATTACATTAGTCATCCAAAAAAAACTTTGGAAAGAAAATGTTTCAAATGCCCACTACAGGTTTTTAGCGTATATTTAATTTTACTTACAATTTTTTTATTCTTAATTTTTTTACAGGATCACATGGACAACAATTTATCTTTTTGTGACTGCGTTCGTATCATGAGATCTACCATTATTTTGGATAAATTGATGAATGCAATGAAAAGATAAACTATTGTTTGCTATTTTTTTGGGGAATACATTGAATTCATGTAATTTTGTTTACATTATACTGGTTTAGCTGGAATACAGTACTTTTGTGGAATATAATACGTTTCTCCTAGAATACGTTTCTTCTTGAATGGGTTACTTGAAGTTGTTGAAATTTTTCCCAAAATCATGGATTATTTTATGAAGAGATGTTTAAAGAGATTATTTGGATATCATGTTGTGTACGGTAACTTATTGCTTTTTAATTTCAAGTTATTTAAATACAAATTTCAATGTTCATAAGTTATTTCAATGTAAGGTTTTATATTTATGTTAAAAATATATGCCAAAAAATTATTATTTCTTACGATAAACTAATATAAAAAATATAAATTAGCTTCTGCGACATCAAATTGTGTAGTAGGAGGTGTTATTATATTTGGCTACATTGGCTTCCGCGACATCAATTTGTGTAGCTGGAAGTGTTTTATATTTGGCTACATTAGCTTTTGCGACATTAAATTCTGAAGCAGGAGGTGTTATTTTTCCCGACATATGTTATGTTGCCAATGTATAACCTTTCTGCGACACACGACACATGTCACCAAAAGTTTTTTATATATTAAAAGAATGTTATGTCGCCAAAAGTGAAAACTTTATGCGACATGCTATGTTCGTGTCACCAAATACTTTCCAGAAAAGGCTACGACGACAGTGTGCGAAATAATGGGATATGTCGCAGAAAAGCTTTGGCGATACAAATCCATCTTTGTGCTACATATTGCTTATGTCACAGAATATGCAATTTTTTGTAGTGCACGTGCTTTTGCAAGTTTTCATAATTTTAAACTTTTTCAAATGGATGTCAAAAGCGCTTTCCTAAATGATTTTATAAAAGAAGAAGTTTTTGTCAAAAATATTCCTAATTTTAAAGATTTCAAACATCTTGATCACGTATTCAAGTTATGAAAGGCTCTATATGGACTCAAATAAACCCCATGACCTTGGTTCGAGTAGCTCCTTTTTACTTGAAAACAATTTTTAAAAGAAAAATATAACGCCCAGTCCCAATATACATATGACATGCCAACTGTATGTATATGAAGGCTACTCCAATATATGGAATCAACATATACACACATAAGCTGTAATATAAGATCTTCAGCTCATAAAAATATAACAAGGTCATAGGCAATATCTATATCTCATCCAAAACGGCAAATAAAGAAAATAATCACTCAAATATGTTAACTAAAATATAGAATGAAATATCTGCCGGGTGGAGACAAATCTACTACCAAGCGAATATAAAGAATAACAACTAAATGAGTCACTATCTAGGAGAAGATCATATAGTCCATAAAGGAAGAGTCTAGTACAAAATCTGTGCTCCTCGGAATATTGTCGATCGTCTACACCTGAAGAGATAACCATCACTACCAAAATACGTAAATTTAGCGACGCACTGAAACATTACTAAAAATACAAAATACGTCACTAAAATAAAGTAGCGACGTAATTAGTGACGTAATAAATAGGTCGCTGAAAACCTAGTCGCAGATTAAAACTTCGTCGTTGTTCGTCACGGTAGCGACGTTTTTCTTACAACGCTAAAACGTCACAAATTTAGCGACGTTGAGCGACATTAACTACATGTCACTAATTAGTGACAAAATTAGCGACATAAATACGTCGCATGTGATGACATGACAATATTTGACACGTCAGCATATTAGCGACGTTTAGCGACGTATAGATACATATTAGCGACGCATACGATACATATTAGTGACGTACCGATACATATTTGCGACGTACATCCACGTCGCTAAACAACGCAGAATGTCGCAGAATGTTGCTAACTTACTGGAATTTTTTTAAAAAAATGCAGTTTCTAAAATCCTGCACATAATTTTCATTGATGCCCAAACTGCCCAAACTACACTTCATACACATACACATATCATCACAAACATACACATATACACATCATCACATACACTATAAACACAGACACATATCAAAGACATACATAGAAATATCACAAACATACATGTCCAAAAAAGTAAATATCATACATGTACTCAATGAAAATATCAACAAAGTAAATATCACAAACATACATGTTCAACAAACATACATGTCCAACAGTGCCTAAAGTCTATATAGATATTTATTTCCATATTTTCTAAATTATAGTAAATTAACATAAGGAATAGAACGTACATCTGTCTGCGTGGCCCTTTCGTCGATAAACTCACCGGCCCTCCGATAGGTGCCCAAGAAGTCGATCACCATGTTGGCGTCCTCACCCTTTTTACCTATTAAAATATATTATTTATTATTAATATCAAACATTTTATCCAACTATATTTCAAATAACGTTCGATGAAAGAAACGTACCAGACGACGAAAATGCTCCGTCATAGGAATTGAGCCACCACACCACTTACTTGTGCTCGACCGCGCCACCTTGGCCTTTTCAGACCATTCCTAGTACCTGACCCCCCTCTCTGACCCCCCTCTACTTTGAATATGTTCCAAATGGATGCATAGACACATGAGTATTAAATGAGTTTCATCACATGTTCAACAAGAAGGCCCCCTCTCTGACCCCCTATACTTCCCTGCTTCTCATTCGACTCGCTCAGCATCCTATTCCGCATCATATGATATCGACCTCAACCTCAGCCTACAGAAGTGTAAAAATATTAATATTAACCGCGGTTCACTGTATCGTTATAGGTATCAGAATCGATATCATAAATCTCTTGGCTTCCTGTACCAGAGCAAAATGTAGAACCAAACGTGAAGCAGAGCTTCATATTCAAAACATCAGAAGTAAATTTTTTTTGATTGGTGTTAGTAGCACCAATCGAAAACTTTTTACTTCTGATGTTTTGAATATAAAGCTCTGCTTCACGTTTGGTTCTACATTTTGCTCTGACAGAGGAAGCCATGAGATCAATAATACCACTTCTGATACGATATCGATACTGTGAACCTTTGTGAATATTAATATTTTTACACTTCTCTAGGGTGAGGTTGAGGTAGATATCATATATGATGCAGAATAGTCAGCTGAATGACCCGAATGGGAAGAAATGAAGTAGGGAGGCTCACTCTATATCTTCTAGGATACTCACTCTATACACTCTAGGATGCTACGACATACTACTAGTATACTCACTCTATACACTCTAGGATACTATGACCTACTAGTATACTCACTCTATACACTCTTACTTATGCAAGCCTTTTGAGGCAATCAGCGTTATACAAGATTTTCGAAAAAATCTATAACTCTAATAGGCCCAAAAGGCTTGGCATAAGTAAATTTAATTCCAGATAATATCCTATACCTTAGCTAATAGGTAATATCCTATAGATTAGGTAAACAGTCGCTATACGTCGCTAATAGGGACGTTCAAGCTAGCACTTACCATGAAATACTTGGTGATACCTAGCTAACACTTATAACTGTATATTTCTATACCTAGCTAGCACTTACCATGAAATAATTTTGAAATCAGATATGGGCAATTTAACCGAAGTAACTTGTTCCTAACTCGTCACTCTAGAGCTTAATTCTGAGTTCGTTTATTAAATATGTTGAGCTTACGGTAGAAAAGCTCGATTCTTTAAATTAAACAAGACAGTGTATGTATATATAGGCCGAAAATCCAATGTGAAACAAGTTGAAGGAAATTAAAACCTAAGTAGCACATAGTTTACAATTCTATACGGCACCAACATAATTTGGAAGGCTAAACTATGATAACGACATTCCAACTATAGTGTCTGTGTCAGCATATCGTATTTGTGTGTGTCATGTCTGTGTCAGTGTGTGTGCGTGTCGTGTCAGCGTGTGTGCATGTCGTGTCAGCATGTGTGCGTGTAATATTGTGTCAACGTGTATGCGTGTATGTGTCTGTGCAAGCGTGTGTGTCTTGTCAGCGTCTGTGCGTGTTATGTCTGTGTCAGTACGTTAGGAAAAGGGAGATAGGGTGAGGGTTTACCTGCCTTGGTCGGGTTCGGGTCGGGGTGGCCGGGGTCGGAGCAGCAGCAGCGGAGGGGAATGGTATGGTCGGCGGTGGAGGAGCGGCGACGAGGACTATCGTGCCAGGGGCGAAAGGGGTCGGTGGTGGAGGAGCGGCGAGGAGGATATCGGAAGGAAGGGGGTCACAGTAGGAAGGGGATTGCTGGAGGGAGGGGGGTCGCCGGAGGGACATGGTCGTCACGGGACGAGAGGGGGAGGGAAAGAGAAATTTTGGGACGATAGCGGGAGATGAAATTTGTGGGTGAAAAAAATGAAAAGACAATCGGCCAAAAACCCTATATGAAACTTTTAGCGACGTCTTTTCTCGCTGTTAACTAAAAATATGGCGACGTAAAGGAGGAGTCACGAAACATCGCTAACTAAAATAAAACAGTGATATTTTGCGACTAGTCCACGACATCTGCTTTCCAAACCATAATACTTGTCGCTTTATGTTGCTAAACGTCGTTGATAGTGAGGTTCAGTGACGTAGATTTGTAATGTCGCTAAATACACAAAAATTAGCGATGTATTAAATAGGAGTCACTAAACTCGTCGCCAATATGACTTATTTTGGTAGTGCAGGTCCTCAGGACGTAACAAGATGCATATAACATGCCATAATAAACTGAAAATAAACTGATAGTATAATAGGATCCAAACCGTACTAAGTAATAATACAGTTTAAGAACAAACCTTCAAAACATGAGTTGTCTAGCTATCAATGGGATTGGCATAATCCCTCTTAGGTTCCAGGGGCCTAAAGAGCATAATGTTCATCAAAAGTCAGAGGCCATATTCAAAACACAAGGTCATCAACCCGTATCTTCGGCGAAGCATACGGTCACAGAAAGAAAATATACATACTAGCCCATACAATAAGGTACGGTCCTCCCCATCCCACGCTTCTATCTATATGGTATCCATGACACAATATCTCTAACAACTGCTAAGTCTACTAGCATACATTTCTATTAGCAGTTATACCTAACACACGTCCTATACATATTATTGGCCACCAAAAACGCAAGTCTGAGATCTACATGGGACTCACAACTCGTGGAACAGATGTGTCAAGGCTAAATGAGATATACTAATACCTCACAATAATGGGGTAGTCTTTTAAAACTCAATCAATATGCATAATTACGGAACCTTTAGCTGAAGATATACTTTTAGAGTTTGTTGACACAAAGCATCAATTAACAGACATATTTATGAAACCTTTAGCTGAAGATCGATTCAACTTTATCCGTTGAGAATTAGGACTTCTAGATTGTGATAAAATATAATAATATAAGCTGCTTCAAATTCTTATTCTATGTAAGTTCTTTAAAGTTTTGAGGATTTTGGATACAAGCTGAAAGGTCCCTTCTGTCAACAAAGTGTAAATAAAGTAAGTGACATGGTACTTAAGAGCCTTCAAAACATTGCTCATTATGATCAAGCCCCTATATCTACTCTGAGATACTTCAAACTCTACGAGAATTTACGATATGATAAATCCCATTTAGCACTTATCCTTCATATATTGCATCAAGTTAAGAAATCTAACCATCTATTAAAGATTGACACTAAAATTCTGGTTGATATAAGAACCGAATTCAGACCGAACTCGGACTGAACTCGGTTTCCTTAATTTTTAGAATATTGAAATCTGGTTGGACCCACTCAATCTTAGGGTTTTATTATGTTGACTGCTATATATTCATTGTTATTCGGTACAGATCCACAAAAATTTGCCTCCTAACCGCTACCAATCCTAGTCTCTCCTCCAAACCCTAGTGGAAATGCTACTCTCTTAAGGATCCATCAGACGCCTTCTGACCTAATAGATCAATAAACCAGATGATGATGGAGACGACCACTAGATATTACAGTAGATTTTGAAGCTTCTCTACTTTATATTTCTCTACGTGATGTTCATAGCTTACATAACTTTCTTTTCTTAGACTCGTTGTATGCGTTCTGGTTTGAAATAGTTACTTTAATTCAATAAATGCAATGTTATCAACCTTGAAATAAATGTTGATTCTGTTTTCTTTTTATATACATATGTGTTGTTTCACTCTCTTGTTTTCTTATCAAACATAATACTCCACCAATTTTGGAGGAGCGCGCCGTTTCGATTAAATGACAACGGGGGACAGAACATGATATAACATGATATGATGATAATATGTGATGTTGTATGAAATTGCATCACAAGTTGCAAGGGAGCTATAAACATCAAAGACTTACAATATCATTCTTAATTTGTCAATTGTCAAAATGGGAGAGATTTTTGGCCCATTCAGACTCAGTCAACTTGATTCAATAGTTAATTAAACCATGTTTCGATATGTCACAATAAATCCAACTGAAGTCTCAATAATGATGTGATGATTGTTGGTTGTACTTGTATTTCTCCATGTAATCTTACATTTTCAATGAGTCTAGGACTTGTGTACATAGAGTCGCACTGGTATACTCAAAGTCCACTCAAATACAGTCTGAAATCTATCCACATAAACCAAACGGAACTAAAACTAGCCAATAGACCATCTAAAACAAACCAACCAAAAGCTTTTGCTGAACTCGGACCGAAATCGGTGGACTTAGATTGGAAAATTGTCGAGTTGTGAAATCCCTGATTTTCTGCTTCCAACGGTCAAATTTTTTAAATATTCTTGCCGAACTCTATCCACAAAATCATATAAATAGACATAGATTTTCTCATTCCTACTCACTCATCTCTTCTCGATCTTTCTATCCTTTATTGAGTAAACCCTTAGAGCCTAAACTTTTCCATCTCCATGATTAAATCTCCAGCCTTCTAGTGCCAAGAACGATCTCAATTTAGAAGTCTATCAAATTTGTAAGAGCTTGGCTCAGCAAGTTTTATCTAGTTGAGAAGTCGTCGTGCCCTTTGAATCAAAGCATGAGGTGTACGAAGTCGACGTGCCCTTTGGATCAAAGCACGTGGTATAAACTGCTATTCAATTGTGGATTAACTCTGATCAAGGGTTCTCGGACTTGGATTTGTCTTCTCAGAGGGAAAATAGGATAAAATTGCTATGTTTGTGTTTACTCTCTCTTACTCTTATGATTTACATATTTGCCTTGCATATACATAATAGTTGTTAATAACCTTCACACTACACACAATTTTTTAATTGGGGAGATTATTCTGCTGCACTCTATTCACCCCATCTATAGTTGCCTAACAGTCCTACAATGAGAACTAAGGCAACTACCCAAGCACTATACCTTATTCTATTCTGAATCAAAAGGAACATAAACCAAAATTAACTATATCCAATTTTCGTCAAGCCATCCCATTGATATTCATCCGTCAATACCCTTTCAATATTAATACACTCAAAGCCAAATCCAACCGACGTCTCTATTTTAAATCTCAAGTGTTTCTCCTAAAACTAACCAAACAATTCCTAAGGCATTAAATTCGATTACCAACCAATCTTCCAAACCTTCATCAAAGTTCCAATGACAATTACATATCATTTCTGAATATTTATAAAATCCTACTATTTTAGAATTCACTATTGAATTGATCTATGCTCTATCTTCCAAGAATTCCTCAATCTAAAAACAACAAACCAAATTTGAATCACTTAATATATATAACTCAATCGAACTCTACCAAACATGATCTCAATATATGTTAGTGTTGTCAAATTTCATCCAAGTATAAAGTTATCATCATTCAATTCTCGAGGTTCGACCTAATTCATCGCCATCTTGCAACACATCAAAAATATGCATCCATATTACCCATCAACTTTTGCCCAAATAAACTGAAATGTTTAACCATCAAAATCCAACCCATTTCGTTAGCCAACAACTAAATCTTTCCAACCAATTCCTTATGATGATATGATCGCCATCCAAAGTGTTCCAGCTTCTGCGCATTCTTAACTTTCATGAAATATATATGCCATGAGTTCATCCGTGCAAACAAATGGTTAGGATTACAAAGATATAACATTAGCATGCAACCTAACTATATGACGGTCACTTGTCATACACCATTTTCGACTATACATGGTAGTGTGATGCATTTTTCCAGTCTGGGTACCTAGCTCCACTGAAGGTCCCGCAATGCCTCGTGCGTGAAATATGTTCCACATAATTTCTCTTATGTCGAATCAGCCCCGGTGCCTCAGACCCGTTCGATATAAGCTAGACCTTGTGCACAAGTTGTTCATGACCATGCAAAAATGCGTGAATAGTTTAACTATAAAAATATGCATAGAACATAAACTGAAATAAAGCAATATAAATCTCTATTTTTACAACATTTTCATTCTCACAATATCCAAATTTCCATTTACTGTTCCGATTGGCAACCCATTGGTCCTAAACCATTCTGTAGCACTAACAATATCTGGCCATTTTGTTGTACCAAACCACATTCCCCAATCCATGGGCCACCACATTTGTTTACTACAATCACAAACCTTTTTCCTTTATTATATATACTTATATTCCAGATGTTTATAACAACAGTATATTATTTCGCATATAGGCCTAGCCTAGGGCAGGGGCGAGGTGCGCGACCGCCTTAGATCCCCAATTTTAGAAGGCCTAATAGTCTCTGCTCTCTATATATAAACCCCTTAAAAAAATTTGATAAATATTAATTGAAGCAGCTGTAGGTATGGCCCAGGGGAAAAAAATTTAAAAAAACTATAGACAGACCGACCCAGCCAACTTGCAAAAGAAAACAAAAATGAAAGGTCACTACCAATTTTCAAGGCGCCTCATCATCTCCTCTTTCTTTCTCTATGGAAAAACATAAAAAAAAACCTATTCATCTCCTCTCTCTCTCTCTCTCTCTCTCCCCCCTCATTTTCTCTTAGGGAAAATGAAAGAAAAAAATGAAACGTCTCTCCCCCGCCCAACAAATGTGCCCATTAACCGCATGTTTTTCACTTGATTCTTAACACTTTTTTACTTATGAAACATCCTCTTATGCTTTTTGATGTATTTTATATTTGATAATATCATCTCTCTTTGAATGTCTTAGGTAGCTATGGTTAATTATTTAAAGATTTGAAAGAAATCGCACATGATTTTTTTATATTAGTGGCGGAGATAGCAAAGTAAATGTAAGCTAATTGGCAAACCAACTTCCTTATTTATAAGTAAAACAATAATAGGAAATTCTTTATTCTAACATTTTATCCAAAAAAATTAAATTAAATGTTCTCAGGATGGGATCACACAAGACTGTACAGATACCACACATTTTTCTCAACAAGAATAACTATTGTTTTTGGTATATGCTTTTCTTATGTAAATTGGTGCTAATTGAATGCTAAAGGAGTTAGTTGCATAATATAGTTTTTTCTTGGTAAGCAAATAATTTTGCATCTGCTTTGTGGTTTCAAATATAGTCAAAACTTATCTTTATTGGTTATTTGTGATAGAGATTACTAACCAAATAAATTACCTCCTAACAGAAGTAGTTAACACACGTAAAAGCTTGATTTTATAATATTTGTCAAATTAGATTAGATTAGATTATATTTAAATTTTATATATTATATTTGACCAAAGTTTTAAACATAACATATGGAGATGAATAGTATTTGACAACTTATAATTTGATTATACCATACGATTGTTTGGCAATTTACAAATTTATTTATACTTGAATGAGTATTGACATTGTCAAGTAGTCTTCAACGGTTCATCGAAATGCTTTTCGATGTATAGTATTATATAAATATGGTATTATCTAGATGAATATATTATTAGGTGAATATATTTTTATGCGAAAAAAGGCCCAATTTTTAAATTTTGTTCTAGGTCTCATAAACCATAGGATCGGTACTGTTCGCATGTCTTTAGCAATCGTAAAATATTCCATTTATTCACATAACAAGTTAACAACAATAGGATTACTTTCATTTATCTTTTCTTATTTTACTTAGCAATTACAAACTTATGGAATATAGAAACAAAGACAAGGAACTGTTATGTTTATTAAGTGTGAAGGTAAATGGGAGAATAATCAAAACCACCCACCATGATGACTAGCCTCTCTTCCTCGATTGAGTAGATTCGAACGATTTCTCAAAGAGACAATTTGATGTGATGGACAATCTTCTTAATTGGTATAACCATACAAGCATGTCGTGCTCTATCAACCATTCAATCCGGCCAAATTAAGCAAGTCTACATCATTGTTCGAATCCTATAATTTCTTCCATATATCAAATCCAACTATCATATTCAATCCAAGAATCCAATATAATACCTCCTTATGGAGCGAAGTATTACATTGTTTACATAAATCTCTGAAATATTCCTCCACATTAGTCCATGTCTACCCATGCACTTCGAGTCAACAAATCAGCCCAATGCATCACTCGGAGTGGGGTGTTACATAATACATCACTCAAAAAAATTCGATCCTCAAAACTTAAAGAGTATACTCCTCACTATGAATCAACTGACTAAATAAAGCAAACTCTTTACTCAATCTCTGATTCAAACTTCCATGATGATTCCTCGACTAAATGACCATCCAATCACAAAATACCTTATATTTCTGTTTAATTGAACAAATCCTTCATAACACAACAAATACACCTACATCAACTCTCTCCTCTTACGCCTACGCATACACTTTTAAACCATAGCCGTACCAAAATACTCGAATAGATGAACTCAATAAACTCTGTAAAGCCTCTTACTTCTAGTCCAACTTTAAATAACTCTCTTATAAACATAAAGGTCACTCAAGCGCAACTTTTCAACATTTCTCAATATGAACTCACTCACGGCTTAGCCAAATTCATTGACAACTTACACCACCAAATTCGATCCAACCATTTAAAAAACATTACTATATTCTTTGCCTCTATCAATAGTGTGCCTCATATAGAACCATATTTCTAAAACTCACTAGAAAAAATATCACTATCAAAACTAAGCTACAGACATAAGCATCAGGAAAATAATTCCAGACTAAGGCAAGCTACCCAAGCACTAACAATTCTATTCACCAACTGATATCTCCATTTAAATCCCAAGTGTTCCATCTTACACGATCCAAATCTGACTGAATCAAAGTCCCAATCATATTTACACATCAATACTTAGTTGTAGCTGAATCTTACTATCTCAAAAATACTATTGATCAATTTACGCTCCATCTCTCAAGAATAATCAATCCAAGAAAGCAACTTAACAAAATTCTAATCACTTAACGCATACACCATCGTACTATTTTTAATATGATCATGATCCCTATTAACATCGTTTAATTTCAATCTCGCTTTAAATTCTAGAAAATCCATCTACAATAAAGTTAGTTATACTATGTCATGATCCAACCAACGAATGTTAATTCTCTTTCACTCATACAATTCTACCAATGCCCAAAAGATCTACAATTATGCCAAGGCTGATCTAGTTAAAATACGTATACCAAACTTCTCCACATGTTTAGCCAAATATAATGTTATTATCATTTAATTCCTAAAGGTCAATCTAAATTCATAACTAGCTTGTCACCATGTAATATCCATCTCACTTATTAAATTTTGTCCAATAATAAGAAATCTTGAATCATCAAAACTTAATCTACCCCATAAGACAAAATCTAAATATAATCTTCTACCAACCGCTAGCAATTAATCAAAATTTCCAAGAACCAAATCAAATCCAAGGCTAACCTCCCTATATCCTTATGTCAAATCTATTCTTACTACAATCTACCTTGGCAAACTCTTCTTAAGGTCAAGCATGTCTATTTATTTGCGCTCAACATTGGCACATTTGTCTAACCACTAAGGCTAGCTAATTCATAACGCATACTAGCGTAGACATCAAGATAACTCATCTCCCATAGACAACTAGAAATCACTTCACCCGTTCAATATCCTAGGGCCAAACCTTACCTAACCAATCTAAGGAATTTTAACCCAACCCTAGGAAAGACACATCTAAGTCAAAGCAACTGATGAATCAACTCAGACCAGGCCACTAACATAAGCCAAATCAAAGATCAAAGGATCAAAGTCTACCTAGAAAAATCTTTTCCTAGGATAACTAAGACCAACAATTATTCTTGACTACATTAAATCAATGAACTCAATCCAAGCAACACCTATAGTCCAAATCTAAAATTTGTATGGTAAATTCCAAAAATCCAAAATCATAAATCTCCATCACCAACCACAACTCATAAATCGCCATCACCAATCATAAGTCATAAAACACAAATTTCCTTTTTCGTAATCTATCAATCAAAACTTACTCCCAATTTCAATCTAACTTGTACTCGATTTCTATGTATTTAGTTTTACTTGTATAGTCAAAATACACTACCCTTCCCCCAGCGCTTCCACCATCGGCAGGATTCGAGTGAGCAGTCCAATGCCACTCAACTGGAGTCCAGGCTCACAAAAGAGAACCCTCACCAACATGTGTGTGCACCAAACTCCGTTGAATGAGCGAGCCCATCTCATCCCTTATGCGTGAGAAGCAGTTCTCTTCCTGGTAACTCCCCCTATCTTGGTTACTAGTTATTCAAGCTTTCCTTGCCATGATTATATAGGTAGGGGTTTCCTTTGAGCTTGGGCAGTATGTATATATATATATGCAAATATATGTTGCTATATTTACATCTATATATTTATATATGATAATATGGTAGGTTAGCCGAGCAATATATCCTGGGTTGTGGTTCAAATATGAACGTGTAGGTAAATAGATGGTGGCAAGGCAATGGGCTGTTCGCCAATGGAGGAGTGAGAACTCTGTATAGCCACTTGTTATGTGTATGTGTTCAGTTGAGAGGGTATGAAGCCATAGTTGGTATATAGAGTGGCATGTATATTCTCCCACCCATGCAACTTACACATGAATGTGGAAATAGAAAGAGTAAACATGAGAGCCTACTGTGTGTAGGTGACACTTGGGTGGTGAATGCAAAGAGAAGACAGACTTGGGCTTGTGTTTTGTGTGTGTGTCTATATATATATATATATATATATATATATATATATATATATATATATATATATATATATATAATCAGTGATGTCTGTGTATGAATAATAGAATATAAGGAGTAGGAAAAAAAATATAAGGAGTAGGGCAATATGGGTAGGAGGAGTGGTGGAACATGCTTGGTTTTAAGGTGGTTAATGGGTTAGTAGAGAAGAGCCAACTACCAAAGCTAAACATATTGGTTTATGAACAATATGGAAATAGGAATAATCATGTTGGTTTAAGAAGGAACAATTGGGCAATAGGCCAAGTTCAGAGAAGCAAGCTTGTGGCTATAAAAGTTATGTGTGATCCCTGGTAGGATTCTATCGGTGTCCATGTGGTAGTTCTTGGGATATATATACTAGTGTGCGTGCACAATAGTGTAGTATTTGGAGGCAGGAGGATACAAGCAGGCATAGGGTGTACTCGAGTTTAGCATTTAACACATTAAGCATAAAGTATTAAGGAGAAGATGTGTGATGATTCTTTAGATTATGTACAGAGGCAAATATAATAGGTGCCTAAAAGGTCATAGTTAGGCATATGATAGTTAGGCCCTGACATAGTACTCATATACAGATTTAATAATATCACTTAAGTTAGTTGCAAGTTCATTTATTAATTTTTGAATTATTACCCAGGCTCCTTGGGTTCCTCGGACTTGGATATTGGACCAGTTTTCCATTCTCAGTTGTTGGACCCATTTATTGTGCATTAAATAGTGTAGAGGCATCATTTAGGAACCCTCATGCATTAGGGCTACCCATGGAGAGATGTTTTGACACATCTTAATCCATTTGGAGACTTTTTCTTTTGTATTTTGAGCCATTTTGGAGAAAATCCAAGAATAGCATTTCTAGGGTTTGTGAGTAGGTTTGTTAGGTCCTAATTGGGATTTAGAACATGTGGGTATGCTGCGGGTCGAGTTTGGATCTATTTGGAGTGCGTATCATGAGCCTCAATGTATCCCAATATGTATGCCAAGTGTTTGACAAAATGACCAAATGGATACCCAACGTTATAAATTCAATTTTAACACTTGATTTTAGTTGTATATTCATGTAGGTTATCTTTTATATATTTATTTAGTGAATATAAGTAGGTACTATATGTTTTACTTAGCTTGGGAGAGAGTGGGTTGATATTGATATTAAACGTGTGTGTGTTTCATTAGAGTTTGTGCGAGTGTGGACTAATTTGAAACTGTATGAGTATGGAGATGGGTTCATGATTCATATTAGTGAGCTAACTAATGATTAGTAGGGGTGAAATATAGGACTATATATATTAGTTAACTGTGGTAAAGTGAAGAGTAGTACCTGTATTAGAGAGGCATATGGTTTGCCTCTTCCCTCATTGTGTCTTTAATTTCTCTGCTACAATCAGTAGGAAGAACAGGAATAGGGAACAAAAGTTAGAATTCAAAAAGTTTGAAAAAAAGAAAAAAGAATTTATTCATAACTTAAGTTAAGGGCCAGATTCAGTTAGGTGTCAAGCACTGCAGGAATATGAAGAGTGATAGGGAGCTCGGTATATGGGGGATAAGTTTAGGATTTTAGAGTGCACTTGTGGGCACATCAGTTTGTGTTAGAGAATCCGAGTTCAGGATATAGGCTCAACGGGTAATACCAGTGAGTTGGTGCAAATATGAGAGTTCCCTTTTAAGGGATACACTTATGTATGTGAGTATGAGGGTGTCTTGGAGTGATTGGTAAGCAATTGGGGGCTGATCAAAAGGAAGAACAGTAGCAGAGGTGTGCTGGGTTCACCTACAATAGTAGGTATGTGGCCTCTTCACAAGGCAGCAGGGGAAGCTTGGTATTAGTCAAGAGTAGGGTATTTATGGTGAGCTTGAGGAGTAGAGTATTGGAGTATCAGTGGTCATAGGCCATAGGCCAGTATATATATATATATATATATATTAGATGGAGGAAGGCTGATACCTATTAAAGATGTACAGTTAGATAAACTGCCAAAAAATAGATAGGTAAGTAGATAGGTGAAGGCCTTATGGCCTACACGAAAAAGAGGAGAGGGGGCCTGTGTAACTGTCAGGTTGAAAGTAAGAGGATGTGTTTGGCTTTGGCAGCTTTAATTTGGCTTGTGCAGGCCTTGGCATGGCTTGCTGCTGACAGTGAGTGCTTGTGATAGTTGAAGGGGTAGGCTTGGGTTGCTCTATGACTGTTGTTGTTGTTGTATTTCTGTTGTTAAGAGAGTGAAAGGATGCATTCTAGTATCAGTTGCAGGTATATACCCTCATAGATACGTATATCTATGTATTAGTGAGTATGTGGTATTAGAGAGGAGGGATGTAATAGTTGGGTAGGAGCCTAAAACTTGACCTGTGTTGGGTGAAATTGTTCACTTTAGTGAGCAGCGAGTGAAATAGCATGAGAGGAAGGGGTCCCATTTGAGTGTCATGTGTGTCAAGTATGAGTGTCTAAGTGTGAGTCCTAATGTGCCCGTGAGTGTCCTATGTAGTAACTGTCATGAAGAGAGTCTAGTGTCCAGTGTCTAGTATCCAGTATCTAGTATCCAATATCTAGTGTACTCACAGTAAATAGGTGAAAGCCATAGGGCCATGAATGGGTGAGAAGAGGACATGGTTCCCTACATGATATCTGTGAAAGAAGATTTCCCTGTTCAGAGCCTAGCCCGACAAGAGCAAGGCCATGTTTGGCCAGTGTGGGGTGTGGATAGAGCGTGAGAGGCTTGTGCTTGGCTAACGGGCCATAGGCCAGTGTGTGTGAGTCCAGTGCATAGAGTGTGAGTGATGTCAGTGAATGAAGAGTGAACCTGTAACTTGAGAGAGAGTGTGTGTGTGTGTGTGTGTGTGTGTGTGTGTGTTTGTGTGCTTGTGTTTGTATAGAGTATCATAGTGTGTCAGTGAGCAGTAGATTAAAAATGAAGGGAAAGGGGACTGTCATGAAGTTTGATGGGTTTACCACCCCCTATGTTGTAACATAGCAGATTGGGGAGTTTTCCTCCCAAGCAGCTACAGGCCACAGGCCAGTATAGACTTGGCAGCATGCCATGTTGGCCAGTGCATTTTTGGCAGCAGGCCAATAGCCAAGCAGGGAACCCCCTCCCTGTTCGAGATAGCAGAACAGGAAATAGGGGCTTTGGGGGTCTTGTTTGGCCTTAGGGTGACAAGGCAATAGGTTGCCTTGTTTAGCAACAGTTGCCTGTGGTGTGTGACACATGTGTGGGTGTCTAAGTGGTTGCCTAAGTGTCATGAGAGGGGAGAGGGAAGAACACACATGTATGAGATTTCCTATATGACAGTAATGAGCATGTGGTGTTGTGAGGTGGTGTCAGTATATGGGGGTAAAGCATGTGAGTAGGGTAATGTGTTAGGTTAGGTAGGAGTGTTAGGTAATTGAAATATACCTATATACTAGGCTAAGGTAAATAGCTATGTATAGTGTCACTACCACATTTTCAAAATAGGGGTATTTTTGTCAGTTTATGTTATTTATATAGCGGGTATTTTTTATTAATTAAATATGATTGTGGCAAATTATTAGTTGACTGACCTATTTAATTAAACCTTAGCTTGTGAACCCAATTAGACTAGACATGACCACTTGAGCCCATAACCTAGGATTAACACAACTAACCTCGTTTAAGTCATGTTAGGTTTGGTTTAGACTAGAATTTAATCCCACACTTAGTGCAGATTTAACCCTTTAATTAGGAGATTGTTCATGATGACTTGAGACAGCAAAATGGACATTTTAGAAGGGGATTAGGGTTTCCTTTCTTGGCTGGTTATAAAGAGCTATTAAGTCATCTTCTTCATTCCATTAGAGCCTCCATAAACCCTAATAGAGACCCACGTCAAGCCATCTTCATTCCCATAGATTCCCACCACTAAAACTCTACCAAGTTCTCCCAAAACTTTTCCAAACCTTCATTCTTCAAGGCTAGAGCTTGGAGGCCAAGGAGCTCGGAGGAAGTGTCCAAGGAGGAGGAAAATATAGCCAACTTGACACAAGAGCATCCATAGAAGTTTACATTGGGAAATCAATCACCCAATAGGTAAAACCTTTGTATTCTGATAGTTTTAGCTCCTTCTTCATGCATGACACATGTAGGATCACCCACATTGGTTAGGGGTACACTTGGGGAGATGAGCAAGGCTCTAAACCTCCTTTTAATGAATTTCGTTTGGGGTTTTTGTGCCATCCTTGGAGAAATCTGAGGAGAGCCTCCCAAGTGTTTGTTCAAATGCCTAGTAGATTATTTTGGCTTTTTATTTTAGTTTTTATGCCATGTTTGGATAGGTTATTCTTTAGCTAGGCACTTAGAGTGATTTCCTATTTTTTTATACATGTATATATATGTATCTATATATAATATGTTATATATATGTGTGTGTTTGTATATGGATGAGATAGGTGTTCACTGTCAAGTGAACTTTGAGTTGCATGAGCAGTGGAGGGAGTTTTGTGTGCACATGTCACTGTGTTAATGTCAGATGGTGGAGGCATGGCATTGGCCATTGGCCTACTGCTGTGTGGTAGCTGCTCTTGGCAATGTGCACTGTCTCGAGCAGCATGACAGGGCCATTGGACACTTGACACTGGTCTGGACTCTTTGCCAAGATTGTTTGTTTGCATCAGTGGCATCAGAGGGAAGTCCCTCTATTGGTGTGTTGGCCAATTGGCCATGACATTGGCCCCTTGGCGATCAAGCTTGTGCTCGAATGAGTGAAGTCTCATTCAGATTAGCCTTTGCCAAATCGCCTAAGGTTAGAATGTTGGTATCAGATGAATAGGAAATGGGTAAGTGAGTGAGGTTTCAATTAGGAATGAGAGATGTATGGTTGTTAAGTGGTGTTCAGTAGTTAGAATATTATATACATAAATGATGTATATATTCAGGAATGTTTTAGGAGTTTTGGTAGAGCATCAGAGATGGGGTCGGGCTAATTGGCCTCCTACAGCAGCAGTGAGCCTTGGCCCTCCCTACAGAGCTAGGCAGCAGTGGCAGTTGGCCACTTGGGATTTAGGAGTTTGGCCATTGACCTTGGGTATCAGAGAATGGGTAGGGTCGAGCAGACCATTTAGCTCAGTAGGATATGTTAGGATTATAGTTAGTATAGGTTTATGTGAGTTTTGGATATCCTGGTATATCCTTAGGTTAGTTTCAGATGTATCAATAATGTGTTAGAATGTTGGTGTCAGATTTTTGTAAGTGATGTGAGATGGAGATATGTGCTTAGTGATTTTGTATGAGTAAGCGTGTGGGGTTCCAGAAATTAGGATTTAGTTTCAGTTAAGGGTTTAGTTCAGAATTAGGAATGCATATGTTAGTGTCTTGGTTTGTTAGTATCAGATATGTGATGGTGTTAGTATATTAGAGATCAGTGGTTAGGATTTAGCTAGTATCAAGGTTTGTTTCATGATGGCATTGGTTAGATATTAGTGTCAGTTATATTCATGAGGTATCCTAGAGTGTTAGTAGAGGGTTAATATATATATATATATATATATATATATATATATATATATATATATATATATATGCTAATGCTTGGGTTGCTCTGCAGCAGAGCAGGATGGTGGCGTTGCTGCATTTGATTAGGCAGCACGGGTTTGGCTCTGCCTGCAATAGGTAGAACGTAAAGGGGAGGCTTGGACCTGCACTGTAGCACAGTTGCTCGTGTTTGGCCACAATTGTCCTGTGCCTTATGTGAGTGGTTAGAGTGTTGGGGTTAGTTCAAGAGAGTATCAGAAATTATGAGGGGTTAGAATTAGAAATGTTTCCTAGTGAGTTAGCACATGTTAGAGTCATTTATCAAATGTATCAGTAATGTGTTGGTGTTAGTATATTAGAGGTTATGGGTGTGAGCATGAAAGGGGATTTATATATAGCAAATGTAAGGGTATCAAGTATCAGATATGTTAGTGTATTAGGGATTTGGTTAGTTTCAGAAGTATCAGATATTGAGTTAGTGTTCGTTCATGTGAGTGTGATTGTTAGATTCATGTGAATTTAGATGTAAGTCCAGTTAGGATATTGGTTGGTTTAGAGAGTGAGCATGTGGCATATGCATTGAGGCCATTATTTTGCAGCATGTTTGGGTTGTTTGCTGCAGTAGCTTACCTTACCCTGCAATTTGTATATACAGCAGCAGCAAGCAAGCAAAGCAGCAATAGCAAGCATCTACAGAACAAATGCAGCAGCAGTAGTATGCAGGCAATGCAGCAGCAGCAGCTTGCCCAGCTACACTAGGCAGCAGGGGGTCTTTTCCCTTGTTAGGCAGTGGGTTAGGCCATATGGCCCTTGGTATGGGTAAGGTAGAGAGATTATATATATATATATATATATATATATATATATATATATATATATAAATAAATAAATAAATAAATAAATATATATATATATATATAAATAAATAAATAAATAAATATATATATATATATATATATATATATATATATATATATATATATATATATATATATAGTATAGGATATTAACTATAAATATTGTATTGGTGTATTTCCTAATTAGTTTAGGTATATAGTTTACCTATTAGTTAGGCACCAGATTTACCTATAGCTAAGGTAATGGAGGAATTATCTATATTAGCTAAGGTATGGTAGATTAGCTATTAGCCTAAGGAATTGGCTATCTATTGTTCTATGTTAGAGTTTACCTAATACTATAGGATATGTTAATATCTAGAATCTAAGTATATGATTACCTATAGCCTAAGGTAGAGTATATGGTAGGTAATTGATATAGGCTATCTTCTATAGGTAGGGTATTACCTACACTAAGGGCTACATAGTGTTTTACCTAGGATAAGTAAGGGTATAACTCATGTGTAAATATATATGGTAAGATTAGGATATGGGGTGTACAGGTTGGTAATGACTTGTTATAGGCTAACTTGACCTAGTCTTGACCTAGATTGCATATCACACTCTAGAAAACCATGTCTAACACTGTTAAACCCCATTTAACACATGTATATGTCATCTATAGGTCTGTAACTCCACTTTGAGCCGCGATTCATATTGACTGCTCAGGACCGCAGGCGAGTACATTCTCTGATAGTTTTTATTGCTTTGATATTTCCTATATCTGTTCAGTTGTAGTGTTTTACTTGATTCTCGACAAGAGTATACACGAACTAGTATATATTGGATCCCGTCATAAGATGTTATTCCCGGTTTACATGGTATATTGGTACATTGTTCGATCTTATTTTTTGTACTTATATAGACACCAATTTGGGAGTGGGCTGGCCTCCTGCTCTTTGAATCTCGTATCATGATGTGTCTTGGTTGGATTTGTTATACTGTTCGGGGGATTGGAGAGTTATTAGAGATTATGTGATCAATACACCACATGTTTACTACTTGTGCATAGCTTCACCCTTGCCACACGTAGGATCTGATACTACTTGTGCATAGCTTTCCATTTTGGCTGGCCTAATCTTCTATACTCGTACTTGTGCATAGCAGATCAAATAGAACAGCCTGATCTGGACCCAAGCTGATCACATAACGCTCTAATATCTCAAGACACCGTTTATATCTATATTGTACATCGGATCTGCCTGTATCACTTTACATTTCAGTTTTACCATATATCTCACACCATGACATGATATTCAATTTACCTTGTACTATTTTACTTCCTGTCTTGATATTCTATCTTGTATTCCATTATAACTGTTTCTTATAGTATTTGTCAATTCATTGGAACTGCTGTTGGCATTTGTACTTCGTTTCAATCCTGACTGGATGACTATTTTTTAAAGGACTTAGATGCTGATTACACGGCCTTCTACGGGTTTGGGATAGATAGAGACTTTGATCAGGATTTGCCTGTAGAGCCGGTGCTCATAGAGGACACACCGCCTGTAGTGACCTAGTATAGTTAGGCTTTACTGGACTTATATTCCAGACTTCATACCTTGGATCTGTAGTACATATTCAGGATTTGTATTATGTCTTTAATTCTGAACTTGTGTGTTTGACTCTGCAGTTATTTCAGTCTATCTATTTCATCTTTATCTCTATCATATTCGTGCTTATCTTCCTTAGATTCATGTGATTCAGTTATGATTATATTCCTCCGTACGGAGATGATAGTTTATATTCATTATGTTAGATGTTATATGTTCTAGATGACCTATACAGCGTTCTACCGCTGACTCTGCGGCGTAGGCTGTACATATCCACGTGCTTGTGCCCCTAAATCGGGTACGGGTCGTGACATATAGGTAGGCAATGTATATGGGCAGTAGGTAATACCTATGAACATGTAATGCCTAATAGGAAATGGATAGGTAAAGGGGTTTACCTATACCTAATAAAGGTAGGTAAGCTAGGATAAGGTAATTTCAAGGTAAAAGTTATAGGTTATATATACATAGAAGATACATAATATCATAAATAGGTTATAACGTAATACCTATACAGGGTAATTTAAACATATAATGGTTACTCCTATAGAATATGATATTAGCCCTAGATTTACCTACAAGTTAAATAGGGTAATGTTATGGTAAGGGTTACCATACATGAGTAATATATAATATGTAGGTAATATATAGATAGGTAGGTAATAGGGATTTAGTCATTGCCTGTATATTTAAATAGGGTAACTTAACCTAGGTTAACTCGATTTGCCTAAGATTGACCAGTTTGACCTAAAAGTCAACCCTTAAGTCAACTTGGCCTAGTTTGACCCCGGAAGCCTAATTTTGACCAAGATTTGACTTAGATTGCATATCACACAGTAGATATCCATGTTTCACACACTTAAACACTAAATTAACACACACACACACACACACACACACACACACACACATATATATATATATATATATATATAATATAGGTCTTTGTGACTCCACTTTGGGCCTTGATCCACATTTACTGTGCAAGACCGCAGGCGAATATATTTTCTGATAGTTTTTATTATTTGATCATTATTATTATTCGGCTTCTAGTATAGTATTACATGATTCTCTGACATGACATGTATTAGTATTTCTGGATTCATTTGCTTGCTACACGTGCATCTTACCTGTCTGGCCTCTATTTCTGGAAACATTTACTGGAACTACCTACTAGAATCACTTTCTGGCTTTACTACTTTCTGGCAGGACTTGTACTTGATTTACGTGTCAGGATATGGATTTACTTGTACTAGTCAGGGGCAGAAAAATACTCGCGTAGACATGTACACATTCCTAAACTTGATGGAATCGGCCCTACTGGTCTAATCTGGAAATATAGCCGTCGTAGTGCCAAGTGTGTTATGTGCTGTATTTACCCCTAGCCGTTTACTTGTCGAAAGCAGTATTTCAATATATGTTAGTTTAGTGCTTCCTTGCTGGATTAACATTATACTTGCTGGACTCACATCACATATGTTCTAGTTTAGTTATCTTTATTTATAGTCTTTATTGTCATACTTTTCTGGTTCACCATATTTACTTTCCGTGTACTTTAGTTAACTGTTATTCTATTTTGTTCCCTAACTCGTTCTTTTCATGCTCATCAAGTATTACTTACTTTAACTGTTTTATAATCTTTATCAATTAATTGGAATTGCTAGGAGAGGTGTGCTCGTTCCATTCTGACTGGATATATTTTTCAGATGACTACTCAGGGGACCTGTGTCCCATATTATACGGAGCCGATGAGGGTATAACAACCATGGGTCCTAATACTCAGGAGTGATTACCGAGGGGCTTAGTTACTATTATAGCATGTGATAGATTCATTTTTAGAATTCTTGGCATGTGTATATAATGGAGACTTTGAAATTATGTTTTAGATTGGATATTGATATTGTATTTAGTAGTTGATGATGTTTTAGACTCTGTAGATTATTAGACTTCTTTGATACCTTATCGTGCTTTAGATTATGATTGGGTATTTAGTATTATCATATATACTTTATCCTCCATTTGGAGTTGAGATCTATGACAGGTACATTATATCATTGTGCAAGGTTGATAGTTAGTGACCTAGACATCGTTCTACTGCCGATGCTACAGCGTAGGCTGGACGTTGTTCACTACTCGTGCCCCTATACTAGGTACGGGTCGTGACACTGGGACGCCAGCAGGCCCAGAGGCAGGAGGAAGAACCATTGCCTCCACCACTACCATTTCCTCCCTAGGGGCCCCGTATCCATTCCCGCCTCTGCCACACCATGGTCAGCAGGCACCGCCACCAGATAGTCCGTCATTCATATACCAGTTCTTCTAGGGCATGATACAGGCCCAATGGTAGCACAATGAGCTCATGAGGAAGAGCATTAAGACGGGGCTTCTAGGCACCATTGACAAGTTCTGGGGGATGCAACCTCCACCATAGGGTATTGAAGATCCGTTTGAGGTGAACGACTGCCTCATCAATACTGAGCAGATGTTGGAGGCAGCTAAGCTACCCAAGGAAAAGTGGGTAACTGTCGTCCGTATGTAGCTGAAGTACTTAGCCCACGACTGGTGGAAGGCTAAAGATCAGCACCTTGAGACACCACCATCTTTAAAGGAGTTCTACAGGCTATTCCTGTAGCAGTACTTCCCACCTTCAGTCAAATTTGAGCTTCAGAGGAAGTTTACTTATCTCCGTCAGGGTAGTATGACGGTGAGTGAGTATGATACAGAGTTTATGTCATGTCCCAGTTCGAAAATATATAGGAACCTAAGACATGAGCATGCCAACTGTACGGCTAGAATAAGTATTCCTAATTTAATCGACTTAGCCTAATCGTAGAAAGTTGAATCATATATCTACAATACAACAGTCACAGGTAAATTAATATCTCTACAATAACAATACTATAATCTCATCTACAGTATAACAACAACACAGAAGAATATAATAAATGTGTAACCGATATAGAATATAAGTCTGAAATAATCAAATACAAAATCTGTCTGAGATAATCAAGTCTGGTAGAAATATATCCACTAAAACAAAGTACAATACTGGAATTGTAAAAATATTGAAATATGGAAATAGTCAAGACATAGCTAGCTAGATAAAATATCCATGACTCTAATCAGCTATCAACCCCTAGGTCAGGGAAACTTCTCTTGCACAACCTCTACGTCCTCTGCAAGATATCCAGACTCGATGTTTGGTCCATAGTTTGTAGGATAAAGGTACTCGTCCGGATCTAGAAAATAACTAGGTCCTCAGAGGGACGTAACAAGCTACAAAATAGCAAGCTACAATATGAACTAAAATAAATACAGAAAATAAACCGAGTAAACTATCCATTTATGTGAATGCATGTCGAAGACGACTTTGGGCCATATGGATAGGTAAGGGAGTAGCATAGCATCAACTAATGCTGAAATATACATTAGCATACTTTCTCGATCGTACCAGATACTAATTCGTGGCCACTGCCAGATATATCCACTGGTATAGCCTATAACATGGCACACTGAGGCTTGTATGCAAGTGTTTGTCCCATATGCCTACTAATAGTCTTTCCCTCCTGTGTCTTGCTCGAATCACATCCATGACTGACATTCTACATCACTATGCAAGTCTCTATCTACACGCACTCTATATATGAACCATCACACGACCTGCCCGTATTAGTAGCTAGCCAAATACGTAGGCTCGTGCCAACATAATGTAAACTCACTCAAAGTGCCATGTCATGAGATGTGTCCAGTCATAGGAAATAACTTTATTGCTAATCGGGAGAGTCATTTAACCTCTAAGTCACACATGCACTATCACATCGATGACACCATCGATAGCACCCAAGTCACATTTGGACGCACACCACTAACACATCGATTCCTATGTACAACAACAAACTATGTATTTAAATAGTACAAGAGAGGTAGCAAGGTATCCTGCCTGGATTTGAAGCAAAAAAAATAAAGTATCGATCCAGCTTCAGCCTCCACAGTCAAGGTCTCACGAACTCCTATAAAATATAACTAATATTAATAACCACACTAATATTATTACTATTATTGATATTATTTATATAGTAAAGAGGGTTATCTAACAATATATTAGTCACAATAACATAACTAGTCATAATATTCCTTCTTAGGACTAACAAAATTCCACAAAATATAAATATAAAATATTCAGTATTAATATTCTGGAAATATAAATTATATTATTATTATTGCACAAAAATTTATTTAAAACCCTCTCATGATCAATCTATTATCAACATTGATAAATCAACGTTATTGGAACCTTATTAACCATAAATAACATAAGTTCAATATCCTAAAATAAATGTTAAAAAATTATTTAAATTATTAAATATTTATGATCATAAGTCGAGGATCAATAATATTGAACCTTGGGTGCACACAAAACATTTTGGGACTCACAAGATGGTAATTCTGATGATTCGTTTTACGACAGAATTTGTTCTTCAAGGATGTAAGGATTTAAGCATTAAAACAACAAAAATATGAAAAAGTATTTGAAGGGGACTGTAGATAATCGAAGTACAATCATTTTCATATATTATTTCATTGGTAAAAGTGAAGTTATATAGATCAAAACCTTCATGCACTAAACAGTGTCAATTCTGGACACACTTTGGCAAAACGTGTGTTGCCCCAAAAAATCTATAAAGAATTTGGACATGAAATTTTATCGAAATGTAATAGACACATATAGGAAACCAAAATTTCTGGTTTAACAAAGTTTCTATCTCTAAAGGCTGAGAAATTCATTTACAAAATGGATATACATGCTGTGTTTTTGGACATCAAGTTAGGGTTGACTTAGGGCAGCTGTCGTGGCTTATAGGGGCAGTTCCAGGTGGTTGCCGACCTTGGGAAGGTGGATGGGGTCTTGGGAACATCAGGGATGAGGTGGTAAGGCCTGGAGTAGTCGACAAAGCTCCCAAATAGGAGCGAGAAGAGGGACAACAGTTGCAGCAGGTCGGCAGTGGTTGGGCTGGGTTATAGGGTTTATGTAGGGGGTAGTTGACCATATATATATATATGGGTAGGGGTTTGGGTAGGGGTTGTTTAGGCGGGTTTTATATAGTTTTGGGTAGGTTTTAGAGTCCCAATACTCATAGGATTGACACATGACTATGCATATTTCCAAATATAGGAACCTAGATTTGTAGAGTTTCCTTGTTAGAGTTTAACCAAAATAAATACTCCATAAATCTGAAATAATTATCTAGGATGTCCCCTCCGCATGTGGATGACCCTAACAAGTCCTCTACAAGTTATTGGACAAGTTTAGGTTCAAGAAAAATTACCCGAATTAGAAATAGGCTCTAAAAGTCACATAAGGGGCCTTATGTGCCATTTGAATTTAAGTAGCACATGGAGACTCGATTGAGTAGGACATCCTAGGCATGTGTGTAGTAGGCTCAAAATTAGTCAAAATTATATATTGGGTCATTTAGGTTTGATTGATGTTGGGTCCGGAATTTAAGTTGGAAGTTACGACAAATCTCACGGTAGATAACTTCTTGGCCTAAATTGACCTAGAAATTGTGCGAAGCAAATAGAATACAAGAAGACATATTTGAGTGGGACATGATATACCAAATCGAAGATAAACTTGTCTAGGTCATAACTCGTGAGAAAAGTTTCTAGAGTTTGGCATTTCTTCTGCTCCAAAAATCAAAGCTACGGAAGAGTATATTTTATGATCATGAATAAAAGTGAAAAAATATATAATAATCAATATATAACTCAAATAAATGTATATATATACACACACACACACACAATATATATATATATATATATATATATATATATATAATAAAAAAATAAAAAAAAAAAAAAAAAAAAAAAAAAAAAAAAAAATATATATATATATATATATAATATGTCAAAAATTCAGAGGTCTTACAACCTCTCCACCGTAGAAAATTTTGTCCTCGAAATTAAGCACATACTAATATAGAGTTATCAATAATAACTAATTAAAGACAATATACCTATTCCCATCAAGAGAGGAGGAAAATGCTCCCTAATCGCATCATTGTGCTCCCAAGTCGACTCGCCTGGTGCATGATGCCTCCATTCGACACGAACTAAATGAATGGTTCGGCCCTGCAAGGCTTTCTCTTGATAGTCCAAAATCTCTACGGGCTGCTCTTTGTAGGACAGGCTCGGCCCCACAGTAATCTTAAAATGGTCCAAAATATGACTAGGATCTGACACATACCCCCTCAACGGAGATACATAGAACGTGTCATGAACGCCCTCTAAGGTTTATGGCAATGCATGTACTACAAGAAAATATGGCTTTCTCGACGTTTATTTACCTGATGTTTATGTTAACGTCGGCTTAGGTATGATATACCAACGTTCTATAGTAAACGTTGATTGAAAATAACATTTTTTTGATAAATGTTGCAAATTAGTGACGTTTATATCACGACATTTATTTTTATGTCGGCGTAGACATGATATGCCAACTTTTCGTAATAATTGTCACGAAAGTAGCCGACTTTTTTGTTAAATGTCCAAATTCGTAAATTATTTGTATAAAAGTCTATTTATGTTGACTTAAAAATGGAAAGGAATGAATAAGAAAATCGTCGATTTTTTGATACATGGCAAAGAAAGGGAAACCAACTCTCATTAATATTTGGTTTTCTAATTTGTTTCCCTCTAATGTTTTCTCTTACTTATTTATTTCCCCCAAACCCCCCATAAGCTCTCACAGACCCAAAAAATGCTCCATATCTCTTTGATCTTATTTCCATTACCCTAAACCTTAGCCAGCGGTGTCGAACCCTAGCTAGTAGCCCCACACCCTAGCGACGACAACCCTAGCTGGCGACCATGAGTCCTAGCCAGCGGCTCTAAACCCTAGCCGGCGACTACCTTATCCGGAGACCCCATACCCTAAATGGCGGTCTAATATCGTAATCGACGGCCCCAAACCATCAGTTGCAGAATTTGAAGTGAATAAAGGCATTACCTAAGAATTTTCCCTTCATATGTAAGTATTTATTGACATTTTACTGAATTTGATTACTTGTTGTCCATTATTTTTGTCTCACATGAAGTTTTTTTGTTTGTTTGATTCCAATTTCCCCAAACACTTTTATTATTTGGTAATGCTAGTTCATGTTTCTCTGCTTCATGATTGATACTATCAATTCTGGGATTCTAATTCATAATACCAAACAAACCATAATTTAACTTAAAATTAATAGCCAAGTTTTATTGAAATCTTTATTTTTCTCCTTCCATTACAATCAAATAACCGATCTATCAAGTTTGTCTGTATTTTCTATCCGGATCAGGTTGTCAGTTTTGTCTATTCATATCAAGAATAGCCAAATTTGGGTTAAGGGGATCCAATAATGGTTTTTAAGTGATAGAGGGATCCTAATAACGATGTCATAATACCTAGGTTGTCAATTGCATATCATATCATTATGTACCGTATGAAACTATAAGTCGAGGAGTTTAGGCATAAGCTTTTAAAACGTATAGAAACTTGATTTATTATAATTTTTTCATAAATTTTTATTTGATTCATGTTTACAGATTTGGGA
Source organism: Iris pallida (assembly GCA_029216955.1). Taxonomy (NCBI): domain Eukaryota; kingdom Viridiplantae; phylum Streptophyta; class Magnoliopsida; order Asparagales; family Iridaceae; genus Iris; species Iris pallida. The sequence continues at coordinate 6,941,879 of JANAVB010022999.1, forward strand.
TTGTCATTCCTTTACTCTTTGACTTAATTCATAGAGATGAATGAAATTCTCAATAGCAAATAATATGATCTTACCTCTTCTTTTAGACTCTGTATAGTCTATAGAAATTTGGTGGATGCTTCTTGGTTGGCATGAGTTTAAACTGCATATTGAAAATGTACTTATATGATATTGTCACGACCCGCACCCGGTGTAGGGATACGAGAAGTGGGTACGTCCAACCTACGCTACAGAATCGGTGGTAGAATGCTGTTGAAGGTCGCTAACTAAACAACTCATGCAATATATATAATGTACCTATCATAAATCTCAACTCCGAATGGTGGACAAGTATAAGATATGATATAACTCAATCACAGTCTAAGCACGATAGGATAATACAGAAGTCTATACTAAACTCAAAGCAACAAGTTAAATAAACTTCTAAAATAATAATATCTCAAACAATCTCAAATATAACTCAAATCTCCACTTATTACAATACAACTTCCAACAGAGAAAACTAAACCATGAACTAGCAATCTACTCCAAGCTCTACTGGACCTCTAGGCTAGCTGTGAATCTCTATGTTACCTGTAATATTTTCAACGGGTCCAATCAGGACAGGAACGAGCACAAAATCTCAATAGTTATACACGAATCACTGAAAGAAATGTACATAAAAAAAGAGATAACTGAACTGGAAATATCTATTATAAGTAAAGAACTACAAGTGACTAGTAGTTTAGAGTACAAGATATGCATGTGAACGGCTTGATCAATACATGATTATACTACTGAGTTGTACATGATTACACTTGGAATTGTTCACATGACTATTTCTACTCCCTCGTACCCCAATCAATACACAAGGATCTAGACAGGTTATGTTATTTTACATGATCATCACATGGGGGCTCATAAATAAGTGCACATAAAGTTATACATGAGGGCTCTGTGAATATGAGAGTACATGAATCACAAAAGTATACATGAATAATGAAAGTACGAGGGTACATGATGAAAGTGAAATGCACATAACATGATGTACCCGATGCTCTCGAGGGGGATAACATCTCATGAAAAGATCCATATAGTACCAATTCATGTTAACAACGTGACAGCATCAAGTAAAGTAATCTAGAGCAAGAATATAAGTACTAGCAAGTATGAAATGATCAAAAAATGTACTCGCCTGATACCCTAAACAACTGATATAAAAAGATGGCCAACTAGAGTCACAAAGTCCTAGTTAGAGCAACACAGGTTATAAAGAGTTCAATTTATATGGTAATTGAAATTATAATGCAATCTACATGAGTCTAAGTCAATCTAGGTTAAAGTCAACTCTTGGTCAACTCTGGTCAACAATCTAGTCAAACTAGGACAACTAGTCTAATGTGGTCAAACTAGCTAGGGTTTGGTCAACAATGGTCAAACTAGTTTAGGTTAGTCAATTTTAGGTCTAAACTAGTCTATGGCCTAAACAATCAAGTATACTAGTACCATTGCTATCTAACACATAGCCTAAATCAAGGCACATAGCTAAACCACATAGCTAATCAGGCACACAAACTTTGTTATACAATATACATTACATATATATCACATATATCCTTACCCATGTAGTACCACCCTAACACATATATATAGATATCATATATCAAGTACATACATATTCTCACTATGAACCATAACCTATATCTATATGCTCTCATAATATATAGATACTATATAACCCAAAATACATATACCTATCTATATGACCCTTCCACAATCTAACATTACCTACTCAACTCAAACACTTAGACACTAACCCACTAACACTAGGATACCATATCAACCTTGGTCATATTGGCATCCCAAAATTAATACCTTGGTCATAATGTAAATTAATTATTTAACTTGAAGGTAAAGGTAATTCATATTTACCTTAAGATGCTAACTTGGTATCATGAGATACCAAGATATCCCTCAAATATCTAATTAACTAACTATCTAATGTACTAACATAACATCTTAACTAATATCTAACATATAACCTATAGAGACTAACTTGCTAACAAGCAATATCTAGAAATAACATAACATACTAACATATCAATATCTAATATACTAGATGTCAAACATCAAACTATCTAACAACATATCAAATATCTAACAAAATAATAACCTCTACTATCTAACTAACACTCATACTAACAAATATAACTTACACTAACATATAACAAACTCTAATATATCTAACTGTCTACTAACCAACATACTAACATATGTTACATAACAATAATATATATATACATATATATATATATATATATATATATATATATATATATATATATTCTCGACAACCTATGATACCTACATTCACTTAATATCCGTACTACATAGGCTCATATGTTACACAAAATACCTATATCGTATAGTCACTCTTCTACTAAATATCAATACTGTACCAATTGGGCCTTCACTAAATTCTAGGATTAAACTATATTGTAGCCCTTTGTATTAGCTTTCTGAAACTTTAAACGGGTCGCATTTTCATGTCCGAAAGCTCCCAGAATCGCAAAAAACACCGAAACACGTTCGTCTTTCGTACAGCTGACACTCAAATAGTTCTACAGAAAGTTCTAGAATTCATTTGACCTATTAATATATATATTCGGAAAGTTAACTTCGATATGGTTCTTCTAAAAAAATGGAAGATTAATCGGAGTTCTAAGCTAAAAATTATGACAGTTCTATGTTGCTATGGCTATTAAAAACGTGGATGAATATTATGACGAATTTGGGTTGTTTGGACAAAAGAAACACATCTCACTCTCCACACCACTCAAGACACACATCAAACCACACTCCCCTCTCCTCTAACACAAGCACACCACTAACAACATATCCACACACATCTAAATATATAAAATATATCTAACATACCTATTATATATATACAAAACAATACATTAATAAAGAGACACTAAAATGACAAATTGAGGCTAAAATATGACATGTAGACTAAACCACTTAGACCTAACTATGGGTATCCAAATAAAACTTATTCTAACCATCCTAACTAACATCAATCCATCCTCTAACATGTCTAAAACTGAAATTAAAACACAATTAAACCTATTAGACATTAAACCAAATACATGAGGTGTCCTAATTTGAGATCTAATAAATAGGACACAAGACACAATTCTAACTTGCTCTAGAGAGCTCCAAATGGCCTCAAACTTGAATCTAAAGTGGGTACATGCATGAGGGTAGATCCTATGGATTCAAAACTAACTAATATGTATAGAAATTCAATTTAGAGGGTTGCTTTTACCTATTAGGAGTGGGATCCCAATGATACTCTCAAGGACACGGCTCCGATACGAAGATCCTTCCAAAATGGACACTCCTCCTTGCATTTTGATCCAAATCTTTGCTAGCACCCTCCCTTGAATGTATGAGAAGGTTCAATGGAAGTTTTGGTGGAGGAATGGAGAGATTTGGAGATCAAATCAAAGAGAAAAGCTCTCTAATTTGGAAAAAAATACTTTGTGAAGGAAAAGTTTTTAGGCTACTGAGCCCATCCTATACAACTCAGCTCTTATACCAATCCAATGTACAGAACTCCAAGTACAACTTCTTTCTATATTGCTCAACTTAAACTCAACAACTACACACAGGCCTATGGTTTATAAGAATTTAAACTACTAAAAATTCCAAAAGATAATGTCTAGTAACATACAAATCAAAAGAAGAAAAGTCCCAATACACATTCAAAACCAAAAGCCCAAACTCTGGTCATTACCCAATCGTTTAGCACCAGTCCCTGCCAACTCATAGAGCCAAGACTTGCTTTAAACAACAACACCAAAACAAAGCTCCTTACCCGAAAATCCTATCCAGCAAAATTAAACGAACCAAAAGATAAAAGCGAAGTAAATTTATACAAACCAATTAACACAAATAGATGTTATACAACCCAATCAAATTCAAATGGAAGTCCCCACTCTCTACTTCAATCCCCAGTTTATCCCTGTACTTATCGTCCCTTCATTGGATATACATAGGGTTGGACACAACCTATGTGCTGGATACGATCCAAAACTCGGACATGAGCTGCACACGATTCCTTACGACACAAATTTGTTCAACACCATACTCATCATATCATTCCAGGGTTATAATTTTGAACTGGGAATTAAAATACCCCACACACTTTGAATTAAAACTCCTAAAACATGCGACAATCCAATTGCAAGCAGACACTGATACACATTCACCCCCATCCAAACACTCGAACTCCAGAAATTGAATTCGACACTGAACTCATACTACAGAGGTACTCATATCAAGAACAAAAGCTTAGAAATGAGAATCTAACCTGCTACAGAGCCTATTGATCTCAAATATACCGACACGCAGAGATGAAATTGATGTAGTCCAACTAAGGAGTCAGACATAATTTTATATCTAGAACTGCTCGGTACTTCCTCAGTAGCAAGTATGCAAACGCCTGGTGTGCAAAAATAGGAAACAATTCCGAATTAAGAGATCAATTCATGAACTCAACGTAAATCAAAAAATTAGGACAACCAAACCAAACTGAATCAAGAATTTGAAGAACTAATCGATCATTCATTTGATCGATCAACTCGACCAATCTTGATCAAAAACTGATCCAATCAAAAAAAAAGAAACAAGAAAAGATCAAGGAGAACTCACCGCGTTATCATCGTTACTGACTGAAGGGAGGGCACGGCCATGGCTGTCGAGAGATTGCCTCGTCACTGGGACCCGTTTTGTCGCTCGCCGCCACTGTCGCTGACTCGTCTCGGAGATCCGCCGTTGGGAGAACGGCTTGCACGCGCGCACTGTCATAAGGAGTGGCGCTCCGTCCATCGATCGAGATGTCCCTGCTATGACCGAGGAGGCGGACGACTCCTCTCGCCGCTGCTGTTGGAAATCAGCGGTTAGTCGTCGCCATAAAATGCCTAGTCATTGCTGCGGTGGAGGAAAGGCATCGCTCAATGATGTCGGAGGGGAACGCAGCCTCATCGTCGAAGGAGAGCCCGCGTCGTCGCCATCGCCATCGCCATGGCGGTCTACAAAAATTAGGGTTAGGGTTTCGAAAAAATTTGGAGAGGAAGACAAAGAGGACTGGAGCTCGATTTTTCCTCAAAAGAAAGAATGAATTAAAATTATGCCTTTCTCGCTCCTCTTCACATATATATATAAGAGGGGAAGGAGAATGATGAACTTTGCAATTAAATCCACCTTCAATTATCATTTACAGAAAACACCCAAAGTTGTTAGGGAAGGATAGTTTTTTTTGAAATCCCACGCACACACACAATTGGGGGACTCGAACCTTCCCGGTCCCTCCGGGTGTCCGCTCTAATACCACTAGGCTAGAGAGCTCGGACTAGGGAAGGATAGTTGTTATAACAGAGTTAGGATCTTTGGGGAGACCACACAGGTTAGTTAGGAACTTGGAAAATGCTCCATATTAGCTATTCCCAATAATTAATTAAAGACTTTTCTTTCAAAATAATAATCATGAAATCAAATAAGAAAACAAAACATGAAGATGATTTATTCCTATATTTAAAATATCAAAATATTACAAAATTTACTAAACTGGGAAGGTGGGGTTACAAATCTTCCCCCTAGAAAACTTTGTCCTCGAAATTCAAAGGTACAGCAGGATACATAAATGCCACGACGTTCAAAGTTGGTTAGACACGAATGTAAATACACTCTATGAATAGGTACGAAAATCATAAATATTTGAAATGACTTATCATGACGAATAAATGGATAACTGGCACGATCGATAAAATTTAGTCGTCATAAGTAAATGGAATTTAGTTAAGATCAGATACGATATTTACATACAAGGACGTGAAATACCACGTTTTAACCATGATTGAGAATCAAATAGGCATAAGGTGGAGGGAGTTTTAATTACGCACTAGAAGGGAAAATCATGAGGACACGACCTTCTAAACACGATCAAACTTGAAAGTTTAGCACAATTAGACTATAACAAGATAGGAAGGTCACGGTCGAATAGACATGATTACGATCGAAGTTTAGACGAAACACGATCGAAAGATAAATATGTTTTAAATTTGGTGGAACGGAATCAAAACCTGGCAATGTGTATTTGTTGTGAAAATCAATGATCCAACGATAAAATGCAAGAAGATAATTACAAGGGTCAATTGAGAAGACGTATGGAACTATCCAGGAGGTAGTAGTACCCAATCAAGATGAAGGTGCAAGGATTTGTGATTCTCAAAAAATAAATAATCGTATGAAGTAGGATACAGTTCCTAGGGCATCCAAAACATATCTATATCTGAAGTCACTTTGCTTAGAATCCATGTCACGCCAGTGTACATCTGGCTGCAGTGAACTTTCGGTTCCATAACTCAAATAATGATATGTTACTAAGTGTCCTATCGACTTATCCATTCCCAGATGATATTAGCGGAACAACTCCGGGGTTAAAATGTGATGAATTTAGAACAAAGTCTCAATAATACCCGAAAACCTACGAATATCTAAAATTACTTCAACTTAGAGTTCATGCCTCGCCAGTGCGCTGCTAGCTGTAGTGAACCTTCAGTCTCTGTAATCCAGGCAATGGTTGCAGCGCGCAACTGCCACGCCCAAGTAGGTCATCGAATAGTCTTTCAACCTTATCCATAGGAATCAAAGGGTTTCAAAGAATTCAAAATGAGTCCAATAATCCAAGTCACGATAAAGGTGATGTTACTTGTCCTTTAAAAAACACAAGAGTTTTATTAGGTACCAAAAAGAAACAAGGATCCAACAAGGAGTAGTGTGTATTGAAAAGGAACAAACAAGAAGATTTTAAACTCGAACAGGGAACGGAGTTTCAAATAGTAACCGGGATCTCAAACGACAAACAATCATATATAGGGAACAAAATCTCGAATAGATAACAAAACCCCGGATGGTGAACAGAAAGCAAGGTATATAATAGAAACAACATTTTGGAGTAAGAAGCGAAATCCCGTATAGAGAGCGGAGTTCAACAAAATCTTGAATAACAACGAAGTCTCGAATAGATTTCGAAGGGGAACGAAATCTCCAATAGGACACAAGTCTCAAATAAAAAATCAATTATCAACACAGTCTTGAATAGGAACAAAATCTCGAATAGAAAATCTTGACGAGGAAGCAAGGTTTCGAACAGGGGACAAGGTCTCAACAAGTCATGAATAGGAACTAAATCTTCAAAGTCTGGAATAGAAATGAAATCTCGAATAGAAGACGAAATCTCGAATAGAAGAAAAAATTTCGAACGAAAGCAAAGTCCCAAAATAGAAATAGGATCTCAAAATCTCGAATGGAATCTAAGTTACGAGTAGAAAAAAGAGAATCAATGAGTGAATAGGAAACAAGTATCCATGAAACAAGCAAAATCTCAAATATGAGACAAGGTCGAAACAAAGTCGTAAACAGAACAATTTCTCAAATAGAAAATAAGCCACGAATAGGAAACAAAATCTCATATAGGGAACAAGTCAAAACCTCATATTTGAAATAAAGTTTTTAAACAATGTCTTGAATGGTTAATATAAGCAAATATCGAATAGGAATCAAATTCGAACAAGCCCCGAATAGAAAACTGAAACTCGAGTAGAAACAAAATTTATGAATTGTAACAAGTTCTGAATATAAAACAGAATTTTTGAATAGAAGCCAAAATAGGTGACAAGGTCATGCATAGTGAATAGGGTATCTAATAGTGAACATGAAAACCTCGAACGAAGAAATAGAATCTTGAATAGAAACTGGAGTTTCGAATAGGAAAAAAGATCTTTAGAATAGGAAACTTTATCTCGAATAAGACTAGAGTTACGAACAAGATTCTAGAATAGGAAACAATCTATCAAAATACATCTCGAATAGCAACCAAGGTTTCAGAATAGAAATTAAACTAGGTGCTAAGAGGAATCTAAAGGAAGACTGAATTGTGAATTACGAACATGGTTTTCTCAAACCATGCAAGAGAGTCTTCTGTCTTCAGTCCGTCTTCAGTACTTCTTCAGGAATCGAAATCACTTCAACTTCTTCAGCTGTCCTGACGTAGGCTGGTCTTGTAGTAGTGCTCCATGTGATTATGGAATCTGGAGAGACGGGTCCCCTTGCTACAGTACTGGTGCTCGTGTTCGTCCTTGTGCAGTGTGATTAGCGGTCTCCGAACAATCCTTGACTTGGTGGACAGGCGATCCACAAAAAAAGTAAAGCCTCCGTCTCTTGCGGCACTCTTTGTAGTGATGTCCTGGGTGACAACAGAATTTGTAAATGATTGCCGGCTGGATCTGAGTCAGAATCTCCCGCTGGGCTGAAGCGCAGGGCCTCTGATATGAATATACGGCTGCTGGCGTGCTGGCTGCTGAGATCGTGATGCTCCTTGGCCATCGTGATCTGCGACTTGCTGGCAATCCTTCATTCGATGAACAGAGGATCCGTAGTACAGGCAGAGTCCGAGCCTCTTGCAGTACTCCTCGAATTGATGTCCTGGATGGAGGCAGAAAGCATAAATGGCCATCATCTAAATCTGATCACACGGCTAAAGGAGCGATGTCTGATTGTGGCGATGCTTTTCGGGTCCCAGGTAATTGTTGTCTTCATCATAAGTCTTCATGTCTCTCCTGAGCTTCAGCTTTCCGTCTCGTTCTATTGTTTGTGCTACATTCTGGATTAGAGGAGTCGAATACTCAAAGACTTGGATGATCTTCAGTGGCGGCTCCAGGTTCTCGATCTACTCCTCGGTGCAAGATATGCGCTCGGTGTCAAAGAAATCCAAGGATCCGAGAGTCTGAAAATCCGAAGTCCTTCCTAGCTCGGAGGGTGTATCCACAATTTTGGCTTGGAAAAGAATGGCTTGCTCCCTCTGGGTGTCAAGGAACTCTTGAAACATCTCCATCAACTGCGTACTATCCATAGGGATAGTAGGGACGATAAAAGGTAGTAGAAGCTCGAAACCCTCAAGTGTAGGTGGTCAACCGTTCCGGTGTTACGTGCTTGAACTATCAGAAAAATAGAATACTGTTAAAATAACCTAGACCTAAAAACAATAAGTGTTTATAAAATATCCATATACCCGATGTACACGATTTTATATGCTGTGATCAAGTTTCCCTAGTTGTAACAAGTCCTCCAATAGTACTCTAATACCTAGGTACTATTAGGACAGACCTGCATGGGCCACCACTAAAAATATGTCATGACCCGCTCCCGAATAATCGGACACGAGTCAGACACGCCCAGCCTTCATCGTTAGACACGACGAAGTAAGCTGTACCAAGATAGGAAAACTACGAGGCAATATGAATAAGTACAAATCACAATATCTACAATCGATCCCAGAATCCAAATACATGTCTAAGAATTTTATTACATTTATCCAACAAGGTAAAATAAAGTCTAAGTCTCAGATATGAAAAAAATAGACTACCAAAGGTAAGGTAACTAGGCCTCCTCGGCCTCTAAGTCCCGAGCAACTCCAGCTGGCTCTACCATGTCAGCAGGCTCACGCCCATTATACGTACCACACATGGCCTCCATATCACCTGCAACATATCCAATCAGGAGCGGAGCAAAGTACAGTTCTAGGTAATGAACAAGAACATCAATATATGAAATGGTACTGGAAAGCATGATATGTAAAGAAACTGGAAGTACAAGGAATAATCCTAAAAGTACAAGAATGTAAAGTAGCAGAATGTAAACCTGAACCTGAAGTACCTGAACCTGTCATGTGTACAATAATTTGAAATATAACTAGCATATGTGACCGGCTGGGGGTAAAACATGAATAAGCACATGAGCATAGGAATAAAGGTACGGCTTAGGGTCCGCGTGCACAGTGCGAGGCCTAAGCCATCTACATGAAAATCAGAACATGGGTTTGGTCACATAGCTAGTGTATTTCCCCTCCCCGACCACAAGTAAATACAAGACATGAAAGTACAAGGGTACTAGATATCGTGTCTCAATATGTCACAAGAAAACATAGGATATGACTGTAATTAAACATAAATCATAGAATGTACTTGCCTTGCTCCGGAACCAAAGGTAGTGGATGGAGCTGGATGTCCTCCTGTTTTAATGATATAAGTTGATTAAGTTCCAATAATCAATAGCTAAGTATTCTAACTATCAATTGAGTCAACTATCCCTATGTCTTAGTCTAACTCTTTTTAGTAATAAGCTTACCATTATCTATCAAAGAAATCTTCCCAATTTATGACACAACAATAATCCCATATCTATACTCAACTTAAACTCATTAGGCAATTTATCTTTAACCTTAGATTATGTACTTGTTTATGTAAGTAATATTTTAAGAATCCTTTTAGCCAAAAGCAAAGAACTTCAAAACTCAGACTTGAAACCAATTTTAGAGAAATATTAACCCCTGCATAATTGAAATTAACCAAGACTATTTATATACAAAATTGCTACTAAGCCAACTCTAATATAACATTCAAACCTAAACCTGACTTCCTACCTTCAAACGAAAATATGCACACAACATATACTACTGGTCTGAACTAACTGCCATCCAAACTTACTCCCATCATTATAAAAACTCAGCATAGTTGTACACCAAATCAAACCTATGTACCAAAATAATTACCCAAAGTGAAAGAAAAAGTTTTTAGGCTACTGAGCCATCCCATACAACTCAGCTCTTATACCAATCCAATGTACGGAACTCCATGTACATTTTCTTTCTATACTGCTCATCTCAAACTCAACAACTACACACAGGTCCATGGTTTATAAGAATTTAAACTACTAAAAATTCCAAAAGAGAATGTCTAGTAACATTCGAATCAAAAGAAGAAAAGTCCCAATACACATTCAAAACCAAAAGCCCAAACTCTGGCCATAACCCAATCGTTTAGCACCTGTCCCGGCCAACTCACAGAGCCAAGACTTGCATTAAACAACAGCACCAAAACAAAGCTCCTTACCCAGAAATCCCATCCAATAAAATTAAACGAACCAAAAGATAAAAGCAAAGTAAATTTATACAAACCAATTGACACAAATAGACGTTATACAACCCAATCGAATTCAAATGGAAGTCCCCACTCTCTACTTCAATCCCTAGTTGATCCCTGCACTTATCGTCCCTTCATTAGATATAAATAGGGTTGGACATGACCTATGTGCTGGATTCGATCCAAAACTCGGACATGAGCTGCACACGACTCCTTACGACACAAACTAGTTCAACACCATACTCATCATATCAATCCAGGGCTATAATTCTGAACAGGGAATTAAAATACCACACACAGTTTGAATTAAAACCCCCAAAACATGCGGCCATCCAATTGCAAGCAGACACTGATACACATTCACCCCCCATTCAAACACTCGAACTCCAGAAATTGAATTCGACACTGAACTCATACTACAGAGGTACTCATATCAAGAACAGAAGCTTAGAAATGAGAATCTAACCTGCTACAGAGCCTATTGATCTCAAATATGCCAACACGCAGAGATGAAATTGATGCAGTCGAACTAAGGAGTCGGACACGATTTTATGTTTAGAACTGCTCGGCACTTCCTTAGTGGCAAGTATGCAAACGCCGGGTGTGCAAAAATAGGAAACATTTCCAAATTGAGTGATCGATTCATGAACCCAAAGTAAATAAAAAAATCAGGACAACCAAACCAAATCGAATCAAGAATTTGAAGAACTCATCGATCATTCATTTGATCGATCAACTCGACCAATCATGATAAAAAACTGATCCAATCAAAAAATAAGGAAGAAGAAAAGATTGAGGAGAACTCATCGCGTTGTCATCATCAATGACTGAAGGGAGGGCGCGGCCATGGCTGTCGAGAGATTGCCTCGCCACTGGGACTCGTTTTGTCGCTCGCCGCCACCGTCGCCGACTCATCTCGGAGATCCGCCATTGGGATAACGGCTTGCACCCGCACACTGTCAGAAGGAGTGGCGCATCGCCCATCGATCGAGATGTCCCTATTATGACCGAGGAGGTTGATGACTCCTTTCGCCGCTACTACTGGAAATCAGCGGTTAGTCACCGCCAGAAAATGCCTAGTCGTTGCTGCGGTGGAGGAAAGGCGTTGCTCACTGATGTTGGAAATGAACGCAGCCTCATCATCGGAGGAGAACCAGCGTCGTCGCCATCGCCATGGCGGTCTACAAAAATTAAGTAGGGTTTTGGAAAATTTTGGGGAGGAAGACAAAGTGGGCTGGAGCTCGATTTTTCCTCAGAAGAAGGAATGAATTAAAATTATGCCTTTCTCTCTCCTCTTCTCATATATATAAGAGGGGAAGGAGAATGGTGAACTTTGCAATTAAATCCTCCTTCGATTATCATTTACAGAAAACACCCAAAGTTGTTAGGGAATGATAGTTGTTATAACAGTAGTTAGGATCTTTGGGAGACCATACAAGTTAGTTAGGAACTTGGAAAATGCTCCATATTAGCTATTCCTAATAATTAATTAAAGACTTTCTTTTTGAAATAATATTCATGAAATCAAATAAGAAAACAAAACTTGGAGATGATTTATTCTTATATTTATGATATCAAAATATTCTAAAATTTACTAAACTGGGAAGGTGGGGTTACGTGCTATGAGTGGTGTCGTTGGTCGGGTCAGCTCCGAAAACCATGCTTCTACTTTGCAACTACATCTTGCTACAAAAAAGGAAATCATATGAGAGGAATATGGAATCAAGCTAGATGCATAAAGGAGATAGTGCGAACTTGGATTTCAAATGATAAATTAACAAGTGAATGAGATTTCCTAAGACTCTTCAATCCTAATTTGCAGGCTCATCTTGGTAATTTAGGTAACCAAAACGACAAACTAACCTGCATGGGCTACCACAAAAATATGTCACACCCAGTTCTGAAATATATAGGAACCCAAGACATGAACATGACAGTTGTACATCTAGAATACGTATTCCCAATTTAATGGACTTATCCTAATCGTAGTACGTTGAATCCTATATCTACAATACAACAGTCATGGGTAAAAAATATCTCCATAATAACAATACTATAATCTCATCCACAATATAACAACATCAGCATAGAAGAATATAATAAATGTCTGACTGAAATAGAATATAAAATAATCAAATACAAAATATGTTTGAGATAATCAAGTCTGGTGAAAAATATCTACAGAAATAAAGTACAATGCTGGAATAATAAAAATACTGAAATAAGAAAATAGTCAGGAGATAGCTAGCTAGATAAAATGTCCATAACTCTAATCAGTTATCAGCCCCTGGGTCAGGGAAACTCCTCTGGTACAACCTCTATGTCCTCTGCAAGATATTCGAGCTCGATGCCTGGTCCATAGACTATAGAAGAAAGGTACTCGTCCAGATCTGGGAAAGAACCAGGTCCTCAGAGGGACGTAACAAGATACAAAATAGCAAGCTACAATATGAACTAAAATAAATACAGTAAATAAACTGGATAAACTATCCATCCATATGAATGCATGTCGAAGACGACCTTAGGCCGTATGGTTAGGTAAGGGAGTAGAATTAGCGTCAACTAATGCTGAAATATATACTAGCATACTTTTTCGACCGTATCGGATACTAATCCGTGGATGCTGTCAGATATATCCACTAATATAGCCTATACATGGCACATTAAGGATGATATGCAAGTGTCTGTCCCATACGCCTACTAATAGTCTTTTTCTTCCGTGTCTTGCTCAAATCACATCCATGACTCTGATGTGAAATGACTCTGGCATTTCACATCACTATATAAATCTCTATCTAGCTTACTCTAATCAATATATAAACTGTCATACGACCCGCCCATATTGGTAGCTAGCTAAATATATAGGCTCATGCCAACATAATGTAAACTCACTCAAAGTATCGTATCATGAGATGTGTCCAGTCATAGAAGTCATAGGAAATAACTTCAATGCTAATCGGAAGAGTCTTCTAACCTCTAAGTCATACACACACTATCATATCGATGACACCATCGATAGCACCCAAGTCACACTTGGACGCATACTACTAATACATCTGTTCTAATGCACAACAAACAACTATGTATTTAAATAGTACAAGAGAGGTAGCAAGGTATCTTGCCTGGATTTGCAGCAAAGGAATAAAGTATCGATCCGGCTTCGACCTCCGCAGTCACGTTCTCACAAACTCCTATAAATATATAACTAATATTAATAACCACACTAACATTATTACTATCATATATATATATAGCAAAGAAAAAGTATATATAGTAAATTGGGTTATCTAACTATATATTAGTCACAATAACATAACTAGTCATAATATTCCTTCTTAGGACTAAAAAAATCCCACAAAATATAAATATAAAACATTCAGTATTAATTCTAAAATAAATCTTTAATATTTTTGAAATATAAATTATATTATTAATATTGCATAAAAATTCATTTCAAACCCTATCATGATCAATCTGTTATCAATATTGATAAATAAACGTTATTGGAACCTTGTTTACCATAAACAAAATAACTTTAATATTCTGAAATAAATGGTAAACAATTATTTAAATTATCAAATATTCATGATCATAAGTCGAGGATCAATATTATTGAACCTTGGATGCAAAAAAAATATTTTGGGACTCACAAGATGGTAATTATGATGATTCATTTTACAGTAGAATTTGTTCTTCAAAGATGTGATGTTTCAAGCATTAAAACAGCAAAAATATGATAAAGTAATTGAAGTGGATGGTAGATAATTGAATTATGATCGTTTTCATATATGATTTTAATGGTAAAAGTGAAGTTATATAGATCAAAACCTTCATGCACTAAACAGTGTTAATTATGGACATTTGTTTCGCGAAGTTTCGATGTCTAGAAGTTGAGAAAACGTATTTACAAAACGGATATACCTGCTGTGTTTTTGGACATCAAGTTAGGGTTGACTTTGGGCAGCTATTGCAGCTTGTACGGGTGGTTTCAGGTGGTGGCCGACCTTGGGAAGGTGGAGGGGGGTATTGGGCACGTCAGGGTTGAGGTGGCAAGGCATGGACTGGTCGACAAAGCTCCCAAATAGCAGCGAGAAGAGGGACAACAGCGACAGCTGGTCGGCAGTAGTTGGGTCGGGTTCTAAGGTTTGTGGAGGGAGTTAGTCGGCCGTATAAGTAGGTGTATATATATATATATATATATATATATATATATATATATATATATATATATATATATATATATATATGTAGGGGTGTTCGGGTAGGGGCTATTTAGGTGGGTTTTGTATGGGTATGGGTAGGTTTTGGAGTCCAAATATTCATAGGATTGACACATGAATGTGCATGTTTCCAAATATAGGAACCTAGATTTGTAGAGTGCCCTTGTTAGAGTTTAACCCAAATAATATTCCATAAACTTGAAATAATTATCTAGGATGGCCCCTCTACATGGGGATGACCCTAACAAGTTCTCTATAAATTGTTTGACAAGTTTAGGTTCAAGAAAATTATCTAAATTAGAAATAGGCTCTAAAAGTCACATAAGGGGTCTTATGTGCCATTTGAATTTAAATAGCACATGAACCTAAATTGAGTAGGACACCCTAGGTATGTGCGTAGTAGGCTCAAAAATAGTCGAAATCATATATTGGGTCGTTTAGGTTGGATCGATGTCGAGTCTGAATTTAAGTTGGAAGTTACGACAAATCTCATGGTAGATAACTTCTTGGCCTAAATTGACCTCGAAGTTGTGTGCAACAAATAGAATACAAGAATACATATTTGAGTGGGACATGATATACAAAATCGAAGATAAACTTGTGTAGGTCAAAACTCATGAAGGAAGTTTCTCTAGTTTTGTATTTCTTGTGTTCCAAAAATCAAAGCTACAGAAGAGTATATTTTATGATCATGAATAAAAGTGAAAAAATATATAATAACCAATATATAACTCAAATAAAATGTATAAAAATATATATATAATATGTCAAAAATTCAGAGGTCTTACAGTTTAGCAAGCTGAGATTTGCCCTTTCACTAGTTGAGGATGAGTCGAACAAGGATCAGATGTTACATCAGTGCCTCAACTATGAGATCCAACAGTTTACGGGCATTGAGGCTCATACTACTAGAGCAAAGGTTCTCAGCAGTACAAAGATTTAGGAGGCCGTTTTACTGGAGAGGGCCCCCAGAGGTATGATGGCCCTGCAGCGCCAGCACGGAAGGCAGCACCGAGTCGACCAATTAGACATCCCATGGCCCAACACCAACAGAGGGCAGCTCCCTACCCCTGTCAGCTTCCTACTCGCCATTATTATGGCAAGAAGGGCCACATTCAGAGAGATTGTCACCAACGTATGGGTCAGTGTTTAGCATGTGCACTACAAGAAACCAGGGTGTCTTACAACGGTCAAAAATAATTGCAAAAATAATATAACCTGTTGTTAAATCAATCCACAACAGTTATTGGAAGCATTGTAAATTCGAGCATTGCAGATTCCTCTTGCAACGATTATAAGAGGTTTTTACAACATTTAGATAAATAGTTGTAAATAATATATTATGCAACGAATCTTATGTTAATATGTAATGTTTATATTATGTTGTTAATAATATATTTGGCAATAATTAACAAACCATTATAAATATTGAGTAATGCACGATGGTTGACAACTGTTGCCTAAAATGTTTCATGCAGTGGTTGAAAATTGTTGCGGATAATAGGCAACGGTCAATATCAAGTACTTTTTTCACCATCAATGGGGCTTGAACTCCCAACCTCTTGGATTCCATGCCTCCTCTCTACCACTAGGCTAGAGGCTCATTTGCATATAAATACTTATATATATAATATATATGTACTTATTATAGGATCAATAGCACCTCTAGAGGGGAGATGAATAGAGTGCATCGGAAAAATAATTGTCAATTAAAAACTTAAGCAGGTGAAGCAAATATTAATGAACTTGAAATACAAAGTAAAGCAGTAAATATAGTTGAGGCAAGAAAGCAATACGCAGACACAGCAGGTTTATACTGGTTTTCCACTGAGAAGACTAGTCCAGGTTTATACTGGTTTTCGTACTAGATGATTTACGTCACTTCCTCAATATTTCTCAGGTAAAATGATATGAAGATTCAAGGGTTTAAAGTCTACCTGACAGAATTAGATACAAGACAGGATTTGATATAATCAAGACAGTTATATAAGACAAGGAATGATGGTAATAAAAATATTGGCAAGAAAAGAATGATAATAGAATCTGTTCTGCTTATCTGTTTAAAAGAGGAACCCATTTTTTTGAAACCAGAATTATAATACCAAATCCAAAATAAGGCCTAGCAAAATCATTGATTTATTGTATTAAGAAGAAATAAAATTTGTAAGAAGTTACATAAGGTTTATAAAACAGCTAAAGCTACTCCTAAGTTAAATAATGAGAAGCAAAACAAAGCAAACAAATAATAATAATAATAATAATAAGTTTTTTTTGAAGGACTGAAACAAAAGTAGAGAAAACATGTTCGAAAATATTTAAGGTACAATCTGATAATCATATACGTCTATCCAAAATCATGGTGTTCTAAATCCTCGTCATACTAGTAAGCAAGGCTACGATAATCACAAAGTCCTCGACTTAGGCACATACCTCTAGAATTGTGGTATTTAATATTTTTGCGATGCCGCTAGCTTGGCTGCGAAAACCTTAAATTCCTACACCCAAGAAATATATCCAAAGCCAGACTATATGTCCTCACCATGCTGGCTAATGTGACTATAGAAGACTAGCTTCCAAAACATAGATGACCTAGCCCATATAATTTTATCTTGACAAAATTTAAGTTAAATCAACAATGAATACCCAAAAATCAAATTTATCAACGAACATCAAGATTCAAAAATGAGCAAAAATCCTTCAAATCATATAAATACAAACTCGGATGCTACAGCTAACATCAAGATTCAAAATTCAACAATCTTTCATCAAAATCAATAAATACAAACTCAAATTCAACAATAATCCATCAAAATCAAATTTAACAACAGAAAATAAAGATAATCAAATCAAGGAAAAAGGGATTTTCCAAATCGAAGTTAAATAAGATTCTCAAGGGTCGTCCCAGGAATCTCTCAAAAGATCCTAACTGTGATTGAGTATCTTCAAAAATATATCCTAATCCTGCTGCAGGCTGTAGTGGTACTCTAGATCGATTACCACTACACAAACTCGACCTGCATGGGCCACCACTAAAAATATGTCACGACCCGCACCCTAGAGTTAGGGCACGAGAACGTAACAACGCCCAGCCTACGCCGCAGTGTCGGCGGTAGAACGCTGTCCTAGGTCTCATGCATCTAATAGTATAAGGCTAAGCAGTTTATACTCCCCGAATGGGGGTGACATAGCAGAATGTAAACTCAATCCCATCTAATGGTAGAGCATAATGGAAGATAGATAAAACATGAAATCCAAAAGAGATACAGCAGATAGAAGTCTAAGTGTCTAAGATACACAAACCCAGAAATACATCTCAAAGCTCAAATATAGAAATCCATAAATACAACTCAAGACAACTAAAAATAAACTGAGCAAAATCCTAGCTACCTATACAACCTCTACTGTGTCTCCTCTAGGCTAGCAGGCAACCTCCATGCTATCTGTAAAATTTATCAACAGGTCTAGTAAGGATAGGAGCGAGCACATTACATCTCAACAGTTCATAGCAGGTTAGAAAATATAATCATGCAGTAAAGTAAGATACAGGTACTGAAAGAAATGCTGTATGTAAACCGAGAGAGAGCTGTAACAGAAATATCTACTATAAGTAGAGACTAACAGTGGCTAGTGAGTCAGAGTACAATATAGACATATAAATGGCATAGGAGATTCTGATAAGACACTATGGAAGAGATTCTGATAATATACTACATGGGTATTATTCACATGTCTACTTCTACTCCCCCGTACCCCCAATCAATACACAAGGATCCAACCAGGTTATGTTACGATTCTATGCAAAGCCCCCGAAGGGTGATACATGGATGTCCCATAAATGAGGATTCTAGGAGATTCTAGGATACCCAGTAAATGGGATAAGAGATTCTAGGAGACTCTGTGATCATAAGAGTATATGTCACAAGTGATCGAAGAACCAGTGAAGCATAGTGATACGCCATGTAAGTGAAACACACAGAACCTGTAGTACCCGATGCTCCCTAAGGATAACATCTCAAGAAGGGATCCATATAGTACCAATCCGTGTGACCAACGTGACAGTACAAGTAAAGTAATTTAATACAGAAAATAATTCTAAGCAGGATATGAAATGATCAAAGAATGTACTCGCCTGATAACCTGAACAGCTGATAAGTATAGGGGGTCCAACTGAAGCCACAGAGTCCTATTTAAAGCAACACAGGTTACAAGGTGTTCAAGTTGTAAATAAATAAATCTCCACAAGCAATCTATTTTATCCTAGGTTCTCCCAAGTCAAAACAACTCTAGGTCGACTCCGGTCAATAATCTAGTCAAACTAGGTCAAGTGTTGACTTACAGTTGACTTTGGCTTAACTTGTCAACTCTGGTCAAACAGGGTCAATTCTAGTCTAATATAAAGTGTACTTCGTTATTTGTACGTCGAAACTTACGACACGCAAATCGAGATGAGATGATCAACGGTAAAGTTGATAATCTTATTATAGTGATCCACGTGTCCATCTTGTCAATTTCAGCGATGTGAGATCACTGGAATTGACTGAGCTCAGTTTCGTTGTACTAATCCCGAAATACGAACATTATAAGAATTAATTATTAATTAATTATAAAAAGGTTAAACTCAGAGAAATTATCAACAAACATTGTCGGATGATGAAATGAACATCGCCAACGTGTCCAGAATGGTCAAATCAGCTGGAATAGCCTACCCATCGGTCCAATTTGGACACAAGGGCGAACAGATAATTTCGGGTCAAAACGGTCTTCGTGTCGAAGCCATTTTGCACCGAAAAATGTGCAAGAAAACAAGTCTATAAAATATAATAAATTATATGTCCACGAAACCAGAATGACGATACGAACCCAACGATATCTCCAGAATTGGATTCCGTTGACCCGATCTCAATTTGGTCCGTTGCACAGAACTTAGAATTCTGGTTTGCACGGAAATGTGTGCCAGAGCCAAAGTTCTCAAAATTTAGCAAACTACATGTCAATGAGTCCAGAATGACAATACGAACTCAACGGTATATCCGGAATTAGATTTCGATGAGCCGATCTCAAAATGACTTGTTGACCCGGATATTGGTATCCGACTTGCACCGAAATGCGTGCCAGATCCAATGTCCACCAAAACCTAGAAAATTATATGTCAACGAGTCCAGAATGACGATACGAACTCAACGGTATATCCGGAATTGGATTCCGATGAGCCGATCTCAAAAAGTCCCGTTGACCCGGACTGTGGGACCCACTTTGTACCGAAAAACGTGACAGGGCCCACGTCCTCCAAATCTAACAAATTTTATATGAAAACATGCCAGAACGACGCCACAAGTCTAATGGTGGTGTCAGAAATGAAATATGGAGTCCCGTGTTCAAAAATAGAATTTTATAAGTTGGAAATTACGAATTCGGACGACCAACTTTGGCGTCGAATTCAACCAAACAAACAAGCTCACAATGAAACAAAACCGGAGGGGTAGCAAGAGGGTTATACCAGCTTCGTATAGGAACTGGTAGCACGCCAAACGGAGTTGCAGTGGAGGAGGTACAAGCTGACGAAGTTTATCCCACGAAACTGTCCAAAATTAATATAATTTAAACGGTCAACTTGGTGGCCGATTTTGATGTATCAAACAATAAAATCAACAGATGGAAATTGACAGGAGTGAAGGTGGATATACCGAGATTGCGATAGGGTGAAGAAATCACCGATCCAACGGTCGGATTTCTCGAAAATCATACGTGAAGTTGCTGCGACGGGGCACCAAAATGAACTTGATTTCGCGCGCGTCACGGCGGAAATTCGTGCGAAACGCACGAATCGCCTATACGTCGTGCCGGAGAGTAAGGTGGCGGACCCAGGGGGGTCGATGGTGTTCGTCCATCGCGGGGGGGGGGGGGGGGAGGGCACGGCCACGGCGGCGCGTGGCCGGCGATGGCGTTGTACGCGCGCACCAGGCCGTTCCCTGCCGGCCGCACAGTAGCTGCTGTGCTTGCAGGCTGCACGCGGAGGCTGCACGGCCAAGCCCGGCCGGCGAGGGCACGACGGAGCGGCGGACATGGTGGTGGTCTGGTGGTCGGGTGGTTTAGATGATGTTGATGGTGGTGGCAGTTTTAAAGTGGTGGTAGCAAGGATGAGAGGGAGAAGGAGGAGGGAAGGAGGAGGATGGTGCGGTGGTGGAGGCCGACGGCCAGGCCACGGCGGAGGCCGACCAGTGGCCGAGCTCAGGAATGAGGGTGGAGTCGGGCTCGGCTGGGAAGAGCTTGGGTGAGCTGAGTGTGCTGTTGTGTGAAAATTTGAGAGGGAAGAAAGAGAGAAAATTTTGTGTGGGGAAAAAATACTTGTGAGCAATCAATGGAGGGGAGAGAGAGAGAGAGAGAGGAAAAGTAATTCCTCAAACTTAGGGCCGGCTACAAAATGAGAGGGCTATGTATGTTGGATGTGGAAAATTAATGGTGAGGATTAATTGAGATAATCCAATGGCTAGGATGAATGTTGGGAAATTGGTCATTCCAAGGGATTTAAATAAATAGAATTTCCATCGAATATTAAAATAGGTAGACAGGTATTCAATATTATTTTTGGGCAAGAAAAATAAGGGCATCAAGAGAGAGGGTAAGATGAAGTTTGGACTGGGTTCGGTCAAGCCGGGTTGGATCAAAATCGGACATGGCGAAATAATCGAATAAAAACTAGGTGTTGATGATCATGAGTAAATAAGTAGCTCATGGGGATTCCAATAAATGGCACACAAGTGGCGTACGGATAGTAGGCTCAATGTGGGCCATGTCCATAATTGGGGCTGACCGGTTTTGGTCGACAGGGTACCCACAAATCAAGTTGGAAAATGAATGTGACACCGTGGGGTGAAATAAAATCAGGTCACGTGTCAGGAAAGTTGTGTGAAGCAAATGGAGCACAAAATGGCGTGTCTGAGTGGGACACGAAGGTCAAGGGTGAAGAATGTCTCGAGTAGATCATGGATGATAAGTTGGTTTCAAGAAAATAACTGGTCTTGTGCTCTCAAATTAAAAGTCACGGTAACGTGCTAAAAATGATCAAGGAAAAGAGTGGGAAAAATAGTTAATAATCAAATGGTCTAAATCGATCCGAAGTTGTACGAAGCAAAAAGAGTACAAGGAAACAAGTTTGGATGGGACACTATATACCGTCATGAAGGCAATCATGTCCACTACAAAACTCATGAAGAAGATTTCCAGAGTTGAACATCCCTGACACTACAAATATCAAAGGCACAGAAAAGCACATTTACAGATAAATAAACAGAATAAATTATTTATTGAAACTAAACAATCAGAAAAATAAAACAAAAAAATTAGCCCAAAATTCAGGGTGCTCACAATCGTCTTAGGCAGACTGAAGGGGACATAAAAATGGAGATGATAGATATCAGAAATCTTTAAGTAGAAGATCTCATCAGTGGAGGTATTCTTTGGAATGATGGTAGAGAATACCATTCTATAAAGGTCATAGAAATAGTTGTTCAAGTGTTTGGGACGAAGAATGCCTTTAGGTCAGGGGTTTGGTGCATGTAACGAGTCACGAAATGAATCAAAAGTTGTCCCTTCGAGAATTGGACCGACGTGATATCGACTAATACGTCCCCAACATTGGGAATGTTAAGTATGATAGCCAAATCATCAGCATCAAAGTCAATATCAACTCCACCAACTTTTGATTTCACTTTGCCGTTAGTGACCGATAAGTTACAATAAAACATGTGAGTAGCATTGGAATATATAGAAAAATTTGATTGAACTAAATCTAGCAACTGATGGTGTTCAAAAACGTTTACGTGATCAAAAAATAATATAAAATTGATAAAAAATCTCGGACAAATCTTTCTTTGATGAAAGTTACTAAACCACTCATTTGATGCATCGTGTGACACAAATATGAAATTATCAAAGAAGTCACCATCCGGTTTGGAGGGACTGAAAAGTGAAAAGGAGGCTGCCTCATGAGGAGTTGAGGACAAACCTTCATCAACTTTTCTTTTTTTGGAAGAAATAGGAATTTTATGAGCCATTGAAATAGAAAAGGATGGAAAGAGTAAAAATATATCGAAATTAATTGTAGACAGTGGAAGAGAACTTCGAGAGAGCTCTGATTCCAAGATTTGAAAGCTTAAGAGGCATGGAGGAAAGAGAACTAAGAAGTTTGGGTTAGGGTTTTCGGTAGAATTTTGGTGTCTTGTGAGGAAGATGATGATGTAGAGGGTTAAATAAGGAGGAGACATGACTGTCCAGTTTCTGTTCTGATTCACCCAGACTGAGTTCGGCCCGAACACTGACCGAGTTTGTCACTTAGTAATCAGGACAGAATTAGAAAGTTTGTGGTAGGGTTTTAACATAAATACAAAATTATTTAGTAATAATTGAGTTGAAAGTAATAATTAATGTTGACTAATTAAAAAAGCATGAATCGTATAGAATATCTCGATTTAGCTGTAGGGGCCGGATCCCAGCTAGCGGTAGTCCGAAGACTAGTACACCGTGTCGCATCAAGTTATTTACACCTGTGTGACAGAAGGCCCTTTCGGCTTATAACAAAATATTTTCAACGAATTTATGAGTTTTAATCAAATATACTTAATTATATTACTTCAACATCCAAAATTCGTAATTCTCTTCATATAAAGTTAAAATGATCTTCAACCAAGGGTTTAGTGAAGATGTCAACTAGTTGATATTCAGTGTCAGCAAATTCTAAGTTAATATCTCCCTGTAAAACGTGATCTCTAAGAAAATGATGTCTAATTTCTATGTGTTTAGTGCGTGAATGACATATCTGATTCTTTGTGAGATTAATGGAGCTAGTGTTATCGCAGTAAATATGGGTGTGATTAACCGTTAATTGATAGTCTTCCAAAGTTTGCTTCATCCATAAAATTTGAGCACAACAACATCATGCGGCTATATATTTAGCCTCAGTTGTTGATAATACAACAAAAATTTGTTTCTTAGAAAACTAGGAGACTAATGACTTTCCTAGAAAATGACATGTGCTACTGGTACTTTTACGATCGACTTTGCATCCAGCAAAATTCGCGTCCGAGTAACCTATCAGGTCAAACGAATCAGTTTTGGGATACCAAAGACCAGTCGTCAAGTTCCTTTAAGGTCTCGCAGGATACGCTTAATGGACCTTAATGTGATTCTTTAGGACAAGCCTGATAATATGCACATAAGCATACTGAAAAAATAATACCAGGTCGACTAGCAGTTAAGTATAGTAAACTACCAATCATACCTCGATACTTACGTATGTCAGTTAGTGTACCACTTTCATCTATATCGAGCTTTGTAGATGTTGCCATCGGTGTGCCGATCGGTTTGATGTTGTCCATATCAAACTTCTTCAGCAAGTCTTTTGTATACTTTGTTTGATTGATAAATATCACTTGTGAGTTTTTCTTGATTTGTAGCCCGAGGAAGAATGTTAGTTCTCCCATCATGCTTATTTCAAATTCACTCTACATACATTTAGCAAATTCGTTACATAGCATCTCATTAGTTGATCCAAAAATTATATCATCTATATATATCTGCACTAATAAAATATTCTTATCCAAATATTTTATAAAGAGAGTAGAATCGACCTTCCCTTTTGAAAACTCATATTCAAGCAAGAAGGAACTAAGGTGCTCATACCATGCACAAGGTGTTTGTTTGAGATCGTAGAGACCCTTACGTAGCTTGAATACGTGATCAAGATTTTTAAAGTCTTCAAAACCTGGAGGTTATTTTACAAAAAGTTTTTCTTTAATAAAACTATTTAGAAAAGCACTTTTGACATCCTTTTGAAAGAGTTTGAAACCATAAAAACTAGCAAAAGTACAAAGCATTCGAATGGACTCTAGTCTAGCAACTGGAGCATACGTCTCATCATAGTCAATGCATTCTTCTTGATTATAGCCTTGAGCTACTAGACGTGCTTTGTTGCGTATGACTGAACCATTCTCATATAATTTATTTCAAAATACTCATTTGATACCAATGATCGGATCATCAATAGGTCTGGAAACAAGTTTCCAAACTTGATTTCATTCAAATTGGTTTAGTTCCTCTTGCATCGCAGAAATCTAAAATTTGTCATTAAAATCTTCTAAAATATTTTTAGGTTCTATTTTAGAAATAAATGCAACATTAGCAACTATCTCTTTTGTGCTTGAGCGAGTACTTACACCTCTTGATACATCCCCTATTACCAGTTCTTTCGGATGGTCTGGCATAAATCACAATCGTTTCGGTAGACTTTCCAGATAGGACGTGGATGGTGTATCTTCTGGTGTTTATTGGTAGGAGCTTTCTCTTTTTCATTGTCACTATCGTCATTTTGTTGATTGTTTAGCTCATCGAATGTGACGTTTATTGACTCTTCAACAACAAGTGACCTCTTGTTGAATACCCTATAGCCTTTACTCTTTGTCGTATTCCCCAAAAATATGCCCTCATCAGCTTTTTCGTTGAATTTTCCTAAGTTGTCTTTTGTATTTAAAATAAAGCATATGCAACCAAAGACCTTGAAATATCTGATGTAATGAGTTCTATTAAACCATAATTCATAAAGAGTTCTTTTAGAGATGTGTCTAATCAGAACTTTATTCAGAATATGGCATGCTTTATAAACAGCTTCTGTCCAAAAGTATTTTGGAAGATTATGCTGGTTTAACATAACTCTGGCCATATTTCCAAGAGTTTTATTCTTCCACTACATAATGCTATTTTGTTGAGGAATTTTGAGGCAAAAGAATTTATGTGATAACCCATTCGAATCACAGAATGATTTAAACTCATGGTTATCGAATTCTCCTCCATGATCACTTCGTATCCGAGTAGTCATGAATCCTTTCACATTTTGTACCTTTTTACAAAAAGATACAAACTCAAAAAATGTCCCATTCTTATTTGCAAAAAAGTAAACCCAACTATATCGTGAATAGTCATCAACTATCACGTAAGCATACAGCTTACCGCCAAAACTGGCGACTCTACTTGGTCCAAATAAATCCATATAAAGTAATTGAAGATGAGGTATTTACAACATTTATTGATTTGAAAGATGATCTAGATGCCTTGTTCTTTTCACATTCGGCACATACTATATCTTTCTTGAAAGTGATTTCAGGTAAGCCTCTTACTAGTTTCTTGGTGGGCAATTTTGCAATAGTGTCCATGTTCGCATGTCCAAGACTCAATGCCATACCTAGCTTTCCTCTTGAGTTGTGAACAGATACTTCCCTGTACTGTTAGTTTTCTCTGGTACAGATATAGTACATGTATGTTGTCCTCTCTTATTCCCTGAAAGGAAGTTATTCCAGAAGTTTTATCATAAACAAAATATTTATTCTTAACAAAATTAATTCCATAACCATGATCAGTCAGTTGACTAATACTTCACAGGTTATGTTTTAATTCTATTACTAAACATAAATCTTTGATAGGTGAAGGAGAAGTACCTATGTTGCCAATTCCAATAATATGTCATTTAAGGTTGTTTCTAAAGGAGACATAGCCTTCTTTCTTCATTGATAGAGTTGTAAATAATGTGTTATCACTCGTCATGTGCCTGGAGCAACCACTATTAAGAATTCGCTTGCTTCTAGTTGGAGAAGGAAGGTTCACCTATAACACAAGTTGAAGATGTAACCTTGGTACCACTTTCTTGAGGGTCCTAATATGTTAGTTTTTGGAACCCATACATATACATTTAGATATACTAGCTTTCTAATTTTACACTGGTGTGATACATGTCCTTTATTACCACAATAATGATATGTAGCAGAAGTGTTAGTGCTCGGTGTAGTTCGAAGATCATGTACATGTATTTTTGAAGATGTGTGTGCTTTCTTATTGTGTGGAAAGTTATACATATTTGCATGGCTTCTAGCAGTTATAGCAGTATTGGTAGTATTGTGTTTGTGTTTGGCCTTGTGACTTGTGTTCACTTGAGCTATAGGTTTGACAACCTGTTTACCCAGTTTGATCTCTTACTTTTTAGAGACGTCACATGCTTCATTATATTTGGCCGTGAGTGCATCTATTATCTGAGCAGCAATATTATACATCCTTTTCTCTAATTCATAGAGATCGTTAAATTTAACATTTTCCTGATTGGCTTTCTCAAGCTTTTCAAGAGTTTCATGTAAGCTTAACTTTAGAGAAGTAATCTCATTTGTGTCACTAGAAGAATTTCTAATATCTTCTAGCATTTTAGATTGCTTGGAAAACTCAAATTGTATAATTTAGCTCTTTCTTAGCACTTTTGTACATATCTATCATTTTCTTCTGATCTTCTAGCAGATCAGTGAAAGTGTAACTACCACTTTTCTAAAATGAGGGTATTTTTGAACTTTTATGAGATTAATTATTTTTGTTATTATTCAATGGATTAAATAATATTAGTGATTTAAGTTGGTAAATTTCTTGATTATTTTTATATTATTTTAATTAATATATTGTGTTAGTATCAATAGTTAGTGAAACCATAGAATTACATTGACTAAAGACTAACCAAGACTATAAAAACATGGTTAGTGAGTTTAGTCATGTTAATTAGGCTTTAATTATTCTAGAATATCATGTAGAGGCTAGAAATTGACTTACACACTAAGTTAGGATGGACCCCTTCCATAGAACTTTTCATGACAACATAGAGGGGCTCCTTGGACATTTTCTATGGACCCAAAATCCTAGAAGACACCCTATGGCCGGCCCACATAGCCTCCCCTCCCTATTTATATCATCACTTCACCATCTTCCTCCTTCCATTCCATTTCAAACCCTAATTTAGGAGTTCCTCCAAATGGCTCCTACAACCATTTCTCATCCAAATTTCTCCAAACAAGTTACAATATCTTCTTTTGGAGAGAGGAAGCCTTTATTTGCTAGGAGGGAGTCTATTGGGAGAATTTGGCCATTGGAAGTGATGGAGATCTAGATCTAGAAGTTGTGCCTTGAGAATCCATCTCTCAAGTGGTAAGATCCTCTAAACATCTTTAAATTTCTTATTCCTTGTTGTAGATTCATTCATTTAGGGTCCCCATGGCATTAGGAAGAATTTGGGTCAATTTTGAATCTATTTGAGGTGTGTATCACGAGAGTATCGGATACACACATCAAGTGTTCGATGAAATAACTCTTAGGGTTTTTGTTGGTCTAATTTCAGTTTTGATTTGGTATTTACATTGGTTATAGGATGTGTTAGCAAAGTTACGTGTCATCTTGTGAATTGGAATGAGATTGATTAGAGTAAATAGATTTAGAGGTTTTGGGTTGTAGTGTTCTGTAACTAGCATAGTGCAGTCCATTTAGTTTCTCAAACCAGGAATTAACTTAGTGTTCAGGCCTTGCATGACACATATAGGAGTTCAGTCAATGCATTGTGCAGGACAATTGCCATGTTCATGTTTTGTTCACTGTGGAGACCATGTGGTTTCAATTGAGAGGAGATTAGAGGCTCGGGTTAGCCCCAATGTAGTGTTCAGTCTTGGGATATACTACATTATTGCTCAATCCTACCTTCCTAATATATAAGTCGTCATTCACTTTACATGTGTAGTCCATTACTCCACCTGTTCAGTCTTTAACAATTGTGATCAGTCTACTTGGTCTGTTTACAACAAATCGAATGCCCAATCCCCTGTATGTAGTGTCAGGCATACCTGATTTGTGATCAGTCCACATGATATAAGTTAGTCCATATTGCATTAGTCATGTCCCTCTCTCTTGGCGTAACAATTCCTTAGTATCCGCCCTAGCCTATTTACACTGCTCTGTACCATACTATTCTGCTCACTACATCCCAGTTTAACCTGCCCTGTATATTGCTTCACTGTATGCATTCTACATATGCATACCCATAACTTGCATTAACATGTCCTGTACCCCATTGTATTGCCATCATATTCAGTGGTTCCAAACACCCTTGTTACCTATAGATGAGGGAGTCCAGGTCTGAGTATCAAGTTCAGGTTATGAACTTTGAGTTCAGACTTGAACTTTCATACCTTGTTCTGCATATCACTACACTGCATATTGCATTCATTGCATAAGTGGTTCACTGTAAGTTTTATTTTACTAACACTATGGCCTTACTACCATACCATTTACTCAATGCACACTTTGGCCATGTCCTTCATATAGAGAGGTTCTTTTCCAACTTGAATTATTTGTCCTACATGTAAGTGTCAAATCCCTATACCCTTCGAGCTATTTCCCCAAATATGTTCCTATACCTTGTGTGTCCTGATGCTCAATTCGTTAGGATATCTGGTATATTTCTCCTTTTTGAATTGTTCTACATTACAAACTGAATTGCCCGTGCATATAGAGTCCTGATATAAGTATCAGATATATACAGAGTTATCAATGCATTCACCATACTATCCATACAATATTCCAAAAAGTGCATTCACTTAGCCCATTGCATAGCCTGTAGTTCATTAGCTACTTATACTTCATTGCATAAGGTTTCACATTGAGAATTATTGGATGATCCACGACATTCAGTCTAATATCATGAACTCACTTTTATCTACTGCCATTAGACCATATCCTGCATTCCCAAATGAGCCCTGCAAACATTTGAACATGTTCTGTATATGCCATTCACTGCATTCTCTGTAGCCTTTATCTCTGATACCACATGTATTAGAGCATATAGTAATACACTACAATACTGCACTCATTAGTTTACTACATACCAATTAGCCACTGCACAATTCATATATCCTGCACTTCCATGTATTCTCTGCACTTTTCACTGAACATTTTATTATCCTGCTCTTCATTGCATCATTCAACCTGTCTTGCACTTATTTTGATTCACTACACCAATTTAATAGTTAGTTCAGTCCAGTTGTGTATCAGAGATTACATTTTTCTTTACAAACTTGTTAACCCAATGATGTTCAAATATTCTAAATGAGTTTGCCTATGTGTTCAACCCACATTATACTTGGAATGCCCTATATATTAGCTATTTCACAGCATACACTACTTGTCATGTATTTTCATACACCCTGGTCATGCTCTGAGCCAAGTGATATGGTTCAGTTGAGCCATATCCCTTTGTGACATTCCCTTTTGTATTCCTGGGTAGCAGGAGGGTGGAGATGGAGACTTAGTACATGGGTTTCATCCAAGATTTTTTTTACCCAGGTCTGATGTGAGTTCATATATTGAATTTGATGTCAGAATTGAACTTTTTACTGCAAACAAATGTTCACTGTATGTATTAGCTATTCCCTGTATTACCTTAGAATCACTGCATTTCACTATAAATGCATTCACCATACACTTATCCCTACATTTAGATGTTCTGTACATGATATATTCTGTCACTTGGAGTTTAATCTTTGAACTAAACTTCATACCCCTTTAGACATTAGTCCATTTGTTACCATTAGGTTCTGTCCAGATACTTTACTATCCTTACTGAACATCATTAACCTTGTTCTATTCCCTTCTTTTTGCATTTAGTTGATGTCCTGCAAATCACAATAATGCCAGATTGAGCATGCCCCTTCATTCCATATTTATTGCCCTATTCACTGCTTATGTGAAGTTCAGTCTTGAACATGAGGATAGCTCCTTTTGAAGTTCATTCCACTATATTGATTTATTAACATCTAAATGGTTCAAGTATCTGTTCTTCCCAGTATGAGCAGTCCCAAATGGTTAGGTCGTTTGCACAATGTATCTGTCCCCTTTGTTCTGTACCAGAGTATTGGAAGTTGTAGGCTTGTTGTGTTAGTGTGCGTTTGGGGCATACTCAAGTGTGCTACATCATGAGATGGCATGGTTATGTGGAATGACTAATGCGAACATTATAAATTATATTAGGATGGTCATGACTGAGTGTCCAGGTCTAAATTCAGTTGGTTAATATCCTAGATTGTATAATTTCAGTCATGCCTATATGCAATTGTTCAGTCTCCCTTAACAGATTAGGCAATTTATATTAAAGGTAAGGTGACTTATAGCCTACTTGTATAGGCAGAGGTCATTTAGGCATACCTTACGTATATGTATACATATTTTAGATAACCTATATGTTGTATATTTATATATTATATATACTTGGGAGGTATAAGTAACCTGATTTTGAGGTGATATCATAACACCTATATGTGTTATAAAGATAATGTGTATATATGCATACTATAGAGTTATGAGTTATAAAGTTAGATATAGAATTTGGATAGCTATATATATATATATATATATATATATATATATATATATATATATATATATATATATATATATATATATATATTATATATATATATATATATAAATAAAAAATAAATAAGGTAGCTTAATATATATATATATATATTTATATTTATATATATATATATATATATATATATATATATATATATATATATATATATATATATATATATATATATATATATATATATAAAAAATAAATAAGGTAGCTTAATATATATATATATATATATATATATATATATATATACATGCGATAAGGTAGCTTAATTCATGTAGTGTCTATACATGAGTCTAAATTAGGTTGAAATTGATTTTGATACCAATGTTGATCAATTGACTATAAGTTGACCAGGGGTTGACTTTTGACCAAGAGAGGCCTAGAGCATATAGAATTCATTGGTTAATTCAATTATTTAATATTGAACACATTATAACCTGTATTTCCCATAATAGGACATTATGACTCCAGTTTGGACATCGATGTACATCAGTTGCTCAGGATATCGGGCGAGTACATTCTCTGATAGTTCTTTCAGTTATTTGATGATTATTGTGATTCAGTTCTATTATAGTTCTATTTGATTCTCTGTCACAACACCTATTGGTATTCTGGTTTCATTCACTCGTAATACATACAATTGACTCGTCTAGCCTCTATTACTTGAACCACTCACAAGAACCATCTACTCGAAACACCTACAAGTACTAAATGTTCAAATCATACAAGAATCATCACTACAAGCAAGATAGTCGTCGTTGCTGGGTCCGGTGTACGTCGTGCCATATTCAACAAGAACTACCTAACAAGAAAGATAGCCGTCGCCGCTTTGCCGAGCGTACAATGTGCCGTATTACTCGTCTAACATGAAAGGTAGCCGTCGTTGCTTGGCCGAGCGTGCGATGTGCCGTATTACTCGTCTAACAAGAAAGATAGCCGTCGTCGCTTGGCCGAGCTTACGATGTGCCGTATTACTCGTCTAACAAGAAAGATAGTCGTTACCGCTTGGCCGAGCGTGAGATGTGCCGTATTACTCGTCTAACATAAAATATAGTTGTCGTCGCTTAGCCGAACGTGCGATATGTCGTATTACTCGTCTAACAAGAAAGATAGCTGTCACCGTTTGCCAAGCGTGTGGTGTGTCGTATTTACTCTCTGCCCGTTTACATGACAAGAACGGTATCTTAAAACGCACTGGATTAATGACTTATACTGGAATCACATTGTCTCATATTTTACAGATTGGACTCGTCTCACATAGTTCTAGTTAGTTATATCTTTTTACAGTCTCATTGCCATGCTCTCATGTTTCTCTGTATTACTGACCTTGTTCACTACTAAAATAAGGCAAATTAGTGACGTCATTATACGTCGCTAATAATGGAAAATACGTTGCTAATCATAATTAGCGACGACTTTAGCGACAAAAAATGAAGGTCGCTTTTAAGCTAGTCGCAGATGGCACATTTGTCGCCCTATGTTGCTGTTTGCGATGTCACCGCCGTGTCGCTGGGTCGTCGCAAAGTTAGCGACGGATAGCGACAAAAACTTTACGTCGCAAAATTAGCGACGTAGTGCGACTACTTAGCGACGTTTAGTTCTATTACGTGATAACGTGGCATCCTGCCACGTCAGCAAGGTGGCGACGTACAGCGACGTAATACCGCTAATTAGAGGACAGTTACTAATAACCATGCTATATCGCACATAAGTTCTTGTGCATCCAACGTGTACACATACGCTATCGATTCTTACTGAACATTAACCAAGCTAAAACTATCCAAAATCCCCTATCAACTACAAATCTTATAATACATATCTTACTAGTACACACTAATTTAGTATGACCCCTGCCTGCCTACTGGCTCTTGTACACACCCATCTCACTCTTCATAGATGCTTCCTTTAGAAAACAGGGACAGACACTATTTCCTGTACACAACTATACACCCATACCAATTTAAGCTCTTTCTTCATACACACAGATAATTAACATACACATACACATATACCTTACTCCCCCTAACCTTACCACTAGTCCTTGCCTTAAGAAGTTGTAATCTTAAGAAGTTGTAAGGATCGATTCTTTGGATAAATTAATCGATAAGTGCATTGTATTCACTTTTTTCATTTACAAAGTATTAGGATTTTTCTAGGTGGTCAAAGACAATATATTACGGTTGTGTGTTTGGTTTGTATTGGTTCTCGTAGCATGATTTTTGGTTTGTTACTTTACAGGTTAAGATGTCGATATCCGTTGAATTCCGCTATACACGTCTCTAAATTCCTAAACATCTCATATTCTAGTTTATGACTTCTTTTTTTGGGCTAGATCTAATTCTTGGAGACCTTATTCATCAATTAGAAACTTTGAAAGTTTGTAGACCTAATACTGATTTAACAGTCTGTCAAGGATTACTCAATTCCCTTTTGGTTAACTTAGAATTTGGAGGTTTGTATACCTAATCCACTTTTTTGTTAACCTAGATATTCTAAAACTAGTAGCCACTACCAATGTGAAGAAACAATTCCAGTTGAAGTATACATAAATTTGTACAATCTCACAAGTAGGAGTCTGGAAGAAAAGACACTAGTTTGAGACTGAGCTAAGCACCTTTTAACGGAAATGATTAAGGACCCTGCCATCAATGTTTTAACGAAAATAATATTTTGACTGCCCACGAGAGGTGACTATCCTGGCCCACGAGAGGTGATTGTCCTGGCCCGTTCTCGTGCCATGACACGAATCAAATCGCCCCAACAAGTAGGTTAATATGAGTTGAACTAGTTATATAAGCTTACAATCTTTATAGAATATATGACATAGTACACAACTACATATATGCTACCTAGAGATTTTGTATGTTTACCAATATAATTAGTCAAGAAGCAAACATGTTAATTTTGATTGCATGTAAAGTTCAAACAAAAGTCAGGATCCGGTGTTGAATTGTATCTCATTTCATGTTTAGTCCTCAAAAGGGTGTTACATTGGAGTTGGTAATTTAGTCTCATATCAGGTAGGATGTGGGATCATGATGTATAGATAATTGGAATTAGCTCAGATTTTATATGAGAATTTCCTTTTAAGGTATATAAACACAGTCCAATATCGTAGTTCTCAAGGTGTGGTTAGAATGTCCCTATAAAGAGAAATGAGTATCAAAAAATTCACAGACGGAAGGCATACCAGACCTAATTTGGAAGTTATAAGATTTCGATAAGGAGGTATGGACGTCAAAAAATTTGCGTATGGAAGTCAGATCAACCTAATGCGTGTGTCAGTGTGTCCGTGTGTGTGTGTGTCCGTATATCTGTGTGTTTGTGTGTGTGTCTCTGTGTGTGTGTGTGTGCGTGTGTGTGTGTGTGTGGAAGAGAAGGAGGAGGAGGAGTTAGGTTAGGGTTTACCGGAGAGGAGGAGTAGCTCGGATTAGGGGAGGAGGAGCTCGAGGAGGAGGAGCTCGACGGGGGAGGGGGTAGGGGTCACCGTGGGGGGAGGGAGTCGCCAGGGGGGAGGGAGTCGCCGTGGGGGGGAGGGATGCGCCGAAAGCTCGAAAACAAAATTTTTGAGTTTTCGAGTGAGGAAGAAAAAGGAGTCCTGTGCCCTAAGTAAAAAAGTTAGCAACGTCAACAGTGGACGTCGCTAACCGTCGTAACCATTTTAACATAAGCAACGTATTTTAATAATATGTCACTGAACGTCGCTATTCCGCGACGTAATGTATCTAGTGTCGCTGAACGTCGCTATTCGGCGACGTTTTGCGATGTCAATAGAAGAAGTCGCTATATTATAAATTTAGCGACGGAATTTTATTCCGTCGCTAAACAACGTCGCTAATAGAGCATATTTTAGTAGTGGTTCTAAACTGTCTATTTTATTACCTGTCTCAATTTTCCATGATTCATCAAGTATAATTGTCTAAAACTGCTTTATAGTCTTTGTCATTTACTTGGGATTGCTAGATGAGATGTGCTCGTTCCTTCTTGACTGGATATATTTTTCAGATGATTGTCCGGAGGATAGTGTCCTACCTTTTATGGATCTGAAGAGGTGATAGATACCTTGGGTCCCGACCTTCAGGAGTGACCAAGAGACTAGTTTAGTGGACTTGTTTTAGATTTCCTGTTTGAACTTGAATTGTAATAAGTGAAGATTTTAACATTGTATTTGAGATTTGTTTCGGATATTATTTTAGTTGTTGTTGTTGAGTTTTATATAGTTATTTAGACTTCTGTGATATCTTATCATGCTTTAGACTGTGATTGAGTATTACCATATCTTTATACTTGTCCTCCATTCGGAGTAGAGATCTTTGACAGGTACATTATATCATTGTGTGAGTTGATAGATAGCGACTTAGAACAGCATTCTATCATCGATTCTGCGGCGTAGGCTGGGCGCTATTACGCACTTGTGCCCCTATATCGGGTGCGGGTCATGACATGTTTTTAGTGGTGGCCCATACAGGTCAAGATTCGTATTAGTGCGATGTCGTGGTAGTGCGACGATTAGTTGCACTACTGTGTGCCTGCGATAGGAGATAAGGAATAGGCTATAGAGGAGAGGATACTCAATCACAGTTAGGACTACTCGAGAAGATTGTTGGGACGACCTTTGAGAATCTCATATAAACTATCTCGAGATTCGATTCCAACTGTTTCTGTCTACTTTTCTTGTTTGTTGTTGAATTTGAATCTTGGTGTTCATTGTTGACTTGATTTTCTACCAGGATATATCTTATGGGCTAGGTTGTCTCAGTTATTTCTGAATAGACGGGTATGGTTATCAGTTTTCAGAATAGATACCCTATACATGGTACCCTAGTATAGTGGAGGGAGATATCAGTGTGGATGTCACCTGAGTATCATGAACTAGAGAGAGGAGCTAGGCCACTTGTGGCACAACATCATGCCCTGCACCATCAGAGGGATATACCCCAGAGGGGCAGGGCTTTTGCGCTGACGGTCGAGGAGACCGACGCTACGGGTAACGGGTTAGCAGGTCTATCTCTTCTTGTTCTTCTTTTCCATCTTATGTATGATTCTATTAGTATCTGTCAGGATATTTTGTGTTGTGCCAGATATTGTAGTGACCCTGTTTGAAACTGTGAAATCACGACCAGTAGGACCATGATTTTTTATAATTTTAGATAGAATTTTCTTGACTCTGATTATCGGGTGTTTGACATAGAAGGAGTACGACCATCTTAAATTTCGAGGACGAAATTTTTCTAGGAAAAACGATTGTAACTACCACTTTTCTAAAATAGGGGTATTTTTGAACTTTTCTGAGATTAATTATTTTAGTTATTATTTAATGGATTAAATAATGTTAGTGATATAAGTTGGTAAATTTCTTGATTATTTTTATATTATTTTAATTAATGTATTGTGTTAGTATCAATAGTTAGTGAAACCTTAGAACCACATTGACTAGAGACTAACCAAGACTATAGAAACATGGTTAGTGAGTTTAGTCATGTTAGTTAGGCTTTAGTTATTTTAGAATATCATGTAGAGGCTAGAAATTGGCTTAGACACTAAGTTAGGATGGACCCCTTCCTTAGAACTTGTCATGACAACATAGAGGGGCTCCTTGGACATTTTCCATGGACCCAAAGCCCTATAGGACACCCCATGGCCGGCCCACATAGCCTCCCCTCCCTATTTATATCATCACTTTACCATCTTCCTCCTTCCATTGTATTTCAAACCCTAATTTTAGGAGTTTCCCCCAAATGGCTCCTACAACCATTTCTCATCCAAATTTTTTCAAACAAGTTGCAATCTCTTCCCTTTGGAGATAGGAAGCCTCTATTTGCTAGGAGGGAGCCTATTGGGACACTTTGGCAACTGGAAGTAAAGGAGATCTAGATCTAGAAGTTGTGCCTTGAGAATCCATCTCTCAAGTGTAAGTGCCTCTAAACATCTTCAAATTTCTTATTCCTTGTTGTAGATGCATTCATTTAGGGTCCCCATGGCATTCGGAAGAATTTGGGACAATTTTGGATCCGTTTGAGGTGCGTATCACGAGAATATCAGATATGCACATCAAGTGTTCGACGAAATAACTCTTAGGTTTTTGTTGCTCTAATTTCATTTTTGATTTGGTATTTACATTGGTTATAGGATGTATTAGAATTGTTAGGTGTCATCTTGTGAATTGGAATGAGATTGATTATAGTAAATGGATTTGGGGGTTTTGGGTTGTAGTGTTCTGTCACTAGCATAGTGCAGTCTATTTAGTTTCTCAAACCAGGAATTAACTTAGTGTTCAGGCCTTGCATGACACCCATAGGAGTTCAATCAATGCATTGTGCAGGACAATTGCCCTGTTCATGTTTTGTTCATTGTGTGGAGACCATGTGGTATCAGTTGAGAGGAGATTAGAGGCTCGGGTTAGCCCCAATATAGTATTCAGTCTTAGGATATACTACATCATTGCTCAGTCCTACCTTCCTAATATATCAGTCATCATTCACTTCACATGTGTAGTCCATTACTCCACATGTTCAGTCTTTAACAATTGTGATCAGTCTACTTGGTCTGTTTACAGCAAATCGAATGCCCAATCCTCTGTGTGTAGTGTCGTGCATACTTGATTTGTGGTCAGTACACATGATATATGGTAGTCCATATTGCATTAGTCTTATCCCTCTCTCTTGGCCTAATAATTCCTTAGTATCAGCCCTAGCTTATTTATACTTCCCTATACCATACTACTCTACTCACTACATCCAAGTTTAACTTACCCTGCATATTGCTTCAATGTATGCATTCCACATATGCATACCCATAACTTGAATTTACATGTCCTGCACCCCATTGTATTGCCATCATGTTCAGTGGTTCCAAACACCCTTGTTACTTGCAGATGAGGGAGTCTAGGTCTGAGTATCAAGTTCAGGTAATAAACTTTGAGTTCAGACTGGAACTCTCATACCATGTTCTACATATCCCTACACGTCATATTGCATTCATTGTATAAGTAATTCACTACAAGTTTCATTTCACTAACACTATGGCCTTACCACCTTAACATTTACTCATTGCACCCTTTGGCTATGTCCTTCATATAGAGTGGTTCCTTTCCAACTTGAATTATCTGTCCTACATGTAAGTGTCAAATCCCTATATCCTTCGAGCCATTTCCCTAAATATGTTCCTATACCTTGCATGTCCCGATGCTCAATTGGTTAGGATATCTAGTGTATTTCTCCTTATTGAATTGTCCTGCATTCCAAACTGAATTGCCCTGCATATAGAGTCATGATATAAGTATCAGATATATACAGAGTTATCACTGCATTCACCATACTGTCCATACTATATTCCAAATAGTGCATTCACTTATCCCATTGCTTAGCCTGTAGTTCATTACCTACTTATACTTTATTGCATAAGGTTTCACATTGAGAATTATTAGATGATTCAATGTATTCAGTTGAATGTCATGTACTCACTTTCATCCACTGCAATTAGACCATATCCTGCATTCCCAAATGAGCCCTGCAAATATATGAACATGTTCTGTATATGCCATTCACTGCATTCTCTATAGCCTGCATCTCTGATACCGCATGTATCAGAGCATGTAGTGATACACTGCATCAATGCACTCACTAATTCACTACATACCAATTAGCCACTGCACAATTCATATGTCCAGTACTTCCATGTATTCCCTGAACTCTGCATTGAATATTTCATCGTCCTGCCCTTAGTTGCATCATTCAACCTGTCCTGCACTCATTTTGATTCACTGCACCCATTTAATAGTTAGCTCAGTCCAATTGTATATCAAAGATTACATTTTCCTTTACAAACTTGTTAACCCAATGATGTTCAGATATTCTTAAATAAGTTTGCCTATGTGTTCAACCCACATTATACTTGGAATGCCCTGCATAGTAGCTATGTCACAGCATACACTACTTGTCCTGCATCTTCATACACCCAAGTCATGCTCTAAGCCAAGTGATATGGTTCAGTTGAGCCATATCACTTTGTGACATTCCCTTTTGTATTCCTAGGTATTAGGAGGGTGGTGATGGAGACTTAGTGCATGGGTTTGATCCCATATTTTTTTGCCCAGATCTGATGTGAATTTAGGTATTGCACTTGATATCAGAATTGAATTTTACTACAAACAAATGTTCACTATATGTATTATCTATTCCCAGCATTACATTAGAATCACTGCATTTAGCTTATTGTATTTCACTACAAATGCATTCACCATATACTCCATGTTTATCCCTACATTTATATGTTCTGTACATGATCTGTTCTGTCACTTGGAGTTTAATCTTTGAACTAAACTTCATACCCCTTTAGATATTAGTCCATTTGTCACCATTAGGTTCTGTCCAGATACTTTACTATCCTTATTGAACATCATTAACCTTGTTATGTCCCCTTATTTTCTGCATTCAGTTGATGTCCTGCAAATCATAATAATACCAAATTGAGCATGCCCCTTCATTCCATATATATAGCCCTGTTCACTACTTATATGAAGTTTAGTCTTGAGCATGAGGATAGCTCCTTTCAAAGTTTATTCCACTATATTTATCTATCCATATCTCAATGGTTCAAGTATCTGTTCTTTCCAGTATGAGTCGTCCCAAATGGTTGGGTCCCTTGCACAATGTATCTGTCCTCTTTGTTTTGTACCAGAGTATTGGAAGTTGTAGGCTTGTTGTGTGAGCGTGTGTTTGGGGCATACTCAAGTGTTCTACATCATGAGATGGCATGGTTCTGTGGAATGACTAATGTGAACATTAGAGATTATATTAGGATGGTCA
>JANAVB010022999.1:6984702-7291939 GCA_029216955.1 Iris pallida
TCTAAATTAGGTTGAAATTGATTTTGATACCAATGTTGACCAATTGACTATAAGTTGACAAGGGGTTGACTTTTGACCTAGACAGGCCTAGAGCATGTAGAATTCATTGTTTAATTCATTATATAATATTGAACACATTTTAACTTGTATTTTCCATAACAGGACATCGTGACTCCAGTTTGGACATCGATATACATCAGTTGTTCAGGGTATCAGGCGAGTACATTCTCTGATAGTTCTTTCATTTATTTGATGATTACTGTGATTCAGTTCTATTTGATTCTTTGTCGTAACACCTATTGGTATTCTGGTTTCAGTCACTCCTAATACATATAATTGACTCATCTAGCCTCTATTACTTGAACCACTCATAAGAACTATCTACTCGAAAAACCTACAAGTACTAAATGTTCAAATCATACATGAATCATCACTGCAAGAAAGATAGTCGTTACTGCTGGGCCCGGTGTGCGACGTGTCGTATTCAACAAGAACCACCTAGAAGAAAGATAGCCATCACCGCTTGGCCGAGCGTGCGATGTACTACATTACTCGTCTAATAATAAAGATAGCCGTCGTCGCTTGGCTAAGCGTGCGATGTTCCGTATTACTCGTCTATCAAGAAAGATAGCCATCTCCTCTTGGTCGAGCATACAATGTGCCGTATTACTCGTCTAACAAGAAAGATAGCCGTCGTACGCTTGCCAAGCATACGGGTTCCGTATTTACTCGGTACCAGTTTACATGACAAGAACTGTATCTCAAAACACACTGGATTAGTGACTTGTACTGGAATCACATTGTCTCAAATTTTACAGATTGGACTCGTCGCACATAGTTCTAGTTAGCTATCTCTTTTTATAGTCTCATTGCCATGCTCTCCTATTTCTCTGTATTAGTTACCTTGTTCTAAATTGTCTATTTTATTACCTGTTCAACTTTCTATGATTCATCAAGTATAACTGTCTAAAACTGCTTTATAGTCTTTGTCATTTACTTCGGATTGCTAGATGAGATGTGCTCGTTCCATCCTAACTGGATATATTTTCATATGATTTCTCGGAGAATATGTGTCCTACCTTTTATGGATCTGAGGAGGGGATAGCTACCGTGGGTCCCGACCTTCAGGAGTGACCAAGAGACTAGTTATTGGACTTGTTTTAGATTTCCTGTTTGAACTTGAATTGTAATAAGTGGAGATTTTGACATTATGTTTGAGATTTGTTTCGAATATTATTTTAGTTGTTGTTGTTGAGTTCTATATAGTTATTTAGACTTCTGTGATATCGTATCGTGCTTCAGACTGTGATTGAGTATTACCATATCTTTATACTTGTCCTCCATTCTGAGTTGAGATCTATGGCAGGTATATTATATCATTATGTGGGTTGATAGTTAGAAACTTAGAACAGCGTTCTACCATCGATTCTGTGGCATAGGCTGGACGCTATTACGCACTCGTGCCCCTATACCAGGTGTGGGTCGTGACAAAAAGCATCAAACAGTTCATCGAAAGTAAATTCTTCATAGAGAGGGTTTGATATTACCTTAGCATCTGTACCCATAGAGCATAGTTTCGCTGTGTTGCGAGGCTTCTCTTCTTCTTCAGAATCACTAGCTTCGCTTTCACACTAAATGCTAGTGTTAGCATAGTTTTTAGTTGAAAACCTTCTCTTGCTTGTCTGATCGTGCCTGCTTTTCTTTCTTATAACAGGAGAATCCTTCTTAATGTGATATGTTCTTTTACAGCTGAAGTAGACCAGTTCTTCATCGTCTCTGTAACCTTTCTTCTTCTTGTTCGACTTCTCATATCTGAGGAATCTTCTGAAGTTCCTTGTCATCAGGGCCATTTGCTCGTTGTCTCAACTGTTTGTCTCATTTTTATCATTGGAGGCTGTCTTGTGGTTCACTTTGAATGCTATCGCCTTTTCTTTTGGAGCTGACTCTTCGAAAATATTAAGGTCTAGCTCATGCGTCATGAGCTTTCCCGTAAGGGTTTCAAGATTCATTGTCATGAAATCATTTCCTTCGATAATGGTCGTCGCTTTAGGATTGCAGTTCTTGGTTAGCCCGTGAAGTACCCTCCAAATCTTCTCATAGTTGTTGTATTTTTTTTCAAGTGAAGATAGAGGATTAACAATATCTAGAAACTGAGTAAACATATTTGTGATAGTCTCAATAGGCTTCATTTTGAAGGCCTCATATTCTTGTGTGAGTCGAGAGATTTTGGACTCCTTCACTTGTGAAGTGCCTTCATGAGTAACCTCAAGAAGTTTCCAAACCTCGTGAGATGTGACACATATTGAAACTTTGTTAAACTCAGTTCTATCTACATCACAAAATAAAGCGTTGATGGTTTTGCATCAAGACTAGCTTATTTTTTTCATTGTCGGTATATCTGTCGAATGGATTTTCCACTAGAACACCTTCTACCGTAATAGGCAGTGGTTTCTTATATCCATTCATGACAATCAACCATAAATCGAAATCAAGAGACTTAAGGTAAAAGCTCATACGTGTCTTCCAGTACGTGTAGTTTGTGCCATCGAATAGGGGTGACCTATTTGTTGATTGGCCTTCACCATTTCTTAGATATATGAATGCCATATCTCAAGGAGTTTTAATCCGAATAGTGATAAACTGTGCTTTGATACCAATTATAGGATCGATGGCACCTCTAGAAGGGGTTGAATAGAGTGTAGCAGAAAAATAATTATCAATTAAAAACTTAAATAGGTGAAGCAAATATTAATGAACTTGAAATGCAAAGTAAAACAGTAAATATAGTGGAGGCAAGAAAGCAATATGCAGACACAACAGGTTTATACCGATTTTCCTGTGAGAGGACTAGTCCAGTTCGCGAGAACTCTTGCTCGCTATAATCTACTATTTTGAATAGTGATTATACCACGTGCTTTACTCCGAAGAACACACCAACTTCAACACTGTCGTGTTTTTATCCGAAGCCCACGATCAAACTTCAAAAACACATTTTCTGAGAAAAGCTTTTATACGCCAAGCTTGTACCACTCGAAAAACCCCTAATCAGAAACTACCAGTACTAAAAGAATCGGAGTTGCCTTAGAGATTTGAAGATTGAAGCTTTGTAAATAGGATAGAAATCTTAGGAATAGATAGAGAAGATGAAGATTGAATGAGTGAATAGAAATAGGAATTTCTTCTCTTTTGTAGGATTTTCAAGGACAGAGTTCGGGCAGAACTCGGTATGATAACGTTCATATTTTTGAACGTTTAAGATCCAAAAGACTAGGGAACACTGCTGACCAGGAGAAATCAGGGGGGCCGAGTTCGAGGAGAACTTATACCGAGTTCGGTTACTAGGGTTTCTCGTCTTTTTGGCTTTTGGATTTGGTTTGGTTTTGGGTCAAGGATTGGTTTGGTTTTTGATCAGGAGATGAACTTCTAATTGCTAATGATCCCGATGCACAATTTATCTAGACTCAAGAAAAGAAATATATAGAATAAAGTGTGAAAATTTGTAAACACAAAATCAGCGATCTTCTGTTTCTTTTCATATCAAACTCGAAGTTTTATGTCAATTATCGAAATCGGTTTGAGCATGGCTGAATGGGCCAAAACTTATATCATTTTCATCAATTCAAGATTTTAGATCGATGTTAAATATTAATTATCTAATATTTTTTTTAGCGAACAAGAAACCAATTAATACAAGTAATTCTAATGCTTAAATCCCTATTGTGTATAAAAAAATGAAATTGGATATTAAATTTGCAACGGCTATAAACGAACTGTTGCGGGATCAATATTTTTGTAATAGTTGTTTATTCTTTTGACAATGGTTATCATAAATGTTGTTATTAAACTAAAATTGCAACTAGTAGCATAAATCGTTGCTAATTATTACAAAATAATAAGTCCACTCTAAACAGGTTGCAAAAATTGTTGCGCAACTTTTGATAACAACGAACTTTAGACTGTAAGGGATCCCAGACAGTAATGTAACATCAGAGGACTACTCACCCAGCACCGCCACAGCAGGTTCAGAGGCTAGCAGCACCGAGAGCACCATATCCCCCGGCACAAGATGGATATCAAAGGGAACAGTTCATGATGATTAGGTAGTATAATACAAAAAATAGATGGGGCCACAAAGGCACGGGCAGGCATATGTTATGGCAATTGAGAAGCCCGATGTAGAAGCATGAAAA
This sequence comes from Iris pallida, assembly GCA_029216955.1. Taxonomy (NCBI): domain Eukaryota; kingdom Viridiplantae; phylum Streptophyta; class Magnoliopsida; order Asparagales; family Iridaceae; genus Iris; species Iris pallida. Next base: position 6,988,893 of record JANAVB010022999.1, read on the forward strand.
ATCTCAGCTGATGACATTCCTTCGCCATAGAGCAGATGAAACAAAGGCTCAGCCCAAGTGCTAAAAAGACAAAATAGAAGATATGGAAAGAAGTCCCTTATGTGTCACGTCTACCAAGTCTAGTACAGATACATCGAGACTAAACAAAAAGGACTAATTTTGTTCATCTACAAAGGATCTGGTACAGATTCGATAGAGCCTAGAAGGGTCTACAAGGGATTCGGCCTTCGTCAAAGCGTAGAGATTGACCGCCATCGAGGCGTATATGACCATTTTATGGGAACAGCCTCCCAGAAGATATCATCCACTCGGCCAATGCAAGCAGCTTCCTGAAGCAGTCATTGGCCTGAGCCTTCAAAGAGCGCAGCAGGTCGCGAAGCCCTGAATAGAAAGGACATAGCACAACCTGTGGCTCTTCGGGTTGGCTATCCACCCATGACCTAGGTCGTCAGGACCTCGAAGATCCCCCAGACGTCGCCCAGAGTTGAACTCCCTAAGGAGGACATTTACATACATCTTAAGGGCAGCAATGGCTCCTTCTACACAGAGTTCTTCTATAAGAACATAGCTCATATGAACGAGAAAATTTTCAACCAGCAGTAAACTTATACAAGGCCGATCGCCGCTCGAAGTTAAGTTTGGATCTCGCTCGGTAGTGAAGGATGCCAAGAAGAAGACATCGACTCTTCAGAGGAGAACATCCCCTTTTATAGGACCAAAAATGGCCTAGAGTGCACGCCACATGGCCGACTGTTAGAATTCCTGCATTAATGGGATGAACCTAAGACTCAGCATGATGAGTGTCAGTCTTAGACCCTTGGAATTCCCTATATTACGGTGGCAATTAAGAGGGAATTCCTTAAAGAGCAGGTATTTATCGTTCTTTACTTCAGAAGCCAAAGTCTTCAAGCTAGAGGCGCAGCTACTCGCCTGCGCCAATCTCAGAAGCAAGATGGTGGTAGGCCCCGCCCTTTTCTTTACTTCAGAAACTAGTATCTTCACTCCAGAGGCGCAGCTACCTGCCTGCGCCAATCCCAGACACACAAGGGTGTTATACCCTTTCCTCCAAAGCCAACGCCTTCAAAGTTCAGAAGCGCAGCTACTTACATGCGTCCACATGAGGCGCAGGATGGTGATATGTTCATACCATATCCATTCCCACGGTATAGTCATCTGCTCCAATCCAGAAGCTTAAGTCACTTCTCTACAAGAGACTTGGGAACTCCCACTACAACCAATGCAAGTCATCTTGTCGCTCTAAAAACAAAGTAATCTCGCCAACCTGAAGCACAAGCCTACTCGTCGCCTATAGCACAGTAACTTTGTTACTCCGAAACATAGCTTCATCATTTCTCTAAATACACAGAAGTCTTGTCGTCGTTCAAAGCCAAGTCCACTCATCGCCTGAAAGCATAGAGGCTCCGTCGTCTCTAGAAGCACGGTCTACTCATCGCTCCAGAATCATAGCAGCACTTAGTCCTCACCAGAGGAACAGAAAGCATGGGTCCACCCCAATTGGTTTGTTTAAACCGCCTCTTGCAAAAAAGATTAGAATTAAATCATGATTGATATCATATCAGATTAATTTAAATCTTAGATGATGATCAATTAGACTCCAAATCTAGGATGAAATCCCAAGATTTACTCAGCTATATCCGAGCAAGCAAATCGGTACGAGCCACGTGTCACCTTCTTCGGTTATATTGATAACTACCAGAGATCTCGATTAAGGAGAATCTCGATGTCCGCCACGTGTCAGCGCCGCAGAAGCCCGTACCGTGCAATGATCGCAGATTCATTCATATCTCAAGAACCCTAATGCATGTCGTATATGTGCTTGGTTCTCTATAAATAGAAGGAGTTCTCCTTCAACTAAAGAGATCGACAATCGTCATCTAAGAAGGAATAATCCACCAACCAACCAACAGAAGAACAACCCCCTCTAAAGGATCTTCTCCTCCAGACAGCCTCTTGATCGTTGACCCCAGAGTTCCATAAAAGGCGCCAGAGAGCCAGAGCTACGTTGATTCATCATTAGATCGTCAACGGAGTAAAGGAGCCGCTGCAGTGCTTGATCTCTGCCGTCACACTTTTCCAGAAACCTCTTCTCCCTGTACTTAGAATATCCTGTTTAGGACTTCCTTCTTTGTACACAGATACCATATACGTTCAATAAAGCAAAAAGTTCGTTCAACCTTTTGTTATGTCGAACAAAATGGTGACTCTGCTGGGGACTACCTTATCCTCCAATGAGAAGGCAGTGACGCAATCAGATGACAACTTGTTGGGATCTTCCCAAGACATGCTGGTCGTACGCTTCGACCGGCAAGCTTTTGAAGATCTCCTCTCTGATGAAAAGTTAAAGGCTTCGAAGTGGTTCGTACAACCGAAGAAGACTCGACGTGTCTAGAGGTCTAAGGCGATTGCAGCTAGCAGCACGATTACTGGAACTTTATCTCAGGACCCTCTCAATGCCGAAGCCACGGAGAAGATTCCAGCTACTACAGCCTTATCCCCTCGCCCCATTCCCGTTCTGGGAAAGCATGGCGAGGAAGACGATGGTTCTATGGTTGATCTGACGAAGGTACGATGCCGAAGGAAAGGCACAACGATCCAACCCCTCACGATAGGAGCATTATCGGTAAGAAGATCTGTCTTCGACAGAATCGCTTTCCCTTCAGGTGAGCCTTCGACGGACTCTGAATAATACTCACCCACTGGGGGTAGTAGGAAGAGATCCCAGGTGGTTTATGCTTCATACAATAAGTGCACGGTACCTATGGCAGACCAGGGCCCGTGTTGAGAGCGAAGGAGCCACGGCTCCGAGAACCAAGCCAAGGGGTACATCCTACGGAGAGGGAGCCACATGATCAGTGTTCCCGCAGAAGCGACATGAGGCTTCCCGTCAGACCCGCTCTGACCGTACTTGCGTTCAGATTTTCTATACGTACAATAGGGGTGCCATGGCGAAAGATCCGACCCTCTCCTAAGCGGAAGAAGAATCTGTGGCGCAGGGCATGCCTAAATCAAGGCACTCTTGCACCCAGATTACCATCAACTGCTACTGCCAGCAGGCGGTCGTGCCGTTATCGAGCAGGCGTTCCATCTTCCAGAGACTTACTCCGTGTCGGCCCCACGCCAGAGGCTCAACAGGTTGTCGGTGAGCCATCGGGAAGACAAACCCCACATCTCCACATGCTACGTGGCACAGAGTTCCAGAGCTTTCAAGAAGACCTCCTAGAATCCTTTCGTGTAGGTCACTAAACCAAAAAGGAGGCCGGAGAGCAGCAAAGTTAAGGTACCCGATGCAGGTGTGTTCCAAGGCACCCGTTCTAGATCTGCATTGGGTGCCATGCTAAATACTGGGGGTAGCCAGCCTCCTACCATGCACGACAACCCTGTGTTTCGATATGAGGAGGAGCAATACGACACGGATGCCTCCATCGGTGCAGCCAGTCACCAGACTAGGGGTAGCAACCGTATTGCGTCTGAGGAAGATCACAATCTTACGGTGTATCCTCAAGACGACAAGGCTCAGGCGTCTGAGCCAGAGAGCGAAGGATCCACGGCTCTGTTGACCCAAAATCACAGTCAACCAAATATTGATAAAATTGACAATATGATACTTGTCATAATTCAATATGACACATCAAGACAGAACTCAGTGCAAGATGGACGTCGGCTCTCTCCTGCAGCATGCTCAATTTTTAAGTCTATATTTTTATATTTATTGAGTCTAACTAAATATAAACTGAGTAGTACTGAGTAGTTTGGGCCTATACCTTATCTCCAAATAAAACCAAAAGCTCCACCAAACCAAACTAGCCTACCAAAGCCTATTTGAGCAATTCAGTCCTCTGGTGACAGAGTTCGGGCCGAACTCTGCCTCCACACAGAGTTCGGGCCGAACTCTGTCCCCTAAATTACAGGACCCTAATTTTTAGGGTTTGTTGTATGCTAGTTGTCCAACAGCCAAAAAAAATTTAATTCTTGACACAGAATTCTGGCCGAATTCTGCCTATTCCAACTAGTATAAATAGGCCTTGAATTCTCTTATTTTCAATCATCTAATCTTCTCTTCTCTTCTCTATAAGCCTCATATAAGTCTTAACCTTCTCATCTACTAGCAACAAGCTTCCTAAGCCTCAAAGTGCTTAGTGCTATTCACTTAGGAGTTTGTGTAAGAGTCAAGAAAGTCGCTTGAAAAATTTCAAGCAACGCCACAGCGATCTTTGTAAGAAGTTAACGTGCTCTTCTAAAGAAAAGGTACGGGGTGTAACTACTATTTCACAAATAGTAGATTTAATCCTGAGCTAGAGTTCTCAGGTCCGGACTAGTCTTCCACGAGGAAAATCAGGTTAAAAACGATTGTGTTTGCGTATGCTCTCTTGAACTTTCTATTTCCGTATTTACTATGATTATTTACTGTTGGTGAAAAGAGTTTAATTTTTATTTAGCCATTATTGTTATAAACTCTATTCATCTCCCTCTAGAGTTGCGTACTTGTCCTTCAATTGGTATCAGAGCTCTGTTCTCTTAACAAAGACTAACATCCTAGAGCTGATCCATGGCAACCACACAACCTATGTTTTCCAACCATGGTGAAGGACAGTCCACTCATAGGCCATCCCTATTTGATGGAACCAACTACATCTATTAGAAAACTAGGATGAGTTTCTATCCCAAGTCTCTAGACTTCGACCTGTGGACCATTGTCATCGATGGTTACAAAAAGCCCGCCAGAATAGTTGTCAATGGAGATCTCATCGAGAAACCCAACGAAAAATATTCTAACGAGAAAAAGAAATAGGCGAGTCTAGATGCTAGAGCTATTAATGCGCTTTTTTGTGCAATAGAAAGGAATGAATTTAATAGGATCTCGACATGCACCACCTCGCACGAAGTATGGAAGCTTCTAGAAGTGATACATGAAGGAACCGCTCAAGTCAAGGAATCTAAAATTAGTCGTCTCACTCAAGAATATGAAGCGTTCAAGATGAAGTCGAATGAGACGATCACCCAAATGTTCACAAGGTTTCTTGATGTCATCAACCCTCTATCATCCCTTGGCAAACAATATACAAATCATGAAAAGATCCGCCAGTTACTTAGGGGGCTACCAAAGATCTGGAACCCTAAGGTAATAACTATTATAGAAGGCAATGATATTACCAAAATGTCCATGGAAACTTTGATGGGAAAGCTGATGACCCATGAGCTCGACCTCAAAGACTTCGACGAACCTGCTCCAAAAGCAAAAGAGATTGCCCTAAAAGCTCATCGTCGAAGGGCTAATCCTGAAGAGACTGACCATGACAATTTTGAAGGTGATGATCAAGCTCTTCTAGTCCGCAACTTCAAGAAGTTCCTTCGTTTCAATATAAGAAAGAAGGAACAATAAGAAGACGACAAGGAAGAACCAACGTGCTACGGCTACAAGAAGACTGTACACGTTTGAAAGGACTGTCCCTTCGTAAAGAAAGGCAACAGATATGAGAAGCCCTACAAGAAGCCTTCTTCAAGAAAGTATGCCAACACTAGTATTTGGTATGAAAGTGAAGCAAGTGATTCCGAGGAAGAAAATGACTCTTCTCAAGACACCATAAATGTTTGCCTAATGGCGACATCCGAGAAGATAACTAGCGAAACTCTCGATGACTTTACTTTTGATGAACTTGGCGATGCATTTAATGATTTACTAAATGACCACAAGAAAGTCATTAGTAAATATAAGCATGCCAAGGAGAAAATCAAAGGCTATGAAATAGAGATTCAAAATCTTTCTTCTTTACTTGATAATGTTAAAGATACTCCACCCACGGAAGTCACTAATGAGGTGTCCAAGCTTAAGTTAAGCCTACATGATGCCAATGCACTTATTAATAAGCAAATATGTGAGATCTCAGCACTCAATAAAGAGCTTGCTAAAGAAAAGAACAAACACAAGGTCTCTATTGCTATTGATGGTTTAAATGCTAAGTGTAATGAACTACATGATGGCTCTAAGAAATTAGAGATTAGATTGGGAAAATAAGTTGCTCAACCTCAAACCCAATCACACAGTCACAAAACACATGATCACTCATAATAGTAAAGTACAGGCATTACGTAAAAATGCTTATATGTACACGTACTCCCATATTGCACATAAATATTATTCTCATAACTATCATTCTGCTGCTACACGTAGTCACTATCCTGCTAACTATCACCATGCTACACATAGACATAACCATCATCCTGCTGCTACATATAGTCACTATCCTGCTGTTCTACACGACTATCACCATGCTGCATATAGACATCACTATCAACCTACTCCCAACTCAAATAGGCATGCTACTTGTACATACTGTGGATTACATGGTCATATCTCACCACAGTGTAGAATTAGAAAATTAGTTGATATTAATCTATATGCATGGGTACCGCAGACTAATATTTCAGGACCCACAAGAACTTGGGTACCAAAGGTCACATCTACTCGTGATATATGTGGACCTTCCTTTCTCAATTAAAAGCAAGTGGATTCTCGATAGTGGATGCTCGTGACATATGACGGAAGACGCAAATCTCTTTGCATCACTATCGATGAAGAGGGAAGGGTATATATCCTTCGGTAATAATTTAAAGGGCTACATCATAGGTAATGGTACTATTGGTTATCCTCCTTCTCCTGTAATAAAGGATGTCTGCCTAGTGACCGAATTAAAGCATAACCTGCTCAGCATAAGTCATCTTGCTGATCATGGATATGATATTAACTTTAGATAAAATAAATGCTATATTTATGATAGGTCAACGGAAGACATTGCTTTTGAAGGGATAAGAGAAGATAACATCTATATTTTCTATCTATCTAGAAATACTAACAGTGCAGAAAGATGCCCCTACTCCCACAAGGATGAAAGACTGTTGTGGCACCACCGTCTTGGTCATGCCAATATAGATACTATATCCAGGCTATCAACAAAAATGCTAGTAAGAGGTCTGCCCGACACCACATTCAAGAAGGACACGGTATGTGCCGAATGTGAACTGAATAAGGCAACCAAATCTTTATTTCATTCCATAAATAATGTAAGTACTACTAGACCCTTGTAATTACTGTACATGGATTTATTTGGTCCCAGTAGAGTAGCCAGTCTTGGTGGAAAACTCTATGCTTTTGTTATAGTAGATGATTTTTCTAGATTTACTTGGGTTTTCTTCCTTTCAAACAAAAGCGATATTATTTCTGTTTTCAAAATCTTTGCCAAAAAGGTCTAAAACGAAAAAGGCTACATGATTACTCGAATTCGAAGTGATCATGGAGGCAAATTCGAAAATTTCGATTTTGAAAAGTTTTGTGAAACAAATGGTTTTGATCATGATTTTTCTTGTCCTCGAACTCCTCAACAAAATTGTGTTGTAGAGCAGAAGAATAGGACTCTTGGCGATATGGCTTGAGTCATGCTGAATAAATTTTCACTTCCGAAATATTTTTGGGCAGAAGCTGTCAGTACAACATGCCATGTGTTAAATAGGGTGCTTATTCGACATATTTCGAAGAAAACACCCTACGAGCTTTGGTTTGGTAGGACTCCAAATGTTTCATATTTTAGAGTGTTTGGTTGTGGTTGTTTTATCCTAAACACCAAAGACAACTTAGGCAAGTTTGATGCCAAAGCTGACGATGGTATTTTTCTTGGTTATGCTGCCAAGAGTAAAGGATATAGAGTGTTCAACAAACGCTCAATGATTGTAGAATAATCTACTAATATGACTTTTGATGAGGAAAATAGTGCAGCAGCTATCCCCGACGATGATGTTGAATCACCAACTTCCACGCCGATGACTACCACCCCTGAAACCAATTCTCTGGAGGGCTTACAGAAGAAGTTCGCATTCAAGCCATCATACCCAAAAATCTTGGTAATAGGTGAGGTATCACGCGGAGTAAGTACTCGATCATCGTTAAGGGATTCCAATGCTAGCACTACTTTTATTTCATAAATTGAGCCTAAAACTGTTTTAGAACCTTTTAATGATAAGTTTTGGATTTTAGCTATGCAAGAAGAACTCAACCAATTCGAAAGAAGCCAGGTTTGGAAACTTGTTCCTAAACCAGCTAAACATTCGATCATTGGTACTAAATGGGCTTTTCATAACAAAGCAAATGAAGATGGTTCAGTCACTTACAACAAATCTCGTCTAGTAGCTCAAGGATACAACCAAGAGGAAGGTATCGACTACGATGAGACGTATGCTCCTGTTGTGAGACTTGAATCCATTCGGATGTTTTGTGCCTTTGTAAACTTTTAAAATTTTAAACTTTTCCAAATGGATGTCAAAAGTGCTTTTCTGAATGGTTTTATTAAGGAGGAAGTTTTTGTAAAACAACCCCTGGTTTTGAAAATCACAAATTTTTCGACCATGTTTTCAAACTCAAGAAAGCGCTATATGGCCTCAAACAAGCCCCCAGAGCTTGGTATGAATGCCTAAGCAATTTCTTACTAGATAAAGGTTTTTCAAAAGGGAAGATTAATACTACACTTTTTATCAAAAGTTTTCAAGACACCATTCTTTTAGTACAAATCTATGTTTATAATATTATATTTGGGTCCACTAATAAAAATCTATGCCAAGATTTTGCTAAGTATATGCAGAACGAATTTGAGATGAGCATGATGGGGGAGCTCACTTACTTCCTTGGATTGCAAGTCAAACAAACTTCACAAGGAACTTTCATCAGCCAGTCAAAATACACAAAGGATATGTTGAAGAAGTTTGATCTTGACAACGTCAAACCAATCAGCACCCCTATGGCTACTATGACTAAGCTGGAACCTGATGAAAGCGACAAACCTGTTGACCAACGTAAGTATCGAGGTATGATTAATAGTCTACTTTACCTCACTTCTAGTCATCCCGATATCATGTTTAGTGTTTGTATGTGTGCTCACTATCAAGCTAGTCCTAAGAAATCACACATGTCCGCCGTTAAGCGTATCTTTCGATATCTTAAGGGTACTGTCACAGTAGGCTTGTGGTATCCCAAATCCACATCCTTTGACCTTATTAGTTATTCGGATGCTGATTTTGCGGGATACAAAGTCGACCATAAAAGTACGAGCGGCACATGTCATTTATTAGGCAAGGCTCTAGTCTCATGCTTTAGCAAAAAGTAGAATTCTGTCGCACTATCAACAACAGAAGCTGAGTATATCGCAGCTGGTCGTTGTTGTGCACAAATTCTGTGGATGAAGCAAACCCTTGCAAACTGCAACCTATATTTTATGCACATTCCTATTTTCTGTGATAACACTAGTACAATTAATCTTACTAAGAACCCTATGTCACTCACGCACGAAACACATTAAAATTCGTCACCACTTTTTGCGTGATCATCAACAGAATGGCACTATAAAATTAGAATTTATTGACACTGATCATCAGCTGGCAAATTTCTTTACAAAACTACTATCCGAAGAGCGATTCAACTTTCTTTGTCGTGAATTAGGAATTTTGGATAAATCGGTTATTCAGTAAATTGGCCTGCATAAATATCGATTATGTCACGGTTCTTTATGATGACTTTGCTATGGGTACAAGACAAAAGGGTCCTTCTTACAACAAGGCAAAAAAACCTGAGCGACACGGTGCACTAGTCTTCGGACTACCGCTAGCTGGGATCCGGCCCCTGCAGCTACCCTATGGCAGTTTCACCGTACTGATTTGTGTCATAACTCCTTGTTTATTATATGGTTCAATTTTATTTATAACTTGGCACATTTAAATTTTCTAACTTTATTTCGTTTACTATATTCGTTTTACATTTGCCAATTTTCTACTTGGCCATTTGCTTGTAAATTTCTTCAATTTTTATCCTTCCTATTCATTCTTTTAAACTTGGCATTAGTTTCAAACTTTTTTTAAACTGCCTTCAGTTCTGGTCCCAGAACATAAAACTCGGGCCGAACTCTGCCTCACACAGAGTTCTGGCCTAATTCGGTCTGTATATTCTAGAACTCCCAGTTGCTTACAGCCGTTCATCCATTTTGATCCTATGGTCCAGGATCCACCCGACCATCCGAACCCCCTTTCTTAAAATTGGGTTATCCCTCTCTCTCCTCTCCGTTGCCTCCTCCAAAACTCCTCAAACTCCTTCCTCTTCAAACCCTAACCCTATATTTCTCTTCCTAGTGTGAATTTCTTTTCCAAACTCAAGGAGAAGATCTCTTGCACCATTCTCTTCCATTCTCCACAATTCTCTTGAGGTATACTTTCTTCTTTTTCTCTATCTAAATTTCAAATTTTCTTTCATTGTTCATGGCACCTAGGTTGTCCTCGAACCGAGAGAGCTTCCTCATCGAACCCTCCTCCTAGAGATGATCAACCTATTCACCCTTTTGTCAATCCACCACGACCCAATGACCCCGACACATTCGATGATCAAATTTTTGTGTCATTAGACGCCTCAAATGAATGGTTCAATAATTTTCGATCACGGCCCGTATGCGCGGGTCATCCCATCAACTTCACTATCTTTTCTCGTTATGACTCATTATTTCATGATTTGTGTCTTGATGCATTAGTTTCTACTACTTCATTTATCTACTTGAATGCAATTCAAATGTTTTATTGTAATCTCATATTTGATGACACACGTTTATATTCTCATATTGCTAATATTGACATCTCATTCGATGACTTTGAACTTGCAGAATATCTCGAGATTCCGGAATCCAACTCGTGGGAGAAGCTTGTCAATGCACGCAAGTTTCAATTCCTCGATGGGTCTTCCCTTGAGAGTTTTAAGGACGATTTGTGTACCCCGAACACACGTCCACGCAAGTTACTTGCAAAATTCTTTAACCCTTATTTCTACGAACTTCATCGAATTGTCTTCTCCACGATCTCGCCCAAAGCAGAATCGACTGATGAAGTTTCGTATTTTGAGATCTTTGTTTTATATCACCTTCACTTCTATGTCCCGTTCAACCTTCCACGTACTATGATGGACTGGATGATCAATGCAAGGAAGAGGCCACGATCTTTGGTCTATGCTCTCTATTTGCCTATGGTTTTTCGTGCCTTTTATGTCCCTCTTGATGAATGCTAATTCCTTCCAGCCCCTGCCTTTCTATCTAAGGCAATGCGGCTTCAAGCAGCTGTCGGATCTCCTACTGAGTCCGAGCATTCTGATGCTCAGGCTGATGCACCTTCTCTTGGGCATCCTGCGTCCGCACCTCATGCTACTCTCAAGTCTATTAAGACCATGCTTCACGATCGTTTCATGTTGGAGGACGACCGCTAGACCCAGCTCGACTATCGTACCACCTTGTAGATGAGTGCCATCAGCAACTCATTGCTTGACATCCGGTACACTATGTCTCGGCATCCTTCTATGCCACTTCCTATGGAACGGGATCCATCTCGCGACGGGTACCGTATCGACGACCCTTGGGTTATGCGCTATCTGGATCCGGATGCGGCCTTCATGGATCCTCATCGTTCGGATACTGATCCATTTGACGGCGCTGGACCACCTCGTGCTCCATGATGGATGTGGTCCCTTACCTGTTGCTGCTGTGTGGATCTTATTTTAGTTTTTATGCATTATGGACTTCTATTTATGTAGTTGCTTTTATTGTATGAGTACACTCTATGTTTTGTGGATCTTCAGACTTTATCTGCGATTTATCATTACTATGGTGTGCTTGCCAGTTACTTTTTTTTAACAAGTTTCTGTTTGTTTAAGTTTGCTATTTATATTCGATATGCATCTTGCTAAATGACAAATGGGGGAGATTTATTTGATATTCATAAATATCCTGTAATATCTATGTTTTGGTAGAGATTGTGTTTATCAAGAAAAAAGAACGTTGGCTTACAGAGAAGCAATATTTATGAGGGAGCTATTTTTATGGGGGAGCTATTGCTTCTATGCATGACTACTACTTGTGTCCAGGTATAAACATTGAATATACAAATATTATTTTGTCAATTATCAATATGGGAGAAATTGTTGATCCAAAATCACAGTCAACCAAATATTGATAAAATTGACAATATGATACTTGTCATAATTCAATATGACACATCAAGACAGAACTCAGTGCAAGATGGACGTCGGCTCTCTCCCGCAGCGTACTCAGTTTTTGAGTCTGTATTTTTACATTTATTGAGTCTATCTAAATGTAAACTGAGTAGCACTGAGTAGTTTGGGCCTATACCTTATCTCCAAACAAAACCAAAAGCTCCACCAAACCAAACTAGCCCACCAAAGCCCATTTGAGCAATTCTGTCCTCTGGTGACAGAGTTCGGGCCGAACTCTGCCTCCACACAGAGTTCGGGCCGAACTCTGTCCCCTAAATTACAGGACCCTAATTTTTAGGGTTTGCTGTATGCTAGTTGTCCAACGGCCGAAAAAATTTGAATTCTTGACATAGAATTCTGGCCGAATTTTGCCTCTTCCAACTAGTATAAATAGGCCTTGAATTCTCTTATTTTTAATCATCCAATCTTCTCTTCTCTTCTCTATAAGCCTCATATAATCCTTAACCTTCTTATCTACTAGCCACAAGCTTCCTAAGCCTCAAAGTGCTCAGTGATATGCAGTTAGGAGTTTGTGCTAGAGTCAAGAAAGTCGCTTGAAAAATTCGAAGCATCGCCACATCGATCTTTGTAAGAAGTTGACGTGCTCTTCTGAAGAAAAGGTAAAGGGTGTAACTACTATTTCACAAATAGTAGATTTAATCCTGAGCTAGAGTTCTCAGGCCTGGACTAGTCCTTCATGAGGGAAACCAAGTTAAAAATAACTGTGTTTGCGTATGCTCTCTTGAACTTTATATTTCCGCATTTACTCCGATTATTTATTGTTGGTGAAAAAAGTTTAATTTTTATTTATCCATTATTGTTATAAACTCTATTCACCCCGCTCTAGAGTTGCCTACCTGTTCTTTAGGATCCCTCGACTCATCCTCACACTTGGTCCATGTTCATGGCCGATGCCAACGAGGAAGACAACAACAAAGCTCTCAGACGTTTCGAAGCCCTCGAGACAAAGATACGCTGGCGTACACCATGAAGACTCTGTCCTCGGTCATAATCGACCTCAAGATCAATATGGACCCCGCTCCCTCTACACATGCGCTTGATTCGCTAACTAATGACGGATCCAGCAGGCTGTCTGCCGCCCACCAGGCAGGACCCTCCTCATCTACTCCATTGACTACAGGTTCTACAATGTCGGCCGAGATACAGCAGGCCATCAAGGAGCTGTATACTCGTCATGATGCCAATGAGAAGCAAGCAGCACTCCGGAAGATGTGTATCTGGCAGCCATACCCTGCCGAGTGGGACAACGTCGTCTACCCTTCCAAATATAATCCGCAGACGCTTATACCTTATGAAGGGAAGGGGTCTCATCGACAATTCTTGAGGTACTTTACCTTGATAACTGGGCACATGCCAAAGGATGACGCCCTCCTATCCAACATATTCATAGGAGCCCTGTAGGGGGTAGCCTATGAACTGTTCTACAATCTTTCGGACGATTGTATCTCGTCATTTGAAGACCTGAAGACTGTTCGTGGATGGATTCTATGAAAAAGGGATGGACATGACGATGTCGACCCTCAGAGAAATTGTCCAGAGGGAGAAGGAGCATGCTCGCGCATACATCGAGCGCTTCCGCCAGGCAGCCTTCAGATTACCGCCCAGCATGCCTGAGCCCATGCTTATAGACTCATGCCGCAAGAACATGCTCCTGCAATCAAATTTTGGCACAGTGCTTCCTGCATAGAGTGGACGCCTTTTATTATAGAGGCGGACGCCGCACAAAGGAAAGCCCAGGACGCGCAGCTCCTAGGGCTACTCTTTCCTACACCTAAAGACAAGGGGAGACGCTCGTCCAGCAACAACCCCAAAGGCGGAAAAGACAAGCAGGCCATGACCGTCAACATCTCCAAAGGTTCTGCATCCGTGAACCCTAAGTCCGCAGAAAAGCAGAGGCTGAGGGAGACTTACTCCTTCAATGACAAATACACGCTGGAGCTCATCGAAATGCTTACGAAGAGTGGCAAACTGTCCATCCCGGCACCTAGTCGTCCTGATGAAGTAGGAAAGATGGACCATCCCAAGTACTGCCATTACCACCAGTACGTCCACTACTCAACACAAGATTGCTATGTGTTGAAAAGGCAAATCCAGCGCCTCATCAACGCCAACGTTATATCGTTGGATTATAAGGAGAAGACCGTCACAACCAACATGGTTACTCTCCAGTTTGGGAGTTTTTCGGCCATAGAGGTGCAAGACGGCGTCGTCCCCGTTCCAAAGGCGATAATAAAAGTAGTCAACCTTCCACCAGCACGGGACAACGTTCAAGGGCTCATCCCGTTCTCCACACCTCAAGGCGAAGTCATGTGGATTCATCCTGATTTAGTCCCCGACATGATGGCACCTACGACCCTTTCTACCAAAGGAAAGAAAAGCAAAACATGTCGCATGGTCTCGGTTTCGACCGATGATGCTTTGGTGACCACCCACTCAGCGCAGCGACAAAAAGGGAGCCAGGCTCCAGAGCAGGAGGAGTCTCCACTGACTACTTCTCCTGTCCCAGATGTATCAGAAGCAGGTCCATCTCAAGCTCCTGATGCACCAGAGGTAGGTCCATCTCGGGCTCCTACTACGGATAAGCAGAAACAGAAAGAGGTTTGCTTCGACAAACCTCTCAGAAAAGATCCGGCAATAGGGCCTATCAAGCCCTACAACTTCGATATTCTAGCACAGCTAGCCAACACTCCAACTAGATTGTCACTTTTCAAGCTCCTCCGTCTCTCTAAAGAGACCCGAGACGCACTCAGTGAAGCCTTACAGAATGTTGAGTCCTTCCTTACTCAGGTTCGGCCACCAAAAGACGATTCCGCAACTTGTCTACATTGCCACAGCGTGGTCAAAGTGATTCCCAGTATCAGTTTCACCCAGCAAGACATGCTGCTAAAGAATAAACGACACAATCGCCTCATGTATTATACAGGATATGTCGGTGCCATTAAGGTCGATCGTATCCATATCGACCCGGGTTCCTCTCTGAGCATTATCCCAAGAAGCCTCCTTCAAACTCTAGGGATTCCGATGCATCGGTTGACAGCCTCGAACACAACAATCAGCGGCTTCAACGCAGGAAAGAACGAGCCTCTGGACAAAATTTGCCTGAAGCGTCAGATTGGTGACCTCCATACTGAAGTAACTTGCTATGTCATCGATGCAGACATAAACTGCAACATACTGCTAGGACGACCATGGATCCATGAGTACATGATTCTCCCTTACACCCTACATCATTGCATGAAGTATGTGGCCAGCGATGGGACTATCAAAATAAAGTTTGCTGATATCGACCCGTTCAGAGGACTTTAAGCCTACTGTACAGATGTTGATCTGTACAAGTTAATCCCCTGGGATGATGATAGAAATGATGCTGATGACGAGGCAGAGACGGCCTCAGAAAGTGCAGAAGTGACCAAAGAACCTTTAAAGGTTCGACTGAAAGGCGAAGGCCTCCTAAAGTATCAGCGCCTCTCATTGTTAAGCTTCGGGACAGAGCTCCACCTTCGCCTCCAGTGATGATAGAAGATGGTCAGGAGCCGATACGAATAAGGATACCCCGGAGGTCTCCAAGGCCAACCACGAAGGCATAGGAGCATGCGACCATAGCCCCTATAGTGGTCAAACTGAAAGGGAAGCGTCCTCCCCCTCCTCCCGCAACAGATCTAGTCCTCACTAACGAAGAGCTAGAAGACTACGTCTGTGCCAACACGAAGGCACACTCTTTCGACGATGTAATCCCCCGGGATAAGATATCATACTTTATTAACAGGAAGTTGTCTTTGAACTATTCTGGTGCATGCTGGAACACCAAATATTTCCTAGACAACTCTCTGCGTAAGCTACAGACGTAGGTGATGACCGTCAACCATGTGAGTTGAGTTGTCCCTGCCCGGGGTGCCTACTTCGTAGTTCCAGTCAGAAAAAAAAGAAGAGGAACCCATCATATTCGGTTGATTGGAGCATCCGCAGCGAATAACTCTTGAAGATCCAGACCTCGACAGTGCCAAGATGCAGTTCTACCACTACACTGCACAGGCCAAAAACCTCATCCAGAAGATGGGTTACTACCTGAACAGCACAAGGGGATCAATTATGGCAAGGGCCGGCGTCTTTCCTTAAGGATTTATGCTCCAAAGGAAAAATCTCAAAACTATTACCAACGTACCCATCAAGGGTTGGGCTACGTTATACCTACTCCCACCTCAAAAGACTCAGAAGAAGAAGTCATGAGGCACTCACACTCTTCTGACTCCTCCACTTGGGACTCTGACACAAGCATCGGTCAAGTCTTTAAGAAGATGTTGTCTGCTAACGTGGCATCTGCAAGCTTAACTGTCGAAGATAATCAGTGCAGGCGGTTACAAGAGTTAGACGCACTGGATGAAAAGTGCTTGCTCGTGCAGTAAAGGATCGAGCTTTACCAAGCCCACATCTCTGGGACCTTCAATAAAAAGGTCCACGAAAGATCATACCAAGTGGACGACCTCGTTTTTTTAGTACGAAGACCGATGGTAATGACTCACAAGACGGCTAGAAAATTCGAGCCCAAGTGGGAAGGACTGTTCGTCATAGAAACGGTATACTCCAACGGTACTTTTCGGCTAGCTAAGCCTAATGGTGACTTGCAAATGATGTCCATCAACGACAAGTTTTTAAAGAAATATTATGTCTGAAAACGGAACCAGCATAGGCGCCCACATCCCCTAAAAAGGGTGTCTATGAGTTCTGGTAAGGGGATCTCCCTCTCTCTCCTATATATTCTCTCAAGTAGATAAAGAACTTTACGTCCACATTACCTCTGGATTGCTCCTCTACACCTAGAAGATGCGGCTACCATGTCCATATTACCTCTGAGTAGTCATTCTTCTCGCATCAGCTCTATGGATATTTCGACGGTCTAAAAAATAGTTCACGTCCATATTACCTCTGGATTATTGTTCTATATCCCGGCAAAGATTAAGCCTACCACGTCTATATTACCTCTGGTCAGGCAAATCCATGGTGAAGATTTCCTTTTTATTTTGAAGACGAAAGCAAAAGGGACAGGAAAGCTTCTATATATAAAAATATGTGGCTACAAAGACCTATTACAAACTCTTCATAGTTACATGCACAGAAGCAAAAAGGCTAAAATTGCAGTACAAGCTCGCAATAGCGCAGATGAGGCGGTGACAGAGCCAATCACTTCCTGGTTAAAAGGAAGCCACCATCCGAAGCAGCTACTGGCCCAAGCCAGGAATAAAGATCAACACAAGACTCCCCTATCTCCACAGCTGGCCATAGGAGTAACCACAGCTGCAGGCCTTGCTATTCATCGGAATGGCAAGCAATCCAAATCCAGAAAGCAGAGGTCCAAGACGCTATTGACGCCCACGACATCTAAAGCATGGGGATGTCTCAAGATCCAGTAGTAGTTCTACTATGGCTTCTTCGGATGAAAAGGATTGCCACCGACGGCCGCCTCAAGCAAACTCCAGGGTCGTCAGCAGCCGAGTGTCGGGCAAGCAAGGCCATTGTGGAAGTAACTGAGTCTTCTCTTAGAAGGGATAGTCCTTTATATAGACTATTCGCGTGGTCCAAGCATGAGCCAGATGTCGATCAGTAGGAAGCTTACAAGCTAAGCCAAAGCTCTACTCCATGTCAGATGACAGTACTATGAGTGATCGAAGGAACATGACTCTGAACCTCCTCTGCCAAAGAGATTCGCAATCCCTGCATAAATACAAGAGGCTCTAATATCAAGAAGTCATCAAGAGCTCTTGCTCTAAAACGATGACTCAGGACAAGTAATGCTAAAGAGTTAGGCATGACACCAGCCATCACCCAGCTCGTACAATCCTGCCACGTGTTCATGCTTCTGTCCAAATTATTCCGAGCTTGACTTAAGTTCGGGACACTTTAAAGAGGGTCTTGTAGAAGCATAAAAAATTTCAGCTGATAACATCCCTTCGCCACAGAGCAGATGATACAAAGGCTCAGCCCAAGTGCTAAAAAGACAAACAGAAGATATGGAAAGAAGTCCCATATGTGTCACGTCGACCAAACTATAGTACAGACACATCGTGACTACACAAAAGGACTAATTTTGTTCGTCTACAAAGGATCTGGTACAGATTAGACAGAGCCTAGAAGGGCCTATAAGGGATTCGGCCTTCGTCAAACTGCAGCCCTTCTTCTTTATGCCAGAAGATTAACCTCCATCGAGGCATATTCTGACCATTTTATGGGCGTAGCCTCCCAGACGCATATCAGTCACTCGGCCAAAGCAAGCAGCTTCCTGAAGTAGTCATTGGCCAGAGCCATCAAAGAGCGTAGCAGGTCGCGAAGCCCTAAATGGGAAGGACATAGCACAACCTGTGGCTCTTTGGGTTGGGTATCCACCCATGACCTAGGTCGTCAGGACCTCAAAGATCCCCTAGATGTCGTCCAGAGTTGAACTCCCTAAGGAGGACATTTACATACATCTTAAGGCAGCAATGGCTCCTTCTACACAGAGTTCTTCTATAAGAACATAGCTCCTATGAACAAAAAAAGCCTAAACAAACAGCCAACTTATACAAGGTCGATCGCTGCTCGAAGTTAAGTTTGGATCTTGCATGGTAGTGAAGTATGCCAAGAAGAAGACATCGACTCTTCAGAGGAGAACTTCCCCTTTTATAGGACCGAGAATGGCCTAGTGTGCATGCCACATGGCCGACGGTCAGAATTCCAGCATTAATGGGATGAACCTAAGCCTCATCACGATGAGTGTCAGTCTTAGACCCTTCGAATTCTCCATATTACTGTAGAAATTAAGAGGGAAGTCCTTAAAGAGCGGGTATTTATCACTCTTTACTTCAGAAGCCAAAGCCTTCAAGCCAGAGGCACATCTACTCGCCTGCGCCAACCTCAGAAGCAAGATGGGGGTAGTTTCTGCCCTTTTCTTTACTTTAGAAACTAGGGTCTTCACTCCAGAGGTGCAGCTACCTGCCTGCGCCAACCCCAGACACACAAGGGTGTTATACCCTTTCCTCCAAAGCCAACGCCTTCAAAGTTTAGAGGCATAGCTACTTACATTCGTCCACATGAGGCGCAAGATGGTGATATATTCACACCATCTCCATTCCCACGGCACAGTCATCTGCTCCGATCCAGAAGCTTAAGTCACTTCTCTACAAGAGACTTAGGAACTCCTACTGCAACCAATGCAAGTCAATTTGTCACTCCAAAAGCACAGTAACCTCGCCAACCTGAAGCACAAGCCTACTCGTCGCCTACAGTACAGTAACTACATTACTCCGAAACATAGCTTCATCGTTTCTCTAAATGCACAGAAGTCTCGTCTTCGTTCGAATCCAAGTCCACTCATCGCCTGAAAGCACAGAGGCTCCGTCGTCTCCAGAAGCACGGTCTACTCATCACTCCAGAAGCACAGCAGTACTTAGTCCTCACCAGAGGTGCAGGAAGCATGGTTCCACCCCAATTGGTTTGTTTAAACTGCCTCTTACAGAAAAGATTAGGATTAAATGATGATTGATATCATATCAGATTGATTTAAATCTTAGATGGGGATCAAATAGACTCCAAATCTAGGATGAAATCCCAAGATTTACTCGGCTGTATCCGAGCAAGCAAATCGGCATACGCCATGTGTCACCTCCTTCGGTTATGTTGATAACCACCAGAGATCTCGATTGAAGGGAATCTCGATGTCCACCACGTGTTAGCACCGCAGAAGCCCGTACCGTGGAATGACTGTAAATTCTTTCATATCTCAGGAACCCTAATGCATATCGCATATGTGCTCGATTCTCTATAAATAAAGGGAGTTCTCCTTCAACTAAAGAGATCGACAACCTTCATCTAAGAAGAAACAATCCACCAACCAACCAATAGAAGAACAACCCCCTCCAAGGTATCTTCTCCGCCAGACAGCCTCTTGATCGGTGACCCCAGAGTTCCATCAAAGGCGCCAGAGAGCCAGAGCAAGGTTGATTCGTCGTCGGATCATCAACGGAGTAAAGGAGCCGTTGTAGTGCTTGATCTCTACCGTCATACTTTTCCAGAAACATCTACTCCTTGTACTTAGAATATCGTGTTTAGTACTTTCTTCTTTGTACACAGATACCTTATACGTTTAATAAAGTAAAAAGTTCGTTCAATATTTTGTTATGTCGAACACCCGAGCTAGAGGGAGAGGTCATCGCAGGTACCATTACAGTAGCTTCATTTCCTGCTCATGTATTATTTGATTTAGGTACTACGTATTCCTTTCTGTCTATTAGTTTCGTAGCCATGCATAGAGTAGCAACTCAATCCTTGACTAAGAATGTCAGGATAATCACTAGAGGTGGTATAGTGCCTGTCAGTGACACCTGTAGAGGATGTTCTATAGTAGTATAAGGTAGAGAAATGATGGACAATTTTTGGTGTTTGATATACAGAACTTTGATGTCGTTCTTGGGATGGACTAGTTGAGCCATTATTATGCTATACTAGATTGTAGACAAGGTTGTATGATCTTTAGACCCGCAGGACAGACAATGTTTGAGTTCTGCTTTGAAGCCATAGGAGGAGGCAACCAGCCAGTCAATGGGACACATTTGGCGATAGAGGGCATACCTAATCCTCTGGTCGTAGATGAGATCCGGGATGTTTCTTCTGAGGAGCTGCCAAGACTACCACCTAATAGGGTGATAGAGTTCACAATAGAGCAGGTACCGGGATCTAAATCGATCTCTTCCTATGTGCACCAGCTAGCACCGAAGGAGCTGGAGGAGTTGAAGATTCACACTACAAAAATTTGTCAGATTAGCGACGTTCCAAAACGTCGCTAAACTCGGCCAAAACGTCGCTAAATTAAATTAGCGACGTTTAATAAACGACGAAAAAAAATGTGTCGCTAATCGAGAAAACATCGCAAAAACGTCGCTAGAGAGACTTTAGTTAGCGACGTTTATAACGTCGCTAATTTGCGACGTTATTTGTGACATTTTCAAGTGGTCGTCGATTAGCGACACTTTAGCGACGTTCTTGCGACGATGTGGTGGCATCAGATTGTTTGCCACGTCAACAATTTAGCGACATTTTTAGTGACCTTTATATTCGTCGCTTAATATTAGCGACGAATATAAACGTCGCTAAAAACGTCGCTAAATTGAAAATTTTTAAAAAAAAGAATCCAGAATACAAATGTACAATCCAAAATACAGAATCTAATCCCTGGATTCACCGACCCCTTCGGTGGAACACTCAACACCGGCCAGCATAATACACTCCAGAATAGACCAAAAATAATTGGTCGTCTCCTCAAGCCTCTTGGAACATCACAATATGCATCACACATCACACAAACAAATATACATCACAATATGCATCACACAGCAAGCTATACCAATATACTTCACACACAAGAAAACAAATATCCATCACAATATCCAAAAGAAGATATATCCATCAAAATAAATATCTATCATAATATCCAGATGAGATATATCCATCAAAATAAATCCAGTCAATATATGTATCTACTATCGTCTATGCTGGGGCAGATAGAACTCCCTCAGCCAGCGCGCATAAGTAGGATCCGCGACAGCCAGATCAATATCCAAAGGAGATGGATGACTGGAACTCCCGGTGGAACTGTCCTGTGGTGCCACCTCCTCCTTCACAGTTCCCTTGGCTTTAGAAATTACATCTGGAGCAGTTCTCTCAGTGGAACTGCCCTCTGGAGCTGGAGCCACCTCTTTCACAGCCATCTGTGCCTCCCTCAAGCGAGATCCTCGGGTCTTAGGTGCCATCCGTGAGAATGGGTGCTATCTTGTTTGGGTACATTTTCGAAAGCAGATAAAATACAGAAAATTCAATTTTTTGCCAAGTGTGAGAACGGATGGCCCAAAACACAACCCAAAATTTATTCTAGCATACATTAGTGTGAATCATCTATGTTCTGTACATATGGTGTAGTATATGTTCTTATCGTATCTAGTATCTGAAGAATGTAATAGAATCAAGATGAACTCACATAATGTAATACTAAGACATCATCTACTACTATATAAGATATAGTGATAGGTTGTCATATCATCATTGCCGAGGGATGAGGGTCGGAGGACAGTCAACTTTATCTACGGCTACATAGTTTTTGCCTCGCCAGTCGAATGACTGCATGGACTATGTCCTTATCACCATGTCATACCATAGTTTCTGTCTCGCCAGTCGAATGGCTGTAGGGACTATATGTTCCAATTACCATGTTACCAATTAACCAACCAACAAAACTAGTGCGCTTGAATCGGAGTATCACATTTTTGGTATCGAAAAATAAATAATTATTACTAAATTATCAGATTTTTTGGCACTATCGGTGCCCCTGACAAAGCCCCCCTCCCCCTACACCACCCCTAACCCTAACCCGAACCCGAACCCTCCCCTCCCCCATCCTCCCCTCCCCCCCACCCACACATACCCACCCCTAACCCGAACCCTAACCCTCCTATCCCCCCTGCTCCCCTCCCCTAGCTACCTCCACCCCCTGCTCCCCTTCCCCAGCCGCCCCCACCCCTACTGCTCCCCACCTCCAGCCGCCCCCACCCCCTGCTCCCCTCCCCCAGCCGCCCTACCCCCCTGCTCCTCTCCCCCAGCCGCCCCCAGCCCCGCTGCTCGCCTCTCCCAGCCGTCCCTACCCCCACTGCTTCCCTCCCTCAGCCGCCCCCACCTACCTGCTTCCATCCCCCAGTCGCCTCCACCCTCCCGCTCCCCTCCCCCCCACCCGTACATACCTACCCCTAACTCGAACCCTAACCCTAGCTCCCCTCTTCCAGCTGCCCTCGTCCCCCCTGCCCCACCCCCTAGCCATCCCCCACTCACCCCCCAACCACCCGCATCCCCCTTGCCCCTCCCCTCGAGCTACCCGCACCCCCCAACCACCAACAACCAAAACAGCCGGAGAGAGAGAGGGAGGGGGAGAGTCAGGTACCGGAGAGGTAGGAGAGTCGCCGGAGAGAGTGAGAGTCGCCGGAGGGGGGGAGGAGAGAGTGTGAGAGAGTAAAATTAGGGGAAATGAATCGTTGGTGGAATATAATTTAAATTTAGCGATGCTAATACTACCGTCGCTAAACTAGTCGCTATTAGCGACGTCAGAGCGACGTTTCGCGACGACTAGCTCATGTAATTAATATACGTCGTTGTTATGTCACTTATTTCGTCGTTTGTAGCGACTATTAGCGACGTTTCAATAAAATGTCGCTAATGAACACAATTTAGCGACGTTAATCGAACGTCGCTAAATTTATGTCGCTAATTGAGCAGATTTTAGTAGTGTCAGGTCGACGAGTTGTTAGACAAAGGCTTTATTCGATCTAGTGCTTCGCCTTAGGGAAGGCTAGTTTTGTTCGTGCCAGAGAAGAATGGGTTGGTACGCTTGTGCAATCATTAAAGGGAGTTGAACGCGATAACAGTAAAGAACAAGTACCCTCTGTCATGCATTGATGATTTGTTTGATCAGTTGAGTGGTGCACGAGTTTTTTTAAGATTGATCTCAGGTCCGGCTACCATAAAATAAAGGTTCAGAAGGAGGATATTTCGAAGACAGCATTCTGGACGAGATATGGGCACTATGAGTTTTTAGTGATGTCGTTTAGTTTAACCAATACGTCCACAGTGTTCATAAACCTGATGAACAAGGTATTTCATCAGTACCTGGACAAGTTCATAGTGGTTTTCATAGATGATAGCTTGGAATATTCTAAGAGCCATGAGGAGCGTCTTAGGATTTTGCTGGAGATAATATGCCAGGACAGGTTATATGTCAAGCTCAGCGAGTGTGAATTCTGCTTGGATAGGGTATTTTTTTCGGACTCATCATCACTGCAGATAGATTTTCAGTCGACCCAGAGAAGATCTCCGTAGTTGAGACATAGCCTATGCCTACATCAGTAGCAGAAGTTAGGAGTTTCTTCGGACTTGCCGGTTACTATCAAAGGTTCGTAGAAAACTTCTCAAGGCTTGCTGAACCTATGACGCGATTGATGCGTAAGGACCGTGAGTTTATTTTAACAGAGGGTCAGTTTGAATTCGTTGATATGAAGAAGTGACTAACAATGGCACCTATCTTGACTCTTTCCACAGGATCTGGAGGATTTGTGGTTTACAACGATGCGTCTGGGAGCAGATTGGGATGTGTGTTGATACAATATGGCAAAGTTGTGGCTTATGCATCGAGACAGATGAGAATACATGAAAAGAACTACCCGACGTATGATCTGGAGCTATCTGCGATGATATTTGACCTAAAGCTAGGGAGGCATTACCTATACGGGGAGCGGATTGAGATTTTTACGGATCATAAGAGCCTGAAATATACTTTTACTCAGAATGAGCTGAATACGAGGCAAAGATGTTGGCTGGAGTTGATGAAGAACTTTGAGATTGAGTTAAAGTATCAACCTGGCAAGGAAAACATTGTAGCATATGCTTTGAGTAGGAAGCCCATGGCGTACTTCTTAACGACTCAGTGTCGCCTATTGGACGATCTTTAGGAGCTTGGGATAGAGGTTGTACTGCTAGGTATGGATGGATAGTAAGCCAACCTTGAGGTTCAGTCTTCATTGATAGAGAGGATCAAGGTAACTCTACCTACATATACTAGATTCCAGAGCCTCCGAGAGAGGACAAAGGTAGGAATGCTGACCGAACTACAGATTTACAAGGACGAGACGTTGAGGTATGGAGATCGTTTATATGTTCACAATGGAATGTTGCTGCAGGAGTTGATATCGGAGGTGCACAGTTCAGTATATTCCATTCATCCCGAAGGTACGAAGATGTACCAAAATTTGAGGCAGTACTACTGGTGGCATAGGATGAAGAGGGAGATTCCTAGATTCGTAGCAAGATATTTGGTCTGTCAGCAGGTCAAGGCTGAACATCAGAGATCGGTAGGACTATTACAACTGCTTCCTATTCTTGAATGAAAGTGGGAACATGTCATGATGGTCTTCGTTACTGGATTCCCATGAAGCCCTAGCATGAAGGATGCAGTCTGGGTTATCATGGACCGACTCACCAAGTCGGTGCATTTTTTGCCTTCAGAGTTGGGCAATCGACGGAGATTTTAGTTGATATATACATGAGGCAGATTGTGCGATTGCTTCGGATGCCAGTGAGTATTGTGTCGGATCGAGACTCGAGGTTCACATCTCATTTTTGTAGGAGTATACAAGAGAGTCTCAGCACTCGACTGAAGTTCAGCACTTCGTACCACCCTCAAACTGATGGCCAGCCTGAGCGGACGATTCAGACATTGGAGGATATGCTTTGGGCTTGCATGCTTGATTTCAGAGGATTATGGAAGGATCATCTACACTTGGTGAAATTCTCCTAAAATAACAGTTACTAGGTTAACATCCAGATGGCACCCTTCGAGGCATTTTATGGAAGAAAGTGTCGTTCTCCTGTATGTTGGAGTGATGTTGGAAAGAGACATATTATGGGGCCATATTAGTGACCAGTACAGTCGAGAAGGTAAAGCAGATTCAAGGTCACACGCGGGCAGCGCATGAGAGGCACAAGCATTGGGTAGATGCGCATCGTCGACCCTTGGAGTTCAAGAAGGCGATCATGTGTTGTTGAAGTTCTCGCCTACCCGGGGTACTATCAGGTTTGGAGTGAGAGGCAAGCTTAGTCCGAGGTACATCTGACCATTGGATATCTTGGAGCGAATTGGCGATGTGGCTTACAGACTTGCATTGCCTCTACCACTAGAAGGCTTACATAACGTATTCCACGTTTCGCAGTTGAGGAGGTATGTGGCTGACCCAAGTCACGTACTTGATCATTCGAAGATTACAGCGGGGCCGAGTCTGTCATATGAGGAACAACCAGTTGGGATCCACGACCGCAGTAAAAAGGTATTGAGGGGACAAACGATTCGACTAATCCGTGCTACGTGGAAGCCCCATTCACCGGGCAAATCAACTTGGGAGCGTGAGTATTCTGTTCGGGAGCATTTTTCTCATTTGTTTGAGGATTCATGTATTACGTACTGCATTTAATACCGTAGCATTTTTATTTTTCGCCTTCCGATTCGTGCCTATATCTTAATTTTGGGAAAAAAAATTCTTCTAAGTAGGGAAGGATGTGAAACCCCATCTCCCAATTTTCAAATATTAATTTTATTATTATTTAATATTATTCCAGTAATGTTAGAATCTAGAAATTTCTATATTTGCAACTATGCATAAAATATAGTGCATCTGTTAGTAGTACTATAATTTAAATTATACGTATATATATTATGCAACTAACTGAATTTCTAGCAATGATGCTATTATTAGTGTTGTTGCTACTATTAAGAAAATGGGTTAGGGCTGTGTATATTCGAATACACATTGTAGGCCATAAATAAATTCGTAGCCTTTATGATTTAAACCCAGCCCACTCCCAAGGGCCAGCCAACATATAAATCCAACCCATCACTTAACTGTATACTCATGCAAGTATACGTATATTCAGTTGTGTGTTAGTTGCTATTCCAACAGCATTTGTTCGGACAAATTTACAAAATAATATTAGCGCAGCTAATACTCCAATCCACCCAAAACCAATCACCACATCTATTGGCCTCACACCTAGGGTCCAAGCCTAATCCCAAATCCCCCGGCCCAACAGTGGCACCCCACAAATTTAAATTTGTGGGTTCGGGTCGGGTGGGTCGGCGCTAAGACCAAACCCGAACCCGCCCCCTATATTACCCGTTACTGTGCTTCTCCTCCATCCCTCTTCGCGCGCGTATGCTGGCTTCTGCGTACCCCGTGCTGGCCACTGCAGTCGGGCAGAGCCACGCGCGTACGGCCGTCAGGCTCCTTAGCTGTCCGCTGCCGAGCGAATACTCCATCCCACCCTCTTCATATAATCCCTAGTCGTCTTCATTCTCTAACCTAAAACTTAGCCGCCTCCTTAAGAAACCAGTCCCTTGCTGCCGCAGAGGTGCACGTCGGGTTTCGGGTGCTAGGCAAGCCACCCTACCCCTTGCTCTTCCTCCATCGGCGGGATTCGAACGAGCAGTCCGGTGCCACTCAACTGGAGTACAGACTTGCGGAAGAGAACCCTGAACAACGTGTGTGCACCAAACTCCGTCGAACGAGCGAGCCCATCTCGTCCCTTGTGCGTGAGAAGCAGTTCTCTTGCTGGTAACTCCCCCTTTCTTGGTTACTAGTTATTCAAGCTTTCCTTGCCATGATTATATAGGCAAGGGTTTCCTTTGAGCTTGGGCAGTATGTATATATATGCAAATATATGATGCTATGTTTACATCTACATATTTATATATGATAATATGGAAGGTTATGTTGGAAAATGTGAATGTATATTTGTTATAATAATAATATCAATTTTTCTATCAACGAATCTATGAAAAGGTGTACGAAACTTTTCATTGGAAAAGGTGTACGAATCTATTTATTGGAAAAGTGTGCTCTTTCCATCGTGTCTCTTTATTTCTATAAATACACATATGTTTGGAGCATTCAAGCATTCATTTAATTCATCCATATTGCATTAGTTAGTCTAAGAGAGAGACAACTAACGTTGCTTCGACGAGTTCCTACGGTGTGAAGTGCTACTACCGAAGGAAAGAACTGTTGTATCCTGGGAGACTAATCGCCATTAAACCGTAAGCACCAGTGCGGAACGAATATTATTGTCTTAAGGATATTGAACCAAGTTCAAGCCTCGGTATCATTTTATTTATTTTACTTATATTTTAATTTCAGAGTCTAAATACAGAGTTTGAGAATTTATACTAACAGGTTAGCCGAACAATGTATCCTGGGTTGTGGTTCAAATATGAATGTGTAGGTAAATGGAGTGTAGCAAGGCAAGGGGATGTTCGCCAATGGAGGAGTGAGAACTCTGTGTGGCCACATGTTATGTGTATGTGTTCAGTTGAGAGAGTATGAAGCCATAGTTGTATATAGAGTGACTATGGGTTTAACAGGAATGTTGCATGTATATTCTCCCACCCATGCAACTTATACGTGAATGTGGAAATGGGAAGAGTGAACAGGAGAGCCTACTGTGTGTAGGTGACACTTGGGTGGTGAATGCAAAGAGAAGGTAGACTTGGGCTTGTGTTGTAACTATATATTAAATGTGTAACTATATATATATATATATATATATATATATATATATATATATATATATAATCTGTGATGTATGTGTATGCATAAGAGAATAGGAGTAGAGCAGTGTGTGTAGGAGGAGTGGTGGAGCAGGCTTGGTTTCATCGTGATTAATGGGTTAGTAGAGAAGAGCCAACTACCAAAGCTAAACATATTAGTTTATGAACAATGCGGAGGGAGTGTTGAAAATAGGAATAATCATGTTGGTTTAAGATGGAACAATTGGGCAATAGGCCAAGTTCAGAGAAGCAAGCTTGTGGCTATATAAGTCATGTGTGTTCCCTGGTAGGATGCTATATATAGGTGTCCATGGAGTAGTTCTTGGGATATATATACAAGTGTGCGTGCACATTGGGGTAGAGTTTGGAGGCAGGGGGATACAAGCAGGCTTAGGGTGCACTCGAGTTTAGCATTTAACCCGTTAAGCATAAAGTATTGAGGAGAAGATGTGTGATGATTCTTTAGATTATGTATAGAGGCAAATATAATAGGTGCCTAAAAGGTCATAGCTGGGCATGTGATAGTTAGGCACTAACATAGTACTCATATATAGATTTAATAATATCATTTAAGTTAGTTGTAAGTTCATTTATTAATTTCTGAATTATTACCTAGGTTCCTTGGGTCCCTTGGACTTGGACGGTGGACCAGTTTTCCATTCTCAGTTGTTGGATCCAGGAAAGTATACCTTGCCACAATGTGATATTTCTATTTCAATTTCGATTTACGTCCTGCACATTGATTGCTATATTATACTTGCACATCCGAGCATACTCTAGGTGCAACCAACAGAATGCGTTGGTCCTTTACTTTCCTGCTTAGGCCATTGGAGACTACCAATATATTGCATCATAGATGTACTGTTATCTCGCAGGACCTTGACACTTGTTCGGACACGATGAGATGTTACAGAGATGTAGGATGCGTACCCTCGCATCTGACTGATCATCAATGCGATCGGGACACGTCACGGCATAGGTCATGCTAGTTATTTTTGTTATACTGGACTTCATATTAGGGATTGAGCGTATTGAGGAGTCGACGCGTGTAGTACATTGGGCGGGAGGACAGTCACTAGATGAAGGAACTACCTGTAGCATTCACTTAGATGTTACTGCATGCTGGTGCCTCGGATGAGCGCCACTAAACATATACCCCTTAGAGAGAGCTCCATTCATCGAACATTGTCTTCATTGCATTTACACTTAGTCGATAGAACATCCTAGACTCTTTACTTATATTGCATTACGGCTTGTATATTATGTATCTTGTTATGTCCCTCTGAGGACCTGGTCTCTTTCCAGGCTTAGCAGAGCAGGAGTACGAGTAGATTTACAGACCAGGACCTGACGCTAGAGTCGAGGACAAGGAGATATCCCCAGGAGAGCACATCTGATCTTGGGTATGGTACTAACTAGTATGCAGTCTTTTATTTGGAGTATGTATCAAGTTATCTTACTTTTTGCACTTTCTTTCAGTACTTTATGTCATGATATTTAAGTTGTGGATTTGTCTCCACTAACTTTATACTCATTATGGTTATGTATGACTTATTTCTGATTACATGACTTTATCGTATTCAGATTACTTTTCATTTATTATGCGAATGAGATTAGCATACGTGTGACTACGATAATGTTTAGATACAGTGATATACGTATTTTGGGATTCCATTAGAATGGAAAAAATTCTCTAGCACGTATCTGTTGGCCATTGTTAAGTGGCTTGGTCCCGAGTATTTTGGGACTGGGGTGTGGCGCATAGAGGGAACTTGCGTGTTGGTTGATTACCAATACGCATGCGTTAGGTATAACTGCTAATATAGAACTAGTCTAGAAGACTTAGCAGTTATTAGAGGTACAGTGTCGTGGATACGACATAAAAAGGTGCATAGGGTGGGGAGAACAATTGCTTAACATGTGGGCCAAGTATGCAATTTTCTTTTTGTACTCGGAAGCTCCGTTGGAGATACGGGCCTGATTATCCCTTTACTGTTCCTGCTGGCCTCTAACGTACGAGGAACATCATGATTTGAGGCCCCTGGTGCCCAGAGAGGAGACTATGCTAATCCAAAATAGCCAGAGTGCTCATGCGATGAAGGTATATTCTTAACTGCATATTCACAGTAGAATGATTAGGTGACCTTTTTGATGTCTTGTCACACTCCGTTCCAATCATGGCATGGGAAGGTGTCTTATCACATAATGGTGTGCCACGTCTTGTCCTTGTTTGGTTGGAGGTGTGGTCCAATATTTCGATGATGGAACACTGAGCCATGTTGTGGTTTAGAATATTTTACTTCTATCTATGACTTTGTAACATATTTATATTCAGTTCATATGGCATATTTTTTTTGTATCTTGTTACTTTCCTCTAAGGACCTGGTGATATCTCTAGACGTAGGTGTTCATGACTTACTATAAGATTACCAGCTAAGATCCTATTCCTTTTCTATTTATCGAAGAGGTCATGCCCTTAGATCATCCTCTGTTGTTTATGACGAATTCTTTATTTTACTGTCTATTTCTTTCTAGCTTAGCCGCTTGGTAGTGAATTTGTCTCTACCCAGCAACTTGTTCATTGATATTTCTATATTTGATTTAATAATATCTTTATTTTTTTATTTTTTTATAGACGAGAATTAGTGAGCCAGGACTATCTATATACTGCATTTACAGCTTATGTATATTTATTATACGGCTGGCATGTACGATACATAGTCCTACATATTTTGGAACTAGGTGTTACATGTTTTTATAGCAGCCCATGCAGGTCCACGAACGTATTATTTGCTTACATCATTGTACCAAGCAAGCCTGTATATAGGACTAGAGTCTAGGATCTCATCCACATGCTCGATAACCTTCCTTGATTAATCTTGTTTGACTGCTTGACTTGCATCTTGCTTGACCCCTTTCTACCGTGAATCTTAGTTCTCGGGCTTAAGAGAGATTAGAAAGATGACTACACTAGTATATGTCATATAGTTCGATTACATGACTAGAAGGATTGTCTTGCCAATTCATAAGTAATAGAGAAAATATTTAAGTTATGAAGGCATTAAATATTCGATGATCAATTAACGCTATTTTTCTTAAAGGTGTGATTTTTGTGTGAAATATTAGTAAATTCTAAGTTGGGTAGTAGTGTTATTATTACCACTGGACGATAGTTAGAAATTTTAAATTGACGATGAGACTGTCAGATGGTGTTCATAAGACAATCGATAGAATGTATATTTATAAGATTAAGATCGAAAATAAAGTGGTTTGACTTTTGAAGATTTCTATTAAATATTTATGTGTTATTTGGGTTAATGGAAGAAAAAAAATTAATACGATAGGTTTTATCTCGAGGATTGATTACATATTTTAAAGAAGGAATCTAGAAATTGGATTATCAAATCTAATTTCACGAGTATAAAGTAGAAGAGTGTTTAAATTATAAGTTATGCTTAAGGAATTGGTGGATTATTTTGAGATTTATAAGTACCTATTGAGGAACTTTTGAGGAAACTCGAATTTAAAGAATTGGACTTTATCTTGATAGGGAACCAAGATGGACACAATACCACCCTAATGAGATTAGGAGTGTCCCACCTTAGTTTGCTATATCATCAAGTTGTATATACACAAATGTAGTTAGTCATCGACCAAGCCATGTAACTACATTCTCATCTTAAGTTACTCATTCTTTCCCTCAACCTTAGATCTATTATCATTACCTTCTAATCATTTTAAACTTGAGAATGATTAGAATCGTTTCATTGATCGTACCCCAAGGTAGGAGACTATCTTCTATCAAGGAACCATTTATCACGAGTCTCTAGTTATTCTTCTCTTGATTTCTTAACCTTAATACCCTTTACTTCGTGCGTAACTAGCAACCCTCATTCATTACCCAAATCATACCATGATCTTTGAACCCAACCATATATATTCTTGTCCCCAATTAACTTTCTCATTAATATCTATCGAGATTCGTACAACCTTGTTCCTAATATGTTTTTCTTGTGTGAAGAGAAAAATCAAAGCATGACACCCTTCAGTTATAATGAGGCTGGATTAGAAAATCCCATAAAGAAAATTATTGGTATAGTTGAATAAGATGATTGTGTATTTATGAGGCATAAGCTGAAACATGTGGTAAACACGATTAGATGAAGTGGAGCAGTGTGATATTGTATTTTGATAAAATGATATGATCAAATATGAGTAGACTTCTCGATTGACAAAATTGGTTTTTTGAGATAAATCAATTGTTGAGGAAAATTTTCAAGTGATGATAAAATATGGTTTTTTTTTATAGTTTTTGATGTTACTCCAATATTGAAGATGCAAAAATTTAAGTTCTTGATGCTTTAAGGATTAAATTTCTAAGATAATTATGGATATGAATTTCTTGTTAACATGAGTTTGAATTTTGCTTCGACCAAATTGATAAAAAAATTAAACCGGATATTTATTGAATTTCAATTTTTTAGGGAAAAAATTTATGGATATAAAAATTTAAAGATAAATATTAAATTGAATAAGAGAAAATAAAACGTGTTCCAAGGAATTTAAACTTTGTGGAATATAAAATTTGTGGAGAGATACTAAATTAGATGAAGAATTAGGTATTGGTAAGAAGATATTGACAATTTTGTTAAATCACAAAATTCGACAATATTGATGAGATTGAACACAAATTTAAATTTTGAATATTAAGTTATTGATCATATTTTAAAATTAGAAAATTATTACATATTTATGAGGTTGCACATTTATAGAATTGATGATATTGTTGATCGAAATTTAGACACAGATGGGATGTCATGTATGTAATCATTTTCTAAACTATATCCGTTGATTTTTTTTATAGTTATCTAAAATGCCTGTTTACGTTGAATGCCGTATCCATCTCCTTGCCGAATATTTTGATCGTGTTTTCTTATCAAGAAACTCTTCGATCTTCTCAAGTCTCCTTGCCCAATATTTTGGGTAGAGTGCAAACCTCCAAAAATTTAACTATATATTTTATTATTTTATTATGATATTTATACATCGGGTACAAATATGTATGTACATGGTATATATTTATTTGTGTACGTAAAAGTTTTATTATAGGAAATAAATATTTTCTTTCAGTATACAGGTAATGTAAATATATTTTTCTATGTTTTTTGAGTATATAAAATGTGTCACACCAAGATATTTGTCAGATTTTATTTCTTTTTGATATACCTATATGTTATTATAGTTGTTATACATATATATGTGCTATATTATAAAGTATTGTTCTAGGTAAATAGTATATATTATTTTGCATGCGATTTATATACATGAAAATAAATTCATGTATATCGTAAATTACATTTTAGAAAAATTTATTGGAACTATTTTTGAATTTATGAAAGGTGTTTTAAATTCATTAGATGATAATATTTAAATATTTATGGTAATTTTAATTTTGATTAGGATTTTATTAAATTTTTAAATTTTTTTAAATAAATAGTTAGGATTATCTAAAGGGGTTTCTAAATATTTTTAATCCTTATCCAACTAGGAGTCTCCACCTTCTATTTAAGAAAAAGCTCCCATTGCTCTTTTTCTAAAAAAAATGTTGGCCCATTGGCTAATGGTCACACATGATTTTGATAATCAACGACAACTTGGGTCGATATGCAAAATATACGAACTGCTACAGGTTACAGGAATTGTTATCGAAGAACGTCGACATCTACATCCATTGCTACAAGGAACATCGCATCATCACCCAGAAGCAATCTTATTGGAATTCAAGATCGAGTTATTTTTTATTTTCTTCTGTACTTTTATTTTTATTGAGTCTTCAAAATATAAAACGTGAGATCGTACATGATTCTACTGGCTTAGGTTATTCTCAATCACAAATTCAAAAAGCCTACCTATCTATCCCAAAAAAACCACATATCCAAAAAGCCCAAAACTTATGCAATTTGGTCCTTGCAAAATTCTGTTCTAACCCAACAGAAATCGGCCAGAACTCTGACCGAGTTCGGTCTGCTTATGTTCCTACCAAATCTGCATGCAACGTTCGGATGTGATATTCTAGCATCCGAGCTCTAACCGAACTCTGCCCGTGTTCGGTACTCAAAAAATACTATAAATAGAGAAGGATTTTTACATTTCTCAAAAAACTTATTCACTCTTCTCTCTATCTCCTTTAAAGTGTTTTACCAGCGCTCTAAAGCTTTCAAATCTCGCCTATACTACTCTTAGCCAAAGCCAGTATAGTTCTGTTCAATCTAGAGTTTTGGTTCAGAGAGTTGTAAAGAGGTTGCAATTCAGAAAATGTTCAAGTTTTCGGAATCAATTTATTGCAGTCGGTCGTGCGCTCATCACCAAGGCACGATGTTTTAAAGAGACGACAATCTCTCACTTAGCTTGTGAATAGTAGATTAACAGCGAACAAGAGTACTCGCGACTGGACTAGTCCTCTTAGAGGGATACTAGTATATATCGCGGTGTTCACTGAGTTTGATTTTCTATCTCTTGCTTACTGCATTGATTTTACAGTCTCTTTTATCTGCCATAGTTTATAACTGCTATATTTTTTAAGAGGTGATTATTTTTGCTGCACGTACACACACACTCTATTCACCAGAGGTGCTCAACGGTCCTATAATTGGTATTAGAGCAGGTTTTATATATATATATATATATATATATATATATATATATATATATATATATAACACTCTAGAGAGCATATATGGCAGCCATGAAATCGATATTCAACAGTGAAGGGCAATCCACAAATAGACCTCCACTATTTGATGGAACGAACTACACTTATTGGAAAACACGAATGAATTTCTTTCTTAAGTCTCTTGATTTTGATCTTTGGTCAATTGTTATAGACGGTTATTAGAAATCGGCTAGAATTTTGGTTGATGGTGATCTAGTAGAAAAGCTACACGACAAATACACAAAACAAGAAAAGACAAAGGCTAGTTTAGATGCACGAGCCATCAATGTACTATTCTGTACAATTGACAAAATGGAGTTTAATCATGTTTCTACCTGTACTACGTCTCATGAGATTTGAAAACTTCTTGAGGTGAGTCATGGAGGTACTTCCCAAGTGAAAGAATCCAAAATCAACAGGCTAACACAGGAGTATGAATTATTTAAGATGAAATCCGGCGAGTCAATTATATAGATGTTATTCGTTTCTTAGATATCACTAACCCTTGGTAAGGATTACATCAATCATGAGAAAATCAGGAAGGTGATACGTGCTCTCACCAAGAATTGGAATCCAAAGGCAACTGCGATCATTGAAGGAAACGATCTCAATATTAAGACTCTGGAGACACTTATGGGGAAGCTTATGACCCATGAGTTGGACTTGCAAGAATTTGAAGAAGGTACCTACAAAGAAAAGTCTATTGCCTTCAAAGCACAAGCCAAAAGAGTCGCATGCAATAATTTTGATGAAGAATCATCCAGTGGTGATGAGCAAGCCCTCCTAGTCAGGAACTTCAATTTTTTTTTGAAGTTTGAGAGATCAAACCAAAATTAGAAGGACGTCCACGAGAGCAATGAAGAAGAAACCATATGCTTCGGATGCAAGAAGTCAGGACATATCAAGAAGGACTGTCCATTGTCAAAGAAGAACAGTCCATATGATAGATCAAGCCTAAGCAGGAAAGCTGCAACAGGTCTAAAATATGCAAACACAAGCATCTGGCACGAGAGTGAGGCCAGTGAGTCGGATGAGGAGGATAGACCCTGCAAAACTGCTAATGTATGCCATATGGCATTTGATAAGGTATCTTCTAACCCTCTGTACGATAATTTTACTTTCAATGAGCTAGAAAATGCCTTTAGCGAACTACTTGATGAACACAGAAATGTGTTAGACAAGTACAAGTAATCTTACAAAGAGGTTAAGGCTTACACAACTGAAGTAGCTAGATTGTCTAATCTTGTTGAAGATATAAAAGAGACATCTACTACCAGTAGCACGGATGAGATAGACAAGCTTAAAGTTGACTATCATGAGGCTATTCTCACCATCGAAAAGAAAGAAAGAGACTATGTCAAAGTGCAAGAGCTTTATGACATAGAGAAGAAGAGACACTTAGTCAGAGAACAAAGATTTATTGATATGACTGCCAAATATAAGGAGTCTTGTACGATTTCTAAAAAAGTTAAAAATCAAGTTAGGCAAACAGGCCATCCCTATTATACAGCCTAAGGTTAGTCATAATGCTAAGCATACATCTAAGAGGACTAAACCACAGAAAGCACGCAAGCAACACGTCAATCACAATTATGCTTTCATTTATAGGCTTCCAAAGAAGACACAAAAGCATGTCAACACAGAACAAGTAGCACATTTTTAAAACTTACTTGCACATACTGTGGTACTCACGGGCACGTATCACAATATTGTCTAGCAAGAAAGCTTGTTGACAATCATTCACTTATTTGGATTCCTAAGACTAATTAGAAAGGACCCTCGAAGAAATGGGTACCAAAGGATTCATCTACTCATTTTGTAGGTGGACCGTCAACCCTCTCATACTAGAAGCAAGTGGATCCTCGATAGCATATGTTCGCGGCACATAACAGGTGATGCATCTTTGTTCGCTACGCTATCGATAAAGAAAGAAGGATATATTTCCTTCGATAATAACTTGAGAGGTGATATTATTGGTAACAACACTATTGGTATGACTCCCTATCCAGTAATAAAAAAAATGTCTGTCTAGTTACGGAGTTGAAACATAACCTACTGAGCATAAGTCATTTGGCAGATAATGGTTATGGTATCAACTTTGTAAAAGACAAATATTCTATATATGATATATCATCTGGTAATCTCGTATATGAAGGGATTAGGGAAGATAATATTTATGTATTCTTTTTAGAAAGTACTAACAATGCAAGAAAGTATCTGGTAGCCAACCAAGATGAAAGCTGGATATGGCACATGAGGCTAAGACATGCTAATATGGATACTATCTTACGGCTATGCAATAAAAAGTTGGTAAAAGGACTCCTAGAAATCATATTCAAGAGAGATATGGTATGTGCTGATTGTGAAAAGAACAAAGCAACTAGGTCAACTTTTAAATTCATCAACGCTGTAAGTACTTCTAGATCCTTGCAGTTAATTCATATGGATTTGTTTGGTCCTAGTAGAGTTGCTAATCTTGGTGGTAAGCTCTACACTTTTGTTTGCTGATGATTTCTTTTGTTATACATGAGTTTTCTTTTTATCAAGTAAAAGTGATGCTATTTTTGAATTTTAGATATTTTGTAAAAATATAGAAAATGAAAAAGGCTTCATGATTATTCAAATCTAAAGGGTTCATAGTGGCGAATTCGTAAATGCCGATTTCAAAAAGTTTTATGATGATAGTGGATACTACCACAAATTTTTTTGTCCTAGAACTCTCCAACATAATGGTGTTGTGGAGCGAAAGAATCGAATTCTAAGCGAGATGGCTAGAGTCATGCTGAATCAGCATAATCTTTGTAAGTATTTTTGGGCAGAAGTTGTTAATACAGTCTGTCATGTTTTAAATAGGATGTTGATTCGACCTATTTCAAAGAAAATACCATATGAGCCATGGTTTGGAAGAATTCCAAATATTTTATATTTTAAAGTTTTTGGATGTCGCTGTTTTATCCTGAACACCAAGGATAACGGTAAGTTCGACTCTAAAGCAGGTGAAGAAATTTTTTTCGGATATGCTGCTAAGAGTAAGGGATATATAGTTTTTAATAAAAGATCTATGATTATTGAAGAGTCTATTAACGTTACTTTTGATGAGCTAAATAGTCACAAATCAAGCGATAGTGATGATGAAGATGCACAGAATAAATCCAAGACATCTGAAGATACTGCTACTAAAGAGAGCTTTCTGAAAAGTCAACCAAAAAGAATAAAATTCATGCCAGACCATCCAAAGACACTCGTCATAGGTGATGTATCAAAATGTGTAAGTACACGTTCTTCTACTAGGGATATTAATGTAGCAACCAATGTAGCGTTTATATCTCAAGTAGAACCTAAGATAGTAGCAGATGCATTTAATGATAAATTTTTGATTGATGCCATGCATGAGGAACTAAATCAATTTGTGAGAAACTAAGTTTGGAAACTTGTTCCTAAACCTATTGGTCAATCGATAATTGGTACCAAATAGGTGTTCCGAAATAAACTTTGTAAGGATGGGCAAGTTCTACGCAACAAAGCACATCTAGTGGCACAAGGTTATAATCAAGAAGAAGGTATTGATTATGACGAGATATATGCTCATATTGCTAGACTAGAAGCTATCAGCACGTTTTGTGTATTTACATGTTTTCATAATTTCAAACTTTTTCAAATGAACGTGAAAAGTGCATTTTTAAATGGCTTTTTAAAAGAATTTTTTTTTGTAAAATAACCCCCTGGTTTTGAAGATTTTTAAAAACCCGATCACGTCTTCAAACTTAGGAAAGTACTTTACAGACTCAAACAAGCACCTCGTACTTGGTATGAACGCCTAAGTGCCTTCTTACTTGAAAATAGCTTTTCAAAAGGAAGAATTGATACTACTTTATTTATTAAGTCTTTAGATGATAGTATTCTTCTTGTGCAAATTTATGTAGATGACATCATTTTTTGTTCTACTAATGAAAAACTTTGTCAAGAATTTGCTAAGTGTATGTAGAGTGAGTTTGAGATGAGTATGATGGAAGAACTAAACTACTTCCTAGGACTTTAGAATAAACAACACTCACAGGAAACGTTCATCAACCAAGCTAAGTACACGAAGGTAAAGAAGTACGACTTTGACAACGTAAAACCTATCGGAACTCCAATGGCTACATCAACACGGCTTGACATTGATGAAAGTGGCAAACCTATTGATCAGCGTAAGTATCGAAGTATGATTAGTAGTTTATTATATTTAACTGCTAGTCGCCCTGATATTATGTTCAACTTTTGCATCTATGCTAGATATCGAATCACACTTATGCGCCGTTAAGCGTATCTTCTGATACCTTAAGAGAACTTCTACAATCGGGTTGTGGTATCCCAAAACTATATCTTTTGACCTAATCGATTTTCAGATACGGATTTTACAGGATGCAAAGTAGACCGTAAAAGTACTAGCGGTATGTGTCATTTCCTAGAAAAAGTTTTAGTCTCCTGGTTTAGCAAAAAAGAAAAACTCTATTGCTTTATCAATAACTAAGGCTAAGTATATCGACGCAGGACGTTATTGTACACAGATTTTATAGATGAAGCAAACCCTAGAAGACTACAACTTGCACTACACGAAGATTCTTATATATTGTGATAACACTAGCACGATTAATTTGATTAAGAACCCTGTTTTTCATTAACG
The DNA here is from genome assembly GCA_029216955.1 of Iris pallida. Taxonomy (NCBI): domain Eukaryota; kingdom Viridiplantae; phylum Streptophyta; class Magnoliopsida; order Asparagales; family Iridaceae; genus Iris; species Iris pallida. The sequence continues at coordinate 7,028,533 of JANAVB010022999.1, forward strand.
TACAAAACATATAGAGATACGTTATCACTTTTACGTGCTCACCAATAATACGGGGATATTTGCTTATAATTTATTGACACTGATCATCAATTAGCAGATATTTTCACAAAACCACTGTCTGAAGACCATTTCAATTATCTGCATCCCGAGTTAGACATACTTGAATTTTCAAATTCATAATGCGTTATGTTTAATAAAATGCTTAAAACTTAAGGTTTTGAGATTTATTAATTGAAGTTATTTTGGGTACAAGCCGAAAGGGCCCTTAATTTCTGTCAAAAAGACATAAAAGTCTAAGCGATACGGTGCCAAGTATTTTCGGGCTACCGCTAGCTGAAATTCAGCCCGTACAGCTAACCCAAAGTAATGAATGTTAATAAATTAAAGAATCAAAAACTATTAGGCACATTTATTGTTCATTACGCATATAATGAATTAAAAAATTGAGTAGCCGAACTCAGACAAAACTCGGCCCGAGTTCTGACCGAGTTGTAGCCGAACTCGGTTGGCATCCGTTCAATTTCCAGAACAGCAGCAGACGGCCCTAGTTCCCTTTATATCTCCTTCTTCCCCTTCGTTTCTCCTCACCTAAGCAAAAATTTCCACAAACCCTAGTTTGGCATCTTATAAACTACTCTCCAAATTCCTTCATATTTAGTTTTGGAAGGCTTAAGAAGGTGTTCTCCACTCTTCTACTTATTATTTTTGAGATATATCTCTTCTATTCTCTTTTTCAAATTCTATGGCTCCCAAACTTTTTAAGAAAAGGAAGGGAGAGTCCGCGGCTTCCTCTTCCACTTCGGAATACGAACTTGTCAACATGTTCAGTCCTGCTCGTCCTACCGATGACCAGGAATTTGACACTAATCTATTTCCATCTTTGGAAATATCTGAGTCTTGGTTTAACTCTTTTCGTTAATGAGAAATTTGCCCTGGACGATCAATAAATTTTACTATCATCTCAGAATATTCTTCAACATTTGAAAACTTAGGACTCCGAGATTTCTTTGAAACATCAAGTGCAATTTATGAAAATGTTGTTCGTATATTTTACTATAATATGCAAATAAAAGATGATGGCATCATTTATTCTTTTGTCGTCGAAAAAGAGATCGAGTTTAACTTGACTGACCTTAGTGAATACTTCCATATGTCAGACAACGGTGAAGCATTAATCGAGATAAACAAAGTCCAATTTCACGCTGACGTGACCCTTGACTCACTTAAAGCTGATATGTGTCAACCTAACCCTATTCCTAGAGGCGGTAGGTTGTTTGCAAAACACCTGAATCAAAATTTCTATGAATTACATCATTTTGTCTATTCTGCTTTGCTTCCCAAAAAAGGATCTACTAATGAGATCACATTTTTTAAAATGTCTGCAATGTATCATCTCCACTTTGGAGTCACATTTTTTGTCACGCCCCAGAACCAGAATACTGGCAAGTAGGGACGGACAAGGCCAGCTACGTATACCAAAGTACTCCAGTACTCCGAAACAACGTATAAGCTGTATAGATGGGGGTCACTGCTACAAACCAACAGTCAATCCTAGGTCACAATAATCCTAGATATCTCAGTCTCAGACAAGAAGTAAAGTACAAGAATATGATCATCAAGCATATAAGACAGTAAAGCGTCCCAAACTATAATATATAGATGATCATGAAGCTAGTAATACAAAATGAAGAACTAGCAAGACTAAGTAATACATGATCAGTTCTAGCTGCAGTCTAGAAATATAACATCATGTCTAAGCCCGTAGGCCAAATAGCAAGTCCAAAACACGAGCTAAACACGTGCTCGGTGGCTAAACGCCTCAAAAGAATATGTACAGAAAAGAGTGGGTAAGAGAAAGAACACCCACTCAAGTCCCCTGGTGCTCCGGGTGGTCACCATCGAGAAGAAGGTCCGGAAGATCCTCAGGCTCCTCAACTAGATCTGGTCAATGCAAAACCAGTGGGGTCAGAACCCCAATAGCAAGTACCACAAAGGAAGCCAAACTTATGAACTGAAACCAGCATGCAATTCATAACATTTCTAAGATAAGCAGTAAACGAGACTAGAATAGTAAATTGGTACCACAGTGTTTACGAAAGGAAACTGGAACATGTAAGTAGGATAACAACTGAATAAATAGAATAAACTGGACATGTGAGCATATGGTGAAGCCGAGCATGTAGTAAGAAAATAGTATGTAAGGAATGACAGGAAACTAAGTACTACAATAAGGTAAACTAGAGCAAGACTAGACTAGACAAGAATAGACTCCATCCATCAATCACGGCCAAACAATGAGTACGGCTTGATACTTTAGCTAACTAGGGTTGCCACAATCCTAATTACTAATACATGCAAGTTTGAGAAATCCAAGTCCAGTTACCTGCTTGCTACTTCTTGAATGATCCAAGCAAAAGAAAAGAAGTATAGCAGACACACTGCAGTAAGATACATGTGTCCTAAAGAGGTGTCCCACTCGACGGTGTGCTGGAAGAGTGCTCATCATGACAGATAACTCCAAATCCCAAGTATATATATATATAGGGCCAAGATCAAAAGGGCAACATGTAACCGGGAAAGTCTCCAATGATCTAGATAATCAAGCTAGTTGTTTAGTCTTAACATTTTTCTTGTTGGATTCTAGGTGTGGCATTCCGCAGAATCCATCCTAGACATGAGACATGCAAGACTTGACAAGACAAGCAAGATTGTGCACTACAACAAGCCACAACAAGACACGACAATATCAAGACAAGAGTGCGCTACGACGAGCCACTATCAAGGAGCTAGACATATACTAGAATCAAGAGTGCGCCATGACAGGCCACTATCAAGCAAGCTAGGAAAAGACATGTTCAAGAGTGCACCACGACGGGTCACTATAAAGTAAATATTGGATATGACATAGACTGCAAGGTACAATAAATCTGGGAGGACATGGCAATACATAGAGAGTATAGAGAACATGTGAACATAAGCTAGAGTCAAGTGTATATAGGGTGTACATTCATTCTCTAAGTATACAAGGTCATCTAATCATGTTAAGAATTCATTACAATCAAAAAAAATATCAAAAACGGACAAAAACGGGAAGAAACGGGCAAAAACAGCCTAACCGGATTATTCGGCGGATTTCTGCGGATTTTCGGCGGATTTTCCGTAGTGTCACAGCAAGTTTTGTGGTGCAAGTTCGGATTTTCCGACGGATTTCTGCGGATTTCCGACGGATTTTCCGAACCGTCACAGAAAGTTGATTTTTGAACTCAAAACTTGTTTCGTCCATAAAAACTTCGTTTTAAATCGAAATTCGGATTTTCAAAAGTCAAAATTACATAGAATTGAATTTTCTACAACATGGAACTATTAGTTTTCACAAATTCAAAGATTTGATAGATCAATATCTCAAAATACTCCAAAACAGAGGTTCTCGGAACACCGAAACGAGTCCCGATTGCCACCAAACTCAAATCCATGTATACTAGCTAGGCAAGGACCCCATATATGTATATGTGACCAAGATCCATGATGATAACTCTAGTATCACTCTTGATACCAAGTTTTCTACTAAGTTACTATTGGATTTTAACAGAAAATCAAATCTTGCTTAATTGAATTTTTGGAAACATGCACATATACGAGAATCATCAGGAAAACACATTTAACAAAATGAGTTTTAGAAAATTTTAGCAAGATGTACTTGCCTAGGTTAAGCTCCAAGCCTAATCTTCTACTCCACCACCAAGAGGGGCACGAAACCACACTATAGGCCTCAAGGCCAAGCTCTTGGCAAGCTCCAAGGGAAGAGAAGGGAAGAAGAAATGAAGAGAGAGTGAAGAGAATGAAAAGAGAGAGGAGAGAGAAAGTGAAGTGGTTTATATATAAGGGGGAATTAATCTTAGTCGTTGGATCATGATCCATGTGAAAGTCTAGATCAATCATGGCCATTCAAACAAAACCAATTGTCCATTGGACAATAGAGTGCATCTACACTATTCACGAAAATATCTAAGCACTATTCACGAAAATATCTAAACACTATTCACGAAAATATCCGAAACCGAAAATATCTAAAGTGTAGAAAACATGTCCGGACGGTTTGCCGTCTGTATACTCCGGTATACCGGCGGTATGCCGATCAAGGAAAAAATCTATAATTTTTGGGAAAAATTTAAAATATTTTGGAAACCAAGAAAATACGAAATACGCTGCAAAATACGTATCCGTATATAAATACCGATACTGTGAGACGAGTCTCACAACTCTCCCCTCCTTAGAAAAATTCCGTCCTCGGAATTTCCTAAAGGTAATCAAAAGCAAGCAAGAAATCCAAGAAAACATGCTATCAGGATCAAGATGGGAAACTCATAAACATGAAATCCAACTAGAGTAATGTACAAGAAATGTAGAAGCAATTTAAACATACGTAAACAACAACATCATGTATTCCTACAATCACACAAAAATATAGAACATAGATATACGAAATAAGTATACCTCACGAGTCAAACAGATACGGGTAACGAGCTCGGATATCATCCTCGCGCTCCCAAGTCGACTCGCCCGGTGAGTGATGATCCCAGGAAATACGAACTAATCGGATAGTCCGGTTCTTGAGAATCTTCTCCCTCCGGTCCAAAATGGATATGGGCCTCTCCTCATACGATAGGTCGGTACCAACGACCAGCTCAGAATGATCTAGGATATGGCTCGGATCCGGAACATACCGACGTAGCTGAGATACGTGAAACACGTCATGTACCTCGCGTAATGACAGTGGAAGAGCAAGGCGATAAGATACATCCCCTACTCACTCGAGAACATCGAACGGCCCAATAAATCTAGGGCTAAGTTTTCTCCGTACGCCAAACCTGATGACACCACGGGTAGGCAAAATCTGAAGAAATACGTGATCGCCGACAGAGAACTCAAGATGTCGTCGATGCTGATCTGTCCAATGACACTGTCGATCCTGAGCTACTCTGAGATGCTCTCTGACCTGCCTGACTACTCCAACTGACTGAGCAATCATCTCTGGACCAAGTGATCCTCCCAAGCTAGGGGTGACCTACATCTCCTACCATACAAAGCCTCGAAAGGAGGCATCTGAATGCTCGCATGGAAGCTATTATTGTAAGAGAACTCCATCAAATGCAAGTGATCCTCCCAAGAACCATTGAAGTCAAGAATGCATGATCGAAGCATATCCTCGAAGGTCTGAATCGTACGCTCCGACTGACCATCGGTCTGAGGATGGTATGCTGAGCTGAAACTCAAACGGGTACCCAGACTCTACTGAAGACTCTGCCAGAAATGAGAAGTGAATCTGGAATCCAGATCTGAGACTATGCTAACTGGCACCCCATGCAATCGGACAATCTGTCTCATGTACAAGTCGGCCAACTGCTCTGTAGACTGACCAACTCTGAAAGGTAGGAAGTGGGCAACCTTCGTGAGTCGATCCACTATAACCCAAATGGCATCTCTACCAGTCGGGGTTCTAGGAAGACCAGTCACGAAGTCCATAGTAATGTGATCCTACTTCCACTCCGGAATCGGTAAAGGCTGAAGAAGTTCGGCCGGTCTCTGGTGCTCAGCCTTGACCTGCTGGCAAACTAAGTATCGAGAGACAAACCGAGCTATCTTCCTCTTCATACCATTCCACCAGAAATGCTGACGAATATCTCGGTACATCTTCGTCCCTCCAGGATGAATAGAATACCGAGAACTGTGGGCCTCCGACATAATCTTCTGTCGAATATCTCTACTCGGCACACAAAGACGACTCCCAAATCAGAGTGTCCCATCCTCATGGATGCACAACTCTGCTCTGCGACCTGCTACACACTCTGCTCTGAGTTGCTGAAGCCTGGCATCCCCTAACTGAGCTGCTCTGATCCTATCCACAATGGTAGACTGAACCTGCAAGCCTGCCATCATAGCTGCCTCACCAGGTAGCACTACCTCAATGCCCATCTCCTGAAGATCCTCCAGAAGGTGATGCTGCTCCGTCAAGAAATAGACTCCGGGTCTCCTGCTCAAAGCGTCTACAACGACGTTTGCCTTCCCGGGATGATACTGAAGATCAACATCATAATCCTTCAGTAACTCAAGCCACCTCCTCTACCGCATGTTCAGATCCCTCCGGGTGAACACATACCTCAAGCTCTTATGGTCAGTAAAAATCTCTACTCGATCACCATACAGATAATGCCTCCAGAGCTTGAGGGCAAACACAACTGCGGCCAACTCAAAATCGTGCATCGGATAGATCTTCTTATGGTCCCGAAGCTGCCGAGACACATAAGCTATCACTCGACCGTGCTGCATAAGAACACAACCAAGTCCCCGGCCTGACGCATCATAATACACCGTGAACCCACCTGGTCCGGCGGGTAATGTCAGAATAGGAGCTGAAATCAAACTCTGCTTGAGTTTCTCAAAAGAAACCTGACAAGCATCTGACCACTCAAAGCATACATCCTTACACGTCAGCCGTGTCAAGGATGCGGAGATCCTAGCAAAGTCTGCCACAAACCGTCTGTAGTAGCCTGCTAATCCCAGAAAGCTGCGTACATCTGAAGCTGTACGAGGTACTGGCCAACCCTCGATAGCCTTAACCTTCTTGGGGTCCACCTCAACACCACCTCCGGCAATAATGTGACCCAAGAAAGAGACTCGATCGTGCCAAAAATTGCACTTGCTGAACTTTGCGTAAAGCTGATGGTCCCGAAGAACCTGAAGAACCACGCGAAGATGCTGCTCGTGCTCTGCCTCAGTCCGACTATAGACCAAGATATCATCAATAAACACTATCACAAACTGGTCTAAGTAGGGCATGAAGATGCGATTCATGAGATCCATGAAGATCGCTGGCGCATTGGTCGCTCCGAAAGTTATAACAAGGAACTTCAATGGCCATATTGAGATCTAAATGCCGTCTTGGGTATATCCTGCTCTCTGACTCTGATCTGATGGTACCCAGACCGCAAATTGATCTTCGAAAACACAGCCGCTCCACTAAGCTGGTCGAACAAGTCATCTATCCTGGGCAAGGGATACTTGTTCTTCACGGTCATCGCGTTAAGCTGACGATAGTCAATGACCATACGCGATGAACCATCCTTCTTCTTCACAAGAAGGGCTGGAGCTCCCCAAGGCGATCCACTAGGACGAATGAATCCCTTGGTCCTAAGCTCCTCAATAGACTGATACAACACCAACAACTCTGAAGGAGACATCCTATAGACTCTCGCTGACACTGGCTCTGCTCCCGGAACTAAATCAATATAATACTCAATCTCCCGAACTGGAGGCATACCCGGAAGCTCCTCGAGAAACACATTGGAAAACTCATAAACTACTCTGGGCAACTGAACCTCCTCGGCTACTGCCATCCTCATGACCGTTGGTGAAGACTCCACCTCGCCTCTAGAGAATGAGAACTCCTCCCCATTCGGAACACGAAAGATAACCTTACCAGCATGGCAATCTATCGAAGCGTGTCGAGCACTCAACCAATCCATACCTAGGACGATATCATAATCGCCCATAGGAAACTCTATCAGCCTAGCGGGAAACTCTCTCCCACATACTATGACTCTACACGAGGCATAGACTCGGTCTACTCCTACTAGACCGTTACCAGTAAGTATATTCATCCTTACAGGTAAAGATTCTGGCTCTACACCAATACGTGTCGCAAATCGTGCAGATATAAATGAATGCGAAGCACCAGAATCAAATAAAGCTGAAGCTGAATGAGAGTGAACAAGAATGGTACCTGCGACCACCTCCCCTGCTGCTAGCGCCTCCTCCATAGAAAGCGGGAAAGCCTGACCCTGAACTTTGGTCGCTGGACCCCTGTGCCTCTGATCCTGAGCCTGAGCATACTGCTGAGGCCTCTGCTGGAACTGCTGAGACTGCGTCGGTAATGGCCTCTAGGCCTGCTGCTGCTGAACCGGTACTGGTGCTCTAAACTGCTGAACTGCTGGCTGGAAGGATGCTGATCCAGCCGAATTCCTCCTCGGATAAGCCCCTATCCTGTGGTCCGATGATCCACAGGCTAGGCACAAGCCCTGCGCCCTACGGCACTCTGATAAGACATGCCCTCCCTTCCCGCAATGGGAACAAGCAACTGAAGAAGACTGCCTCTGCTGCTGAGGACGCGGCTGAGACGACTGCTGAAAGGAAGCCGTCGGAACCGGTCCCCTCGGAGATCCAATCGTCAAGGCTCGGGCTGCTGGAGCTGGTGCTGACGACTGGGAAGAAGATCCTCTCTGAATGTGAGGCCTCTTCTGACCTCCGACTCTATCAACGATCCTCTACAAGGTATACACATGCCTCCTCGTCGCCCTCATCACTGCATCAAAAGTCTGGAACTCATGCTGCTCAACTGCCAGTATGATCTCCAGATGAAGCCCCTGCTGGAACCTCCTCGCCTGGTCCAACTCGGATGCCACTAAGGAAGGGGCAAACCGACTGAGCCTGCTAAACTCTGCCGCATAGCCGTCGACGGTCCTGCTCATCTGCCGCAAGCCAATGAACCTCTGCTACAGATCATAACGCGACACCGTATCAAAATAGCGAGTCTGAAACCTCTCGCTAAAATCGGCCCAAGCTACTGGTGCCCTAAGAGACACCTCATGAGCCGTCCACCAGTCGTGGGCCAAATCCAAGAGCTGCAACCTGACAACTGCCACACGCTCCCTAGCCGGAATCCCTGCCGCCTCCAGAATGGCCTCAGTATCCTGAAGCCACGCATCAGACGCAATAGCATCCTCTGTACCATAGAAGTATGGGGGATGAAGATGCCTGAAGCTGCTCGCAGAATTGTAGATCTGAGCACCACCTCTGTCCAAAGCCGTCTGGACAGAATGGGTAAGAACATCACTCTGACGCTGCTGCGACATCATGAGATCTCTCAGAACATCCACCAGTGCTCGAACAATACCCTCTGGCTGCTCTGGCTGAGCTGGTACTGCTGGCTGAACAGGAGGAACTGGCGACTCTGTCCTTCGGTCCACTCTAGACTCTGCTCCCGAATATTGAGGATGCTCCTCCTGAACCGGCAAAACTAAGGGACGCTGATCTGCCATCGGCAAAGCCCGAACAGGCCGATCAGAAGGGCCAGGAACAGTGCCCCTGAAAGTTTAAGGATACAAGGATTAGGTCGAGGGAACAGGAAAGATCAACAATCAAAGCAGATATCAGGACAAAGATCAGAGGTAAAGAGTAATATCGAGGATATCAATAGAGAAGAATTTATGACTGAGATAACTACCAGCAACCCCCACATATCTGATAAATCAGACCTGCATGGGCTACCACTAAAACCTATGTCACGCCCCAGAACCAGAATACTGGCAAGTAGGGACAGACAAGGCCAGCTACGTATACCAAAGTACTCCAGTACTCCGAAACAACGTATAAGCTGTATAGATGGGGGTCACTGCTACAAACCAACAGTCAATCCTAGGTCACAATAATCCTAGATATCTCAGTCTCAGACAAGAAGTAAAGTACAAGAATATGATCATCAAGCATATAAGACAGTAAAGCGTCCCAAACAATAATATATAGATGATCATGAAGCTAGTAATACAAAATGAAGAACTAGCAAGACTAAGTAATACATGATCAGCTCTAGCTGCAGTCTAGAAATATAACATCATGTCTAAGCCCGTAGGCCAAATGGCAAGTCCTAAACACGTGCTCGGTGGCTAAACGCCTCAAAAGAATATGTACAGAAAAGAGTGGGTAAGAGAAAGAACACCCACTCAAGTCTCCTGGTGCTTCGGGTGGTCACCATCGAGAAGAAGGTCCGGAAGATCCTCGGGCTCCTCAACTAGATCTGGTCAATGCAAAACCAGTGGGGTCAGAACCCCAATAGCAAGTACCACAAAGGAAGCCAAACTTATGAACTAAAACCAGCATGCAATTCATAACATTTCTAAGATAAGCAGTAAACGAGACTAGAATAGTAAATTGGTACCACAATATTTACGAAAGGAAACTGGAACATGTAAGTAGGATAACAACTGAATAAATAGAATAAACTGGACATGTGAGCATATGGTGAAGCCGAGCATGTAGTAGGAAAATAGCATGTAAGGAATGACAGGAAACTAAGTACTATAATAAGGTAAACTAGACCAAGACTAGACTAGACAAGAATAGACTCCATCCATCAATCACGGCCAAACAATGAGTACGGCTTGATACTTTAGCTAACTAGGGTTGCCACAATCCTAATTACTAACACATACAAGTTTGAGAAATCCAAATCCAGTTACCTCCTTGCTACTTCCTGAATGATCCAAGCAAAAGAAAAGAAGTATAGCAGACACACTGCAGTAAGATACATGTGTCCTAAAGAGGTGCCCCACTCGACGGTGTGCTGGAAGAGTGCTCATCATGACAGATAGCTCCAAATCCCAAGTATATATATATATATATATATATATATATATATATATATATATATATATAGGGCCAAGATCAAAAGGGCAACAGGTAACCGGGAAAGTCTCCAATGATCTAGATAATCAAGCTAGTTGTTTAGTCCTTAACATTTTTCTTGTTGGATTCTAGGTGTGGCATTCCGCAGAATCCATCCTAGACATGAGACATGCAAGACTTGACAAAACAAGCAAGATTGTGCACTACAACAAGCCACAACAAGACATGACAATATCAAGACAAGAGTGCGCTATGACGAGCCACTATCAAGGAGCTCGACATATACTAGAATCAAGAGTGCGTCATGATAGACCACTATCAAGCAAGCTAGGAAAAGACATGTTCAAGAGTGCACCACGACGGGTCACTATAAAGTAAATATTGGATATGACATAGACTGCAAGGTACAATAAATCTGGGAGGACATGGCAATACATAGAGAGTATAGAGAACATGTGAACATAAGCTAGAGTCAAGTGTATATAGGGTGTACATTCATTCTCTAAGTATACAAGGTCATCTAATCATGTTAAGAATTCATTACAATCAAAGAAAATATCAAAAACGGACAAAAAGGGCAGAAACGGGCAAAAACAGCCTAACCGGATTATTCGACGGATTTCTGTAGATTTCTGGCGGTTTTTACTTAGTGTCACAGCAAGTTTTGTGGTGCAAGTTCGGATTTTTCGACGGATTTCCGATAGATTTTCCGAACCGTCACAGAAAGTTGATTTTTGAACTCAAAACTTGTTTCGGCCATAAAAACTTCGTTTTAAATCGAAATTCGGATTTTCAAAAGTCAAAATTGCATAAAATTGAATTTCCTACAACATGGAACTATTAGATTTCACAAATTCAAAGATTTGATAGATCAATATCTCAAAATACTCCAAAACAGAGGTTCTCGAAACACCGAAACGAGTCCCGATTGCCACCAAACTCAAATCCATGTATACTAGATAGGCAAGGACCCCATATATGTATATGTGAACAAGATCCATGATGATAACTCTAGTATCACTCTTGATACCAAGTTTTCTACTAAGTCACTATTGGATTTTAACAGAAAATCAAATCTTGCTTAATTGAATTTTTGGAAACATGCACATATACGAGAATCATCAGGAAAACACATTTAACAAAATAAGTTTTAAAAATTTTTAAGCATTTAATACCAAGGAAAACAAAAATGATAATAGAGTACTATTGCTCAAGAATTTGGCAAGATGTACTTGTCTAGGTTAAGCTCCAAGCCTAATCTTCTACTCCACCACCAAGAGGGGCACGAAACCACACTCTAGGCCTCAAGGCCAAGCTCTTGGCAAGCTCCAAGTGAAGAGAAGGGAAGAAGAAATGAAGAGAGAGTGAAGAGAATGAAAAGAGAGAGGAGAGAGAAAGTAAAGTGGTTTATATATAAGGGGGAATTAATCTTAGTCGTTGGATTATGATCCATGTGAAAGTCTAGATCAATCATGGCCATTCAAACAAAACTAATTGTCCATTGGACAATAGAGTGCATCTATACTATTCACGAAAATATCTAAGCACTATTCACGAAAATATCTAAACACTATTCACGAAAATATCCGAAACCGAAAATATCTAAAGTGTAGAAAACATGTCCGGGCGGTATGCCGTCTGTATACTCCGGTATACCGGCGGTATGCCGATCAAGAAGAAAATCTATAATATTTGGGAAAAATTTAAAACATTCCGGAAACCAAGAAAATACGAAATACGCTACAAAATACGTATCCGTATATAAATACCGATATTGTGAGACGAGTCTCACATTTTTAGTCCCTAAGACCTTCATGGCTTAGATGGTCAATTGTCGGAGGGTGGGACGTAACCTCCTGTACCCCATGCATCTTGCGGTAATCTTTAGAAAGTTTGATATCGACCTTGATCCCTGTCCTATCTCTGGGTCACCTTCTGAGCTGACTAGGTCTAGGAGATATCCTCTACATCCACTTCTACCCGGTGCTGCTCTACCTCCACCTGATCTAGTTGCTCATGCTCTTGTACCTACTGCTCTAGGATTTGATCCTCAATTCTATCATCATTTTGATGACTTTGTTACTGTTCATGGACAACGTCATCAGTCCTATGTTGATGCTGAGTTTTGCCATACTTCTCAGGCTCATGTCTTGAGAAATGACATTGGTAACATTAAGTGGTTGCTGGCGCATCATCCGACTATACCATTTCAGATCCTCCATCATCTGGATTCGACGGACCGAGGCTTGAGGATTTGAACACTTTTGGATTCTTTGATTCGACGACAGCCTATGTCAATCCTCATCCTCCTGCTGACCCTCCTGATGATGACGCGGATATATGATTTGGGCTTTGGTTTAGCATTTTGTGATTTAGTTTGCTGATGATAATCTTTGTAGTAATGACACTCTTATAGTAGTCTAAACTCTTTCAGTTAGACTTATGTAGTAGTCAAAAACTCTTTCAGTTTTGACTATATGCAGTTTATTTTGAGTTTATGCTATTTCAGTTAGACTTATGCTATTTCAGTTTCTATTTCTTATATGTTTTTACTGCTACTAGTTCTGCTGAGCTGTGACTTGACATATTTGTATTATTTGTATATTTATCTTTCTTTGTTATTGTTGGATTGTTGGCTTCACACTTTACGGGAGAGCCACATGTTTGAGTACTTGACAAAGGGGGAGAAAGAATCTACACAAGCCTTACAAATTATCGAGCGATCTATTTCAGAACAAGTCAACAAGTCAGGAATAATTATTTCAATGTTATATACTAGTTATATTTTGGTATAGACTCATAGTTTGTCAATTATCAACAAGTCAAGAACTGCTACAGGTTACGTGAATTGTTATCGAAGAACGTCTATGTCTACATCCCATTGCTACAAGGAACATCGCATCATCATCCAGAAGCAATCATATTGGAATTCAAGATCGAGTCATTTTTTATTTTCTTCTGTACTTTAATTTTTATTGAGTCTAGGAAATATAAAATGTGAGATCGTACGGTATTTTACTAGCTTAGGTTATTCTCAGTCACAAATTCAAAAAGCCTACCTATCTATCCCAAAACCCCCACATATCCAAAAAGCCCAAAACCTATGCAATTTGGCCCATGCAAAATTCTATTCTGACCCAACAGAATTCAGTCAGAACTCTGACCGAGTTCGGTCCAAGTTCAGACCAAGTTTGGTCTGGACATTTTAAATTTATGTTCCCACAAAATTTGCATGCAACGTTCGAATGCGATATTCTAGCATCCGAACTCTGCCCGAGTTTAGTCCTCAAAAATACTATAAATAGAGAAAAATTTTACATTTCTAAAAAGCTCATTCACTCTTCTCTCTGTCTCTTATAAAGTGTTTTACCAGCGCTCTAAAGCTTTCAAATCTCGCATATACTACTCTTAACCAAAGCTAGTACAATTCTGTTCGATCTAGAGTTTTGGTTCAGAGAGTTGTAAAGAGGTTGTAATTCAGAAAAATTTCAGTTTTCGGAATCAATTTGTTGGAGTTGGTCGTGCGCTCGTCACCAAGGCACGGTATTGTAAATATACGATAGGCTCTCATTTAGCTTGTGAGTAGTAGATTAACAGCGAGCAAGAGTACTCGCGACTAGATTAGTCCTTTAAGAGGGATACTAGTATATATCGCGGTGTTCACTGAGTTTGATTTTTTATCTCTTGCTTACTCATTTATTTTACAGCCTCTTTTATCTGCCATAGTTTATAACTGCTATATTTTTAAGAGATGATTATTTCTGCTGTACATACACACTCTATTCACCCCCATTCTAGAGGTGCTCAATGGTCCTACAAAAAATTTAAATAATTTTATAGCCAAATCAAAGAGCCATCACCATTGTGTCGTGCACCGTGTCTATGTCCACTCTCTTCGTGTCAGCATGTGTTGGCCTCGGGTCCGACCCCTAGTATCTTTCTACTATTTCATGACCACAATACATGTACAATCATCATCTTCTCCGTGTCTGACACCTTAGACATGGTTCTACCCATGATTCCTCTATGTCATATAAGACACACAACCATCCCCAAAATCAAACCCTAACCCTAACACAAAACCATCACCCAAGATTTGTTTATAAATAATTTTAGGCAATATATATATATATATATATATATATATATATATATATATATATATATATATATATATATATATATATATATATATATATATATATATATATATATAATATTTGGGTTGTATATATATGATTTCTTTAATAAGTTTATATATAAACTATAATAATTTCTAAAAAGTTATAAATACTTTTCTAAATAAATTATATAATTTTCTAATTAAGAAATTTCTTCTTCTAAATCAAATTTTCTTCTAATTTAGATTGTCCTTGGTCATGAATAATTAAATCATTACCTTCCTTTGTGAATCTGGAGTTCTTCATGACGAACTTGGTTATTGGACTAAAACGGAACACTGTCAGAATGTCACACCACCACCAGGCATGATACCTTGTCATATTTACTGCATATATACTGTCTATTTACTTTTTGTTCATCCAGTTGCATCCATGTTATCTGTTTATGGTTTATTTTATTGTTCTTCCAAATAATATATGGTGCAAGGATGTTAGTCATATTTTTATTGCTTATCTTTAAATTGTTCATATGGACGTAGAGTTAAGGGACTACCTCATGTTTAGTACATTTTCATAAACCTTGACATAGGTGTGCCACAAGTTATGAGTTATGAGTGGCATATAGAGGGAACACTACCAAAATTTGTCGATTTAGCGACGGCCCGATCCGTCGCCCCTCCGACGGGAATTTCAATTAGCGACCGATCACTGACGAATCTTGGCCAAAAAAATTCGTTGGCAATCAGCTCGTCGCTAATCATGGTCCGTCGCTATGTAGTCGTCAAGCGACGGAATAGCGATGGCATATCGACTTCAAAATACAAAGCATTAGCGACTACTTTCCGACGGACTGTCGTCTATTTCAAGTATTAAATACTGAACTGTGTATACAATAGCGACGTAAAGGTCAGTCGGTAAACCGTCGTAATAGCGTATCAGAGTGTATCGTTCCGTCGCTATTCCGTTGAACGCCGTCGATAACAAAGGACGGAATAGCGATGGTAAGCCGACGGATAATCCCTCGATCAGGTTCTGGAAATGGTAGGCATTTCCAGCACCATGGCGACGGATGAGTCGTCGCTATTCCGTCGATAACTGTCGCTAACAAAAGACGGTTTAGCGACGGAATACAGACGGATTATCCGTCGACCATGTTCTGGAAATTCTTGGTATTTCTAGAACCGTGGCGATGGAAAGGTCGTCGCTATTCCGTCGAACTATATACCATCAGAACTTTGCCGACGGATATTCCGTCGACCACCCGTCGCTACCTGGAAACATTTTCAAATCTCCAGTTAGCGACGGATTTGCCGTCGAACAGTAGTCGAAAACTGAAAATATCCGTCGCTCACCGGTCACTAGTCCGTCGCTGACTGAGAATATTTTAAAAAAAATTTACAGCACTTTTCCTGTTCGTAAAAATATGCATAAACCAAACCAATATATAATGCACACCAATTATCCAACAATCACATAGACAAAATATATAATGCACACCAATTATCCAAGAATCACATAGACCAAATATGCACATACGAATTTAATGCACATCAATTATCCAAGAATCATATAGACCAAAATTTGTTAATATAAAATAGACATCAATTATCCTGAAGAGTAACCTAATATCTGTCGTTATAATCCGATCATAGCACAAATATTCCAAAATTCCCACAAATATTCCAAAATTCCCACAAATATTCCAAAATTTTCACAAATATTCCAAAACACATAGGAAAATCGACTTTGGCCTCAGCAAAGACCGTAAGTCAGACGATGAATCCTCACAGCCAGGGATCATAGTTGCGTTGAGGCATGCACCATTCTATCAGCCACTTTGCATACGAAGGCTCAATCTGGTTGAGGTCTTCTGTAGGGACAGGAGGGTCGGTCCCGATGCTACTACTCTCTGACGGTGGCTCCTCCTTAACTTCAAGCTTGGGAGCAATCTCTTCCCTGATGGTCATCGGTTCTTCCTTGACCTTGACCTTTGGTAACACTTTCTCTTTAACAGTCACCGGCTCTTGTTTGACGACGGGGACTTCCTCCGTGTCGACCTCCAAGGATTTCTTGCCTCGGCTCCTTCCTCGACTAGCAGCACCACCTCGGCGAGCCCTAGGAGCCATCTCTCTGACAACAGAAATTTTTATATAGGAAAAAGAAATTTACTCAAATTATAAAAGTTGTGACGTTGGTTTTTTGCGTTCATCATCATTAGAGGGAGCAGCACTGAAAAAGTTGTGACGTTGGTAGCATGAGAGAGTAAAAATCTGTATCACAAGACTAACAGAATTACTATGTAATCATGTACTCACCAATAATCGGATGTAACTGGAGTCGTTGGGCCTATCGTGCAGTAATTGGTGGATCCGCTGGTATAGGCCGGATGTACTTAGTATCGGTCTATCGGTTTGGTATATGACGTATCTGATTGGTATTGGCCTTAACAAATTGGTATCGTCCTATATCCGATATGTACATGTTGTGAGCACCCTGAATTTCGGGTTGTTTTTTTTATTTTTTATTTATTTCCTGATTGATTTTAATTTCGATAAATAATTTATTCTGTTATTTTTTCCTAAGTATACTTTTTCGTGCCATAGATATTTGGAGTATCAGGGATGTTCAAATTTGGAAATCTTCTTCACGAGTTTTGGAGTGGACACGATTACCTTCATGACGGTATATGGTGTCCCACCCAAACTTGTTCCCTTGTACTCTTTCTGCTTCGCTGAACTTCGGGTCAATTTAGACCCTTTGATTATTATTTATTTTCCCACTATTTTCCTGGATCACTTTCAGCACGTTACCGTAACTTTTAATTTGGGAGCGCAAGACTAGTCAGTTTCTTGAAACCAACTCCTCATTGATGATCTACTCGAGACGCTCGTCACCCATGACCTTCGTGTCCCACTCAGACACGTCATTTTGTGCTCCATTTGATTCGCACAACTTTCCCGACACGTGACCCGATTTTATTTCACTCCACGGCATCACATTCATTTTCCAACTTAATTTGTGGGTCCCCTGTCGACCAAAACCTGTCAGCCCCAACTATGGACATGGCCCACTTTGAGCCGACTATCCGTCCGCTACTTGTGTCCCATTTATTGGAATCTCCATGTGCTACTTATTTCTCCATGATCATCGACGCCTATTTTTAATTCAATTTTCGCACAATGTCCAGTTTTGATCCAATCCGGCTCCACCGAGTCCAGTCCAGCTCCATGATTTTCTCCATCATGACACCCTCGTATTTTTCTTGCCCAAAAATATCGAGTACTCTTCTACCTATTTTTCCATAAATAATAGAAAATTCTTTTGATGTTAAAATCCTTTGGAATGACCTATTTTTGCTAAATCAATACTAGCCCTTGGATTCCCTAATTAAATCTCAACCATTTATTTTTCCCACACTCCCCTAGCAGCCACATGTGGCCGGCCCTAGCAATTTTGGAAAGAATCTTTCTCTCTCTCTCTTATCCTCTCATTTATTTACTCAACATTATCCTATTCTCTCTCTCTCCTCCCTATCCATTTCATTCAAACAAAAACAACAAAACCAACATTACCACTACCACCCCGACCTCCTGGCCCGGCCTGCCGTCGGCCACCGGCCCTCCGCCGCCGTCGGCCTCCCCCACAGGGCCATCTCTCCTCCTCCTCCTTCCATGTAACAACCACCACCACCACCACCACCACCATCAACCATCATCTCCACCTTATCATCCCGACCACCACCTCCTCCGCTGCACAGGCGCAGCCCCGCCGTGCCAGGCCGTGCCACCGTCGGACTAAGCGCGCTGCACAGCCGCACCTTGCTGCAGTAGCAGCAGCTCACAGTAGGAGCGGGCCACAGCAGGCCGAAACGGCCGCGCGCGCGTGCGGGTTTCGCAGCCGCCGCCGCCGACCGTCGTGCCCCCGACGATCATTCCCCTCGGGTGCGCCCAACCCTGGCCAGTCCTCCCATGACGGCCACCGTCCTCCGGGATGCGCCGTCGAGGCGATTCGTGCGTTTTGAACGACGTCCCGTCGTGACGCGCGCAGGATCGAGTTCGTTTTAACGCTCCGTCGCAGCGACTTCGTGCACGTTTTCCCAGAGCTCCGACTGTTGGATCGGCGATTTCTTTGCTCCGTCGCAATCTCGGTGTATCCACCTTCATCCCTGTCAATTTTCGTCCGTTAATTTTATCGTTTGATACATCAAAATCGGCCACCAAGTTGACCGTTTAAATTGTATTAAATTTGGACAGTTTTGCGGGGCCAACTTCGTCAGCTTGTATCTCCTCCACCGCAGCTCCGTTTGGCGTGCTACTAGTTCCGATGCGAAGCTGGTATAACCCTCTTGCTACCCCTTCAGTTTTGTTTCATTGTGAGCTTGTTTGATTGGTTGAATTCGACGCCAAAGTTGGCCGTCCGAATTCGTAATTTCTAACTTGTAAAATTTTATTTTTGAACACGGGACTCCAGATTTCATTTCTGACACCACCATTAGACTTGTGGCGTCGTTCTGGCATGTTTTCATATAACATTTGTTAGATTTGGAGAACGTGGGTCCGGGCACGTATTTCGGTGCAAAGCAGGTCCCACTTTCTGGGTCAACGGGACTTTTTGACGTCGGCTCATCGAAATCCAATTTTGGATATACCGTTGAGTTCGTATTATCATTCTGGACTCGTTGACATATAATTTGCTAGGTTTTGGTGGACATTGGGTCTGGCACGCATTTCGGTGCAAGTCAGATACCAATATCCGGGTCAACGGGTCATTTTGAGATCGGCTCATCGGAATCCAATTTCGGAAATACCGTTGAGTTCGTATCATCATTCTGAACTCGTTGACAGGTAGTTTGCTGTGTTTTGAGAACTTTGGCTCCGGCACGCATTTCCGTGCAAACCGGAATTCTAAGTTCTGGTCAACGGGCCAAATTGAGATCGGATCAACGGAATCCAATTCTGGAGATACCGTTGGGTTCGTATTGACATTCTGGTTTCGTGAACATATAATTTGTTATATTTTGTAGAGTTGTTTTCTTGCACGTTTTTCGGTGCAAAACGGCTCCGACACGGACACCGTTTTGACCCAAAATTACCTTTTTGCCCTTGTGTCCAAATTGGACCGTTGGGTAGGCTATCCTAGCTAATTTGACCATTCTGGATACGTTGGCGATGTTCATTTCATCGTCCGACAACATTTGTTGATAATTTCTCTGAGTTTAACCTTTTTATAATTAATTAATTAATAATTAATTCATATAATGTTCGTATTTCGGGATCAGTACAACGAAACTGAGATCAGTCAATTCCAGTGATCTCACATCGCTGAAATTGACAAGTTAGATACGTGGATCACTATAATAAGATTATCAACCTTACCGATAATCTTCTTATCTCGATTTGCGTGCCGTAAGTTTCGACGTACAAATAACGAAGTACACTTTATATTAGACTAGAATTGACCATGTTTGACCAGAGTTGACCAGTTGACCCAAAGTCAACTATAAGTCAACACTTGACCTAGTTTGACTAGATTATTGACCGGAGTCGACCTAGAGTTGCTTTGACTTAGAAGAACCTAGAATAATGTAGACTGATTATAGAGATTCATTTATTTCAACTTGAACACCTTGTAACCTGTGTTGCTTTAAATAGGACTCTGTGGCTTCAGTGGGACCCCCCTTTACTTATCAGCTGTTCAGGTTATCGAGGCGAGTACATTCTCTGATCATTTCATATCCTACTTAGAATTATATTCCTGTTTTAGATTACTATACTTGATGCTGTCACGACATTATCATGGATTAGTACTATATGGATCTTCTCATGCGATGTTATCCCCCTCGGGAGCATCGGGTACATTGTGTCATGTGCGTTTCACTTTCATCGTGTACTCCTGTGCTTTTATTACATGTGCACTCCTGTGAATCTTGTACTCTTATGTTCACGGAGCCTCATGTATACTATCATGTGCACCCTATATGGGCCCCCATGTGATATCCTGTGCAATAACATAACCTGTTTAGATCCTTGTGTATTGATTGGAAAAAACGGGAGAGTGCTAGTAGTCGTGTTAACAATTCCATTGTAGTGTAGATTCCTGTGCACCTCAACATCCTGTGCAAATCTGTCCTGTTCGCATGTGCTATCTCGTACGCTGACTCACTAGCCACTGTTAGTTCTCTATTTATAGTAGATATTTCTGTTACAGTTCTCTCTCTTGTTTATATACTGTATTTCTTCAGATCCTGTATTTTACTCTACTGCATGTTTATATTTTCTAACCTGCTATGAACTGTTGAGATGTATTGTACTCGCTCCAGTCCTGACTGGACCTGTTGATAAATTTTACAGATAGCCTGGAGGTGCCTGCTAGCCTAGAGGAGACACATTAGAGGTTGTTTAGGTAGTTATTTTATTTTGTCTGGAGTTGTATTTACTTTATGGATTACTGTATCTATACTTGAGTTTTGAGATGTATTTCTGGATTTATGTATCTTAGACACTTAGACTTCTATCTCCTGTATCTCTTTTGGATTTCATGTTTTATCTATCCTTATCATGCTCTACCTTAGATGTGATTGAGTTTGTATCTGCTATGTCACCCCCATTCGGGGAGTATAACTGTTTAGTCTTATACTGTTAGATGCATTGAGACCTAGGACAGCGTTCTACCGCCGACACTGCGGCGTAGGCTGGGCGTTGTTACGTTCTCGTGCCCTAGCTCTAGGGTGCGGGTCGTGACACGTTTTTAGTGGTGGCCCATGCAGGTCGAGACTAAAGTGTAGTGGTATTCGAACTAGAGTACCAGTACAGCCTGCAGTAGGATTAGGATAGATTTTGAAGGTACTCAATCACAGATAGGAACCCTTGAGAGATTTCCGGGACGACCCTGGAGAATCTTATTTAACTTCGATTTGAAAACTCTCTTTTTCCCTTGATTTAATTTATTTTACTTTTGTTATTAAATTTGATTTTTATGGATTATTGTTGAATTTGAGTTTGCATTTATTTTGATGGAAGATTTTCGAATTTTGAATTTTGATGATAGCTGTTGCATTCGAGTTTGTAATTTGATAGATTTTGTTCATTTCGAATTTTGATGTTCGTTAATAAATTTGATTTGATTTTGAGTATTCATTATTGATTAATTTAATTTTTGGCAAGATGAAATTATATGGGCTAGGTCATCTATGTTATGGAATCTAGTCTTCTATAGTCACATTAGCCAGCATGGTGAGGACATATAGTCTGACTCTGGATATATTTCTCGGGTGTGGGAATTTAAGGTTTTCGCAGCCAAGCATGCGGCACCGCAAAAATGTTAAATACCATGATTCTAGAGATATGTGCATAAGTCAAGGGCTCTGTGATTATCGTAGCCTTGCTTACTAGTATGACGAGGATTTAGAGTACCATGATTTTGGATAGACGCATATGATTATCGGATTGCACCTTAAATATTTTTGAACATGTTTTCTCTACTTTTTCTCAATCATTCAAAATAAAAGAATTATTATTTGTTTGGTTGTCTAGTTTTCTATTATTTAACTCAGGAGTAAGTTTAGTTGGTTTTATAAACCTTGTGAAATTTCTTGCTAGGAGTTTTCATAATACAATGAATCGATGATTTTGCTAGATTTTATCTTGGATTCGATAATTTGGCGCTGGGTTTCAAAGGGGTTCTTCCTTAATCAGATAAGCAAAATAGATTTTATCATTAATTCTTTCTTGCTATTAATCTTATATTAGATAATAATAAAACTGTCTTGATTTCATCAATCGCCTGCTTGTAATCTTGGTAGGAATCTAAATGTTAGTCTTAACGTAGAATTAATTTTTATTGGGACATGAGAATATGTATATGAATATATATAGCAGACACTTTGCCTAACACGTATGCATGCTACACTTGATTTTTCCACATATCTAGATACATATTGATATGTTGTTGATGTCCAAATTTTCATAACCAATATTTCTGGTTCTCTGCTTTTCCATGTTTAAATTCGTAATTTAAATATAAATTTCATGTTATTAGTTTTGTCTACATAACTACACATGTATGTTATACGTAGGGTTTCAATTCAAAAAAAATTGGTTGAAAATTTGTGTTTAAAATTGTCAAATTTACGACTGTGTACATATTAACCTTTAATGCTGAATTTCCAAATGTTAGTTCAAATTGCTGTTTTATTTTCTTAAATGTAATATTGAGCTACCTTGTGGGAAGTAGGATATAAATTTAAGTTTCATATTCTTACATGCTAGTTTGTGATAAACATTGAGTTGGGTTTTAATGTTCAAGTTCTCCAAAATTCTGAAAACTAGTTACATGTTAACATTTTTACATTGATTTCCATGTTTAGTTAAATTTCAGATCTAATATGTAATATTGAACTGTATGCGTAGATAAATGTATTGGTAATATGATTAGGGTTTTATTTCTATCATGATAGGATGTATTGGGAGCATTGAGATAGTTGTGATGTTTCAAACTCCTAAATTTTGAATTTGCATTATGTTAATATTACACTGGTTAAATGTTAGCTTATTTTCAGATATTTTTTTTATATGTAAACGCTGAACTAAAACTGGATTTAACCTTTCAATACTAAGCTATAACCCTGTACAAGGACACACACACACCCTAACTTAGTATACGCTGCCATGTAAACCTAATATTTTCCCTCTATGTTATGATTGTATATCTAGATAGATATATATAGAGTTTATGCATATATGTTATAACGTATATAGATACATGACTAAGTCTTTATTTTTTTTATATATATATATATGGTTACCCATGCATGTTATGATTAAATAGGTTGCGTATTGTAGATTGTTTAACCAATATGCCATGATTAGTGCAACTTGATAGCCGTTGTTTTAAAACCCAATTTCTCATATACACTTTCATGTATACTCACGTACACACATATACTCATGTACACACACGCCTACTATCTAACCGTATGAACATGTCCCCATACACATGATGCTAGTTTTCCCTCTCTAACGCTCTCTCTGTATATATATTGTGATTGGATTTCAATGCAAGTGACTTTCAATTCTTCAACTTATGATTTTAATTTTCTTGGGATAGTATTTTTTTTCAGATGATTGATAGTTACCTTCCTTTATTTTTTTTTATATGAGTACCAGTTTTCATATGGGGTGGTAGGCAACCTTATAGTTTTGATGGTTGTTGTTTCTGTATCTTTCTATTTTAGCACCCTGGATTGCTTGTGTGTTTGGTTACCCGATGACCGCCTTGGTTAGTATGACTAGTATACCTAGATGAGACTTTCACTACCACCGTATGCCATGACCCTGTATGCCGTTCTTTTTTGATGGTATGTTTTATTTAAGTTCTGGGACTTTTATTGTGGGGGTTTGACATAGAGGGAGTATGGACATTTTAATTTCGAGGACAAAATTTTTATAAGGTGGGTAGGATGTGAGCACCCTGAATTTCGGGTTGTTTTTTTTATTTATTTCCTGATTGATTTTAATTTCGATAAATAATTTATTCTGTTATTTTTTTCTAAGTATACTTTCCCGTGCCATAGATATTTGGAGTATCAGGGATGTTCAAATTTGGAAATGTTCTTCACGAGTTTTGGAGTGGACACGATTACCTTTATGACGGTATATGGTGTCCCCCCCAAACTTGTTCCCTTGTACTCTTTCTGCTTCGCTGAACTTCGGGTCAATTTAGACCCTTTGATTATTATTTATTTTCCCACTATTTTCCTGGATCACTTTCAGCACGTTACCGTGACTTTTAATTTGGGAGCGCAAGACTAGTCAGTTTCTTGAAACCAACTCCTCATTGATGATCTACTCGAGACGCTCGTCATCCATGACCTTCGTGTCCCACTCAGACACGTCATTTTGTGCTCCATTTGATTCGCACAACTTTTCCGACACGTGACCCGATTTTATTTCACTCCACGGCGTCACATTCATTTTCCAACTTAATTTGTGGGTCCCCTGTCGACCAAAACCTGTCAGCCCCAACTATGGACATGGTCCACTTTGAGCCGACTATCCGTCCGCCACTTGTGTCCCATTTATTGGAATCCCCATGTGCTACTTATTTCTCCATGATCATCGACGCCTATTTTTAATTCAATTTTCGCACAATGTCCAGTTTTGATCCAATCCGGCTCCACCGAGTCCAGTCCAGCTCCATGATTTTCTCCATCATGACACCCTCGTATTTTTCTTGTCCAAAAATATCGAGTACTCTTCTACCTATTTTTCCATAATTAATAGAAAATTCTTTTGATGTTAAAATCCTTTGGAATGACCTATTTTTGCTAAATCAATACTAGCCCTTGGATTCCCTAATTAAATCTCAACCATTTATTTTTCCCACACTCCCCTAGCAGCCACATGTGGCCGGCCCTAGCAATTTTGGAAAGAATCTTTCTCTCTCTCTCTTATCCTCTCATTTATTCACTCAACATTATCCTATTCTCTCTCTCTCCTTCCTATCCTTTTCATTCAAACAAAAACAACAAAACCAACATCACCACTACCACCCCGACCTCCTGGCCCGGCCTACCGTCGGCCACCGGCCCTCCGCCTCCGTCGGCCTCCTCCACAGGGCCATCTCTCCTCCTCCTCCTCCCATGTAACAACCACCACCACCACCATCAACCATCATCTCCACCTTATCATCTCGACCACCACCTCCTTCGCTGCACAGGTGCAGCCCCGTCATGCCAGGCCGTGCCATCGCCGGACTAAGCGCACTGTGCAGCCGCGCCTTGCTGCAGTAGCAGCAGCTCACAGTAGGAGCGGGCTACAGCAGGCCAGAACGGCCGCGTACGCGTGCGGGTTTATATACTCTATTTATAGTAGATATTTCTGTTACAGTTCTCTCTCTTGTTTACATACTGTATTTCTTCAGATCCTGTATTTTACTCTACTGCATGTTTATATTTTCTAACCTGCTATGAACTGTTGAGATGTATTGTATTCGCTCCAGTCCTGACTGGACCTGTTGATAAATTTTACAGATAGCCTGGAGGTGCCTGCTAGCCTAGAGGCGACACATTAGAGGTTGTTTAGGTAGTTATTTTATTTTGTCTGGAGTTGTATTTACTTTGTGGATTACTGTATCTATACTTGAGTTTTGAGATGTATTTCTGGGTTTATGTATCTTAGACACTTAGACTTCTATCTCCTGTATCTCTTTTGGATTTCATGTTTTATCTATCCTTATCATGCTCTACCTTAGATGTGATTGAGTTTGTATCTGCTATGTCACCCCCATTCGGGGAGTATAACTGTTTAGTCTTATACTGTTAGATGCATTGAGACCTAGGACAGCGTTCTACCGCCGACACTGCGGCGTAGGCTGGGCGTTGTTACGTTATCGTGCCCTAGCTCTAGGGTGCGGGTCGTGAAACATGTATCGGCCGTATAGCTAGGATTCATATTGGCCTTACCGATTTGGTATCGGTCATATCCGATAGGTATCGGCCGTGTTGGATTAGTGTAGACCATTTCAGGTTAGTATCGTGGAAAGTTTAGTAACAACTGTTGTAATGCCTGTGTTCGTATTACGTATTTTGGGATACATATACGTATTTTATTCTGTATTGCATGATTCCTTGTTTAGCTCTCGGCTTGGTTTAACTCTCGGTTTGGGTTGGCTTGGTTCGGCCGGCCCAATGCTTGTTTCATCATGGGCCAAGGGTGGAACACCTTAGCCTATGCTCCTCCCTCATTTCTACCACAACCCCCCCTCTTTATTATCCCCACCAACCTTCTCTCTCCTCCATAATTCTTATTTACTTCTCCTTCCCCCACCATTACTCTTCTCCACCAACCAAGAACACCATAGGCAAGTGCAACTTGCTTCCACAAGAGAACTCCTTTTGATGGTTTCATTAGCTTCTCCTCATGATTCTAAACCACATTAGAACTTGTCATTTTCCATTTTGAGGCTTTAATTCTTGTAGATCTAGAGTCTTGCTATTTTCGGATTTTTGGGGTTTTGATCTATCAAACTTGCTTGTTTTCAAGTTTTGATGGTTCCATGTTATGGGAATTTCATTCTACCCAATTTTGACCTTTGGAAAGTTGGATTCGGACTTGTTTTGACTAAGATATGGACAATTGAAGCTTAGATTCAACTTTAGAGTTCTTGCTGTTCTTGCCATTTGGAGAAGACAGTGAACAGTGAGCTAGCTTTTTAGCTTACGCCACTGAGCTGCGCGCGCTCTTTAGCGAGCGTACGCTAACTTGGGTACGCTGCTCTTTAGCGTGCGTACGCTAGCCTTGATACGCTGCCTGTTGGCCGCGTATCTTTTGCGTACGCTAGCGTGAGCGTGCCCTAGACCCTTTCGTACGCTAGCTCAAGCGTACGCAGTCTTGAGCGTACGCTAGCTTGAGCGTACGCTGACCTGTAGCTTGAGCGTGCCCTTGTGTACGCTGACCCTTGCGTACGCTTCCCATTGGAAGTGTATGGACCCTTTGGTACGCTAGCTCGAGCGTACGCAGACCTGATGCGTACGCTAGCTTTAGCGTACGCGTGCCTTGGTACGCTAGCTTAAGCGAGCAAGGTGTACGCTGGCCTCAAGCGTACGCATGACTCGAGCGTACGCTGGCCTGAGCGTACGCTGGCCTGAGCGTATGACTTTTTTACTGAGCGTATGGCCTTTGGCTGACTTGGTCTTATGTCAGCGTGTCAGATTTGGTTTTATTTTCCTTAAGCTTGGCTCTTCTATAGTCCTGTACATTGATATTTTATTAGATATTTTACGCCTATTTTATATCCTTATGCCTTTTGTCATAAACTTGATAATCGCAAATTTACTTGATATGTTTGGAATTAATAACTGAGCCTGACACGATAGTGACCCGTAGTGGTGCACTCCTGACATGAGTAACCTGATATGACCTGATAGTGGCCGTCGTGGCGCACTCCTGACTAGTACACTTGACCTGATAACCTGACATGTTATATCTTGATAAGCTGTTGTGACGGCTACTTGACATGACATGACCTGTATAATAACCTGGATACCGTGGGCGATTGTGCTTGTATAAATAAACCAGTCCTGTCTTGCATCATGTCTAGGATGGGACTCCTGAGTACCACGGTCAGGAGTACCTATTGAAATGAACTAAGGACTAATAACTAGATTAATACATTAGTCATGAAGAGATTTCCCAGCTACAGGCAATCCCGGTACCTGGGCACGCCTTGGGATCTGTAGCCTGTCGTCGAGTAAGGCACATTTCCAGTACACTGTCATGTGTTGCACCCTTCAAGCTACCTAAGGGTACATTCGTTTCCTGGACGATGTACCCACATGAATTCAACTCTAATCTTTTAACCCGGGTAACCTGGATGGTCTGCAGGGCTTGTGGCTGTGGAATAATCTCACTGCATCTTGTTAGTAATTAGGCTTGTGACAACCCTAGTTAGTTAAAGTATCAAGCCGTAATTCTTGCTTGGCCGTGAAGTGATTGGACGGAGTCTAACCAGTCTAGTCTTGCCCTGATCCTGTTCTAGATTATTGAATGACCAGAATGCTTGTATTTATTTTACCGAAAAATGGTGAGAATTCCAAGTTCTGTTCAAACGAAGGGTTACAACCCCGGTCCTTGTTTGGTTTACGGGTTGTAACCTGGTTATCTGAATAGTTCCATGGTTATCTCGTCGTATATCATCCTGGTGTATTTTCTTTATTTCCATTTCTTACTTTTATTTATATCTTGTGCTGATTGCTGGTTTTAGTTCTTAAGTGAAGCTTCCTTTGTGGCACTTGCTCTTTCTGGGGTCTGACCCAGCTAGTTTTGTGTGGCCAGATTTTGGAGCAGCTCCAGAGGATCTACCGACCTTCCTGTCCGATGGTGAACACTAGAAGGAATCCTGGCAACGAGTGGGTTATTTTTGGCTCTCCCACTCTATTGTAAAAATATTCTTTTGAGGCGTTTAGCCGACGAGCACCTGTTTAGCTCGGTTGCACTTACTTACTGTCTGCCTACGGGCTGTAACATGATTAACAGATCCTAGGGTTGATCATGTATGACTAAACTCTTGCTAGTCCTGACATTTTGTAACGACTAGCTTCATGATCAACTGAATATGTAAAGTTTGGGATGCCTTACTATTGTATATTTAATGATCATATATCTTGTGACTTTTACTTACTTGCTTGTGATTGAGACACTAGGCTTGTTCATGACCTTAAGAGACTGTTGGCTTGTAGATAAACCCTCATGTATCTAGACAGCCGTGACCGTATAGCGAGATGGATTCCATTTCATATACGTAGCTGGCTATGTCTGCCCCCGCTCTCTAGTATTCTGGTTCTGGGGCGTGACATGGTTTAAGTGGTGGCCCATGCAGGTCTTGTAAATCAAGATATGTGAGGGTTTACCGAATAGATGTCTCAATCAGTATTCGTCCTTGATCTCTGCTCGTATCTTCTGAATCCCTGGATTTTTGTCCTGATCATATGCTTGTATCGTTGATCTGTCCTGGTCCTTCCTTATTGTTCCCTATGTCATCTTCTTCAGCGGCATTGTTCGTGGACCTGTCGACCAGCAAGGCGGAGCACCTCCCGCGGACCAGCAGCAACCTGGAGATCAAGCCCAGCATTCCGGAGTAGCCTCCTGAGTCGTGCCCTCTGACGGAGAACCACCAGTCCAGCCAGTTCAGCCTGCCGAGCCTGATGATGGCACTTTGGTAGGTCTCGTCAGGACCTTGATAGCTTCTCAAGATCGTCGTGGAGATGTATTGCAACAGGCAGTGGCGGATGCTTTGACTAGAGGTGGTCATCCAGGGAACAGCGCGGCCAACAGCTTCAAGCGCTTGAGCCCTCCATTTTTCGACGGTAGTGAAGATGCTATCGCAGCAGATGCATGGCTTCAGGACACAGAGGTGATTCTAGAAGCAGCCAGGATTCCAGAAGCCGAGAAGGTGGCCGTTGTGCGCCTGCAGTTGTTAGATCTTGCCCGCAGCTGGTGGACAGCGCAGGTCGTTGGTTTAGCAACACCTATTGCTTGGGCAGTGTTCAGGGAGAGATTCCAGACCAAGTATTTCGATGCCGTGGCTCGGTATGATCTGCAGACGAGGTTTACCAATCTGAAGCAAGGAGGCAGGACGGTCGACGAATATGCGGCCGAGTTTTCTAGACTCAGTCGGTTTGCTCCCACCCTGGTGGCAACCGAGTATGATAGAGCCCAGCGGTTCCAGCAGGGACTTCACCTGGAGATCTTGTTAGCAGTTGAGCAGTTTGAGCATCAGACTTTTGATGCAGTCTTGAGAGCAGCCCGGAGGCATGAGTATACCTCCCAGAGGATTGTGGATAGGGTCGGAGGTCGGAAGAGATCTCACGGTCAGATGAATCAGTCTTCAGCACCAGCCCCGGCAGCCAGGGCTTTGACTATTGGAGCTCCGAGGCGAGCGGCCTCAGTGACGTCGGTTCAGCATTCCACTCCGACGCACCTTCAGCAGCAGAAGCAGAAGCAATCTTCCGCAGTGGGCTGTTCTATTGTGGGAAGCCAGGCCATATGGTGGCAGAATGTCATAGGGCACAGAGATTGTGTCTGGCTTGTGGAGCACCAGACCATAGGGTTTGATCCTACCCGAATAGGGGTGGTTCATCATCGTCCAACCTTTCTAGCTCTTCGGTGAGAGGACCAGCTCCGGTCCAGCAGCAGCAGTATCCATTGTCGAGGCCCTTGCCGCGTCAGACCCAAGTGTTCCAGCAGCAGAACCCCCAGCAGTATGTACCAGTCCAAGCCCAGAGTCAGAGTAGGCAGCGAGGATTTTAGCAGAGGGGACCAGCACCCCGAGGGCACGGTCAGGCTATGGTGATGACCATGGAGGAAGGATTGGCACCAGAAGAGGTAGTGGCAGGTACTATTCTCGTCAACTCCTTTCCAGCTTCAGCTTTATTTGATTCTGGTGCATCGCATTCATTTATGTCTGCACGATTCGCGACACGGGTAGGATTGGAGCCCGAGTCATTATCAGTAAGGCTTAATATACTTACTGGTAACGGACTTGTGGGAGTAGATAGAGTGTTTTCCTCGTGTCGGGTCATAGTTAGCGGTAGAGAATTCCCCGCTAGATTGATAGAGTTTTCGATGGCCGATTATGATGTGGTCCTAGGGATGGATTGGTTGAGGAACCAGTATGCTAGGATAGACTGCCACATTGGCAGGGTTGTTTTTAGCATTCCAGGCGAGCCGGAGTTTTCTTTCTCTCGAGGCGAAGTTGAGTCATCTCCTCCAGTATTGCGGATGGCAGTAGCAGCAGTTCAGTTGCCCAGGATAGTCAAGGAGTTTCCAGATGTTTTCCCAGAAGAACTTCCAGGTATGCCTCCGGAGCGGGAGATCGAGTTCACTATAGACTTGATTCCCGGGACAGCCCCAGTGTCAGAGAGAGTCTACAGGATGGCGCCATCAGAGTTGGAGATATTGTATAAGATGATTGAAGAACTCAGAACCAAGGGATTCATCCGTGCTAGTGGATCGCCTTGGGGAGCCCCGATGCTTCTTGTGAAAAAGAAGGATGGTACGTCCAGGTTATGTGTTGATTATCGTACCTTGAACTCAGTGACAATCAAGAACAGATACCCTCTTCCGAGGATAGATGACTTGTTTGATCAACTCAAGGGGGTATCAGTATTCTCGAAGATTGACTTGCGCTCAGGATATCACCAGATCAGAGTCAAAGAGCAGGACATCCCGAAGATAGCTTTTAGATCGAGATATGGGCATTGGGAGTTCCTCGTTATGCCTTTTGGAGCAACCAATGCGCCGACAGTATTCATGGACCTCATGAATCGCATCTTCATGCCTTACTTGGATCAGTTTGTGATCGTGTTCTTGGATGACATCCTGGTCTACAGCAAGAGTGAGGCGGAGCATGAGCAGCATCTCCGTATAGTTCTTCAGATCCTCAGAGAGCACCAGTTATATGCCAAGTTCAGTAAATACGAGTTCTGGCTCGATCGCATTTTGTACTTGGGTCATATCATCACTCGAGGAGGAGTAGCAGTGGATCCCCCGAAGATTGTGGCTATTGAGTCATGGCCAGTGCCCAGCACAGTTGCAGAGGTTCGCAGTTTTCTTGGATTGGCCGGCTATTACCAGCGGTTTGTTTCAGATTTTGCTCGAATTTCAGCACCATTGACGCAGTTGACCCGCAAGGATGCGCAGTTTGCTTGGACAACAGAGTGTCAGAGTTCTTTTGAGCAGTTGAAACGAGGCCTGATAACAGCTCCTATTCTCACGCTTCCAGATGGAACCGGAGGATTTTCAGTGTATTGTGATGCTTCAGGCAGAGGTTTAGGATGTGTTCTGATGCAGCATGGGAAGGTAATAGCTTATGCGTCATGACAACTTCGTGATCATGAGAGGAATTACCCAACCCATGACTTGGAGCTGGCAGCAGTGGTGTTTGCACTTAAGTTATGGAGACACTACTTGTATGGAGACAGGGAGGAGATTTTCACCGACCACAAGAGCCTGAAGTATGTTTTCACCCAGAAGGATCTTAACATGCGTCAGAGGAGATGGCTGGAGCTACTTGTGGATTATGATGTCAACCTGCAGTATCATCCTGGGAAGGCCAATATCGTAGCAGATGCATTGAGCAGGAGAGTCAGAGCTTATTTTCTAATAGCGCAACCAGAGCTGTTAGCAGATCTTCAGAAGATGGGTATAGAAGTTGTTCTCCCTTCCAGTGTGGCATTGATGGCCAGCATGCAAGTTCAGTCCACTATAGTCGAGAGGATCCGGATGGCGCAGTCGGCAGATTCCAAGCTTCAGCGACTCAGAGCAGAATACGAGGCAGGACGAAGACCAGAGTTATCTATTCATGAGGATGGTACACTTCGACATGGTAATCGCCTTTGTGTACCCAGTGGAGATATCAGGCAGGAAATCATGTCAGAAGTGCACAGTTTGCAGTATTCCATCCATCCCGGCAGTACGAAGATGTACCGTGATATTCGACAGCATTTCTGGTGGAATGGCATGAAGCGGGAGATAGCTCGGTTTGTCTCTCGGTGTTTGGTTTACCAACAAGTTAAAGCCGAACATCAGAGATCGGCTGGACTTCTTCAGCCCTTACCGATTCCACAATGGAAGTGGGAGCATGTGACCATAGATTTTGTGACTGGACTACCTAGATCCCCAGCTGGTAGAGATGCTATCTGGGTTATAGTTGACAGGCTCACGAAAGTGGCTCACTTTCTTCCATTCAGAGTTGGTCAGTCGACGGCTCAGTTAGCAGAGATGTACCTCAGGCAGATTGTCAGATTGCACGGTGTGCCAGTCAGTATCACCTCGGACCGAGATTCAAGATTTACGTCGCACTTTTAGCGTAGCTTACAAGAGAGTTTGGGAACTCATCTCCAGTTCAGTTCAGCATATCACCCGCAGACAGATGGCCAGTCGGAGCGCACGATCCAGACTCTTGAAGACAAGTTGCGGTCTTGCACACTTGACTTCGGTGGTTCATGGGAAGATCACTTACACCTGGTGGAATTCTCGTGCGCTGATAGTTTCCAGGCCAGTATCCAGATGGCACCGTTCGAGGCACTGTATGGTAGGAAGTGCAGATCCCCGCTAGCCTGGGATGATATTGGAGAGAGACAGATGCTCGGTCCAGAAATGATTGCCCAGACAGTTGAAGTGGTCAGGCGAGTCAGAGATCATCTTCGAGTTGCCCAAGATCGCCAGCACCATTGGGCCGATTCTCATCGGCGCCCTCTCGAGTTTTCGGTCGGCGATCATGTATTCCTGAGGATTTTGCCTAACCGTGGCATCATTCGTTTTGGCGTACGGGGCAAGCTTAGTCCTAGGTATATAGGACCGTTTGACATTCTGGAGTGAGTAGGAGATGTATCCTATCGTCTCGCTCTTCCACCGTCGCTAATCGAGGTGCATGACGTGTTCCATATATCCCAATTACGACGGTATATTCCTGACCCGAGCCACATCCTGAATCATTCGGAATTGGTTGTTGGTACCAACCTTTCGTATGAGGAGAGGCCCGTGTCTATATTGGACCGGAGAGAGAAGATCCTCAAGAATAAGACTATCAAGTTAGTCCGAGTTGCTTGGGGTCATCACTCTTTGGGGGCGTCAACGTGGGAGCGTGAGGATGATATCCGATCGCGATATCCCGACTTGTTTGACTCGTAAGGTATAAAGTCTTTCTTATGCCCCATGCCTTCGATTCCTTGCTTGAATGAGTGATTGTATGCCTAGTTATAGCTTGCATGTGATTAATGTAGCTTGTCATTGCTCCTCTAGCCTCTTGATTAAATTCCGAGGACGGAATTCTTTTAAGGTGGGTAGAGTTGTAATGCCTGTGTTCGTATTACGTATTTTGGGATACGTATATGTATTTTATTCTGTATTGCATGATTCCTTGTTTAGCTCTCGGCTTGGTTTAACTCTCGGTTTGGGTTGCCTTGGTTCGGCCGGCCCAATGCTTGGTTCATCATGGGCCAAGGGTGGAACACCTTAGCCTATGCTCCTCCCTTATTTGCACCACAACCCCCCTCTTTATTATCCCCACCGACCTTCTCTCTCCTCCATAATTCTCATTTACTTCTCCTTCCCCCACCATTACTCTTCTCCACCAACCAAGAACACCATAGGCAAGTGCAACTTGCTTCCACAAGAGAACTCCTTTTGATGGTTTTATTAGCTTCTCCTCATGATTCTAAACCACATTAGAACTTGTCATTTTCCATTTTGAGGCTTTAATTCTTGTAGATCTAGAGTCTTGCTATTTTCGGATTTTTGGGGTTTTGATCTATCAAACTTGCTTGTTTTCAAGTTTTGATGGTTCCATGTTGTGGGAATTTCATTCTACCCAATTTTGACCTTTGGAAAGTTGGATTCGGACTTGTTTTGACTAAGATATGGACAATTAAAGCTTAGATTCAACTTTAGAGTTCTTGCTGTTCTTGCCATTTGGAGAAGACAGTGAACAGTGAGCTAGCTTTTTAGCTTACGCCACTGAGCTGCGCGCGCTCTTTAGCGAGCGTACGCTAACTTGGGTACGCTGCTCTTTAGCGTACGTACGCTAGCCTTGATACGCTGCCTGTTGGCCGCGTGTCTTTTGCGTACGCTAGCGTGAGCGTTCCCTAGACCCTTTCGTACGCTAGCTCAAGCGTACGCAGTCTTGAGCGTATGCTAGCTTGAGCGTACGCTGACCTGTAGCTTGAGCGTGCCCTTGTGTACGCTGACCCTTGCGTACGCTTCCCATTGGAAGTGTATGGACCCTTTGGTACGCTAGCTCGAGCGTACGCAGACCTGATGCGTGCGCTAGCTTGAGCGTATGCGTGCCTTGGTACGCTAGCTTAAGCGAGCAAGGCGTACGCTGGCCTCAAGCGTACGCATGACTCGAGCGTACGCTGGCCTGAGCGTACGCTGGCCTGAGCATATGACTTTTGCACTGAGCGTATGGCCTTTGGCTGACTTGGTCTTATGTCAGCATGTCAGATTTGGTTTTATTTTCCTTAAGCTTGGCTCTTCTATAGCCCTGTATATTGATATTTTATTAGATATTTTACGCCCATTTTATATCCTTACGCCTTTTGTCATGAATTTGATAATCGCAAATTTACTTGATATGTTTGGAATTGATAACTGAGCCTAACACGATAGTGACCCGTAGTGGTGCACTCCTGACATGAGTAACCTGACATGACCTGATAGTGGCCGTCGTGGCGCACTCCTGACTAGTACACTTGACCTGATAACCTGACATGTTATATCTTGATAAGCTGTTGCGACGGCTACTTGACATGACATAACTTGTATAATAACCTGGATACCGTGAGCGATTGTGCTTGTATAAATAAACCAGTCCTGTCTTGCATCATGTCTAGGATGGGACTCCTGAGTACCACGGTCAGGAGTACCTATTGAAATGAACTAAGGACTAATAACTAGATTAATACATTAGTCATGAAGAGATTTCTCAGCTACAGGCAATCCCGTTTCCTGGGCACGCCTTGGGATCTGTAGCCTGCCGTCGAGTAGGGCACATTTCCAGCACACTGTCATGTGTTGTACCCTTCAAGCTACCTAAGGGTACATTCGTTTCCTGGACGATGTACCCACCTGAATTCAACTCTAATCTTTTAACCCGGGTAACCTGGATGGTCTGCAGGGCTTGTGGCTGTGGAATAATCTCGCTGCATCTTGTTAGTAATTAGGCTTGTGACAACCCTAGTTAGTTAAAGTATCAAGCCGTAATTTTTGCTTGGCCGTGAAGTGATTGGACGGAGTCTAACCAGTCTAGTCTTGCCCTGATCCTGTTCTAGATTATTGAATGACCAGAATGCTTGTATTTATTTTACCGATAAATGGTGAGAATTCCAAGTTCTGTTCAGACGAAGGGTTACAACCCCGGTCCTTGTTTGGTTTACGGGTTGTACTGGTTATCTGAATAGTTCCATGGTTATCTCGTCGTATATCATCCTGGTGTATTTTTTTATTTCCATTTCTTACTTTTATTTATATCTTGTGCTGATTGCTGGTTTTAGTTCTTAAGTGAAGCTTCCATTGTGGCACTTGCTTTTTCTGGGGTCTGACCCAGCTGGTTTTGTGTGGCCAGATTTCGGAGCAGCTCCAGAGGATCTACCGACCTTCCTGCCCGATGGTGAACACTAGAAGGAATCCTGGCAACGAGTGGGTTATTTTTGGCTCTCCCACTCTATTGTAAAAATATTCTTTTGAGGCGTTTAGCCGACGAGCACCTGTTTAGCTCGGTTGTACTTACTTACTGTCTGCCTACGGGCTGTAACATGATTAACAGATCCTAGGGTTGATCATGTATGACTAAACTCTTGCTAGTCCTGACATTTTGTAACGACTAGCTTCATGATCAACTGAATATGTAAAGTTTGGGACGCCTTACTATTGTATATTTAATGATCATATATCTTGTGACTTTTACTTACTTGCTTGTGATTGAGACACTAGGCTTGTTCATGACCTTAAGAGACTGTTGGCTTGTAGATAAACCCTCATGTATCTAGACAGTCGTGACCGTATAGCGAGATGGATTCCATTTCATATACGTAGCTGGCTATATCTGCCCCCGCTTTCCAGTATTCTGGTTCTAGGGCGTGACAACTGTACTTGAATTTCTCTCTTCTCGAGCTAGAATACCATTGCAAGAGAGTCATCAGATCATGATGGGCCAGTTACAGTTGTTACTAAACCTTCCACGATACTAATCCGAAATGGTATATAATAATCCAACACGGCCGATACCTATCGGATATGACCGATACCAAATCGATAAGGCCAATATGAATCCTAGCTATACGGCCGATACATATCGGATAGGACGATACTAATTCGCTAAGACCAATACCAATCGATACGGCAAAACGATAGATCGATATTAATTCGATACGGTCAATACTTATAAGTACCTACGGTCCAGGAGGTTGATCCGCTAGTACATCCATGTACGATCAACGAAGTAACGATCCATTTCAATTTGGATGTGAAAATCTGTATCGTATGACAAACTAAACATAATCAGTTCTATTTCACATGCTTAATTGCCAAGTATGGGAACGAATGGCTCAGAACACAACCCAAAATTTATTCTAGCATACATTAGTGTGAATCATCTATGTTCTGTACATATGGTGTAGTATATGTTCTTATCGTATCTAGTATCTGAAGAATGTAACAGAATCAAGATGAACTCACATAATATAATACTAAGACATCATCTACCTCTATATAAGATATAGTGATAGGTTGTCATATCATCATTGTCGAAGGATGAGGGTCGGAGGACAAATACCGCTCGAGTGAGCCAAAGGCATGCAGCCACTTCCCTCCCTCCATTCACCCTCTCCCTCTCTCACGCCATCAACGTCACAACTTTTCCACCTCAAGTTCTGATCAAGCATCTTCCTTCTCCTATCCTCCACCATGGCTCTGGACCCATCTGCTCCTCCCTACTTCCCTTTTTCTTATTTGACTCTCTCAGCAACATATGATATCCACCTCAAGTGTAGAGTCGGGGGAGAAGAAGTAGGCAGGAAGAGAAGGAAAAAGCAGCACAGCCGACGGCATGACCCAGAGGAAGTACAGATGTTTTCTTCAACATCCATAGGAGAACTATAAGGATATATCTTTTCACAACATGTCACATTGTCAAAGACCCTTAATGTGAATATCATGTTACCGTGGTGTCGGAAGACTAACATGTCATAATTTTTTAAGCCGTGTGTTTTGACATAATCCTCCCAACTCTTTCCTCCTATGTAGTAATATTGCATTACTACATAGCAGGAAAGAGTTTGGAGGATTATGTCAAAACACACGGCTTAGAAAATCATGACATGTTAGTCTTCCGACACCGCGGTATCATGATATTCACATTAAGGGTCTTTGACAAGGTGACATGTTGTGAAAAGATATATCCTTATAGTTCTCCTACGGATGTTGAAGAAAACTTCTGTACTTCCTCCAGGTTATGCCGCCGGCTGTGCTGCTTCCTCCTCCTCTTTCTGCCCACTTCTTCTTCCCCGACTCTACACTTGAGGTGGATATCATATGCGGCTGAGAGAGTCAAATAAGAAGAAGGGAAGTAGGGAGGAGCATATGGGTCCTGAGCTATAGTGGAGGAGAGGAGAAGGAAGATGCTTGAACGGAACGGATGGCTCAGAACACAACCCAAAATTCATTCTAGCATACATTAGTGTGAATTATCTATGTTCTGTACATATGGTGTAGTATATGTTCTTATCGTATCTAGTATCTGAAGGATATAACAGAATCAAGATGAACTCACATAATGTGATACTAAAACATCATCTACTACTATATAAGATATAGTGATAGGTTGTCGTATCATCATTGTCGAGGGATGAGGGTCGGAGGACAGTCACAATGTCGTACCGTAGATTAATGCAAATGGAGCTGGAAATATCCGTTGCTAATCCGTCACTAGTCCGTCGCTAAATGAGATTTTTTGGGGAAAAAATTGCAGCACTTTCCCTGTTCACAAAAATATACGTAAACCAAACCAATATATACTATCCAACAATCACATTGACCAAATATATAATGCACACCAATTATCCAAGAATTACATAGACCAAATATGCACATACGAATTTAATGCACACCAATTATCCAAGAATCATATAGACCAAACCAAATTAATATAAAACAGACATCAATTATCCTGAAGAGTAACCTAATATCCGTCGTTATAATTCGATATATCTCCAAGTGTGAGAACGGATGGCTCAAAACACAACCCAAGATTCATTATAGCATACATTAGTGTGAATCATCTATGTTCTGTACATATGGTGTAGTATATGTTCTTATCGTATCTAGTATCTGAAGAATGTAACAGAATCAAGATGAACTCACATAATGTAATACTAAGATATCATCTACTACTATATAAGATATAGTGATAGGTTGTCGTATCATCATTGCCGAGGGATGAGGGTCGGAGGACAGTCAACTTTATCTACGGCTACATAGTTTCTGCCTCGCCAGTCAAATGGCTGCAGGGACTATGTCCTGATCACCATGTCATACCGTAGATTAATGCAAATGGAGCTGGAGCCAAAATACAGAAACCAAAATAAAAAATACAGAATCAAATCCCTGGGTTCACCGAAAATACAAAACACAGTTCTAATTCATATGTATTTTAAGTGTGAGAACGGATGGCTCAGAACACAACCCAACCGGAGAGGATACTCTGAGAGATCCATCTGAGTAGAACGTATATTCTGAGAGATCACCTTTACAAGAATGATATCAGTAGTAGGATTGAGTGTTGGAGGAGATATTATCAGAGTGTACGTCCTACTCAGATGGGTCTCTCAGAGTATCTTCTCCGGCAACAGATTCTTGCTCCGAGCCAAAATTTTGCCCCGGAGCTCAAGTGGACATCCTTCGTGTAGAGCTCGAGTGAGAGGTTCCTGACAGCATGGTGGTCTCCTTTGTTAAAGTATCCGTGCTCGTCCCATAAACAATGTGGGATGAGCACGGATACTTTGACAAAGGAGACCACCATGCTGTCAGAAACCTCTCACTCGAGCTCTACACGAAGGATGTCCACTTGAGCTCCAGGGCAAAGTTTTGGCTCCGAGCAAGAATCTGTTGACGGAGCACATCCACATTACTGTCAGAAAAAAATAGTAACGGTGAGAGATCCATCTGAGTTGGACGTATACTCTAATAATATCTCCTCCAACACTCAATCCCACTACTGATATCATTCTTGTAAAGGTGATCTCTCAGAGTATACGTCTTACTCAGATGGATCTCTCAGAGTATCCTCTCTTGTTGGTTGTCGTATCATCATTGCCGAGGGATGAGGGTCGCAGGACAGTCAACTTTATCTACGGATACATAGTTTCTGCCTCGCCAGTCGAATGGCTGCAGGGACTATGTCCTGATCACCATGTCGTAGTCCAATACAATCCAGAGATTGACACAGTACTAATTCATATATGTAGTCCAATACAAATAGTATAATACAAAAACAACTCAATACAAATAGTCCAATACAAATAAGTACTAATAGCTAATGAGAACCACGCAGCTCACGCAACGCTCAGTGATACGATCACGCAACCACCTCGAAAAAGCGAGATCTTTGGCGTGAGGAGAGATGTCATCCCTTGCAAGTGCTGCATGAATAGAACTCCCGGTCTCACTAGCTACCGGTGCTGGATGAATAGAACTCCCGGTATCACAAGCAACCGGTGCCACTTCCTCCTTAACTGTAGGAGGAGCCACCTCAGCATTCACTATTTCCCTCAAACGATGTGTCGCTCCTCGGGTCATGGATACCATCTGGTAAGATCGATAGTCACAAATAATATAATTGTAACATATGCAAGCTAACTAAAGGAACCATCATGTAATTTGAGTACATTTTCGAAAGTCGATAAAGTATAAAAAATTCGATTTTTTGCCAAGTGTGAGAACGGATGGCTCAGAACGCAACCCAAGATTCATTCTAGCATACATTAGTGTGAATCATCTATGTTCTGTACATATGGTGTAGTATATGTTCTTATCGTATCTAGTATCTGAAGAATGTAACAGAATCAAGATGAACTCATATAATGTAATACTAAGACATCATCTACTACTATATAAGATATAGTGATAGGTTGTCGTATCATCATTGCCGAGGGATGAGGGTCAGATGACAGTCAACTTTATCTACGGCAACATAGTTTCTGCTTTGCCAGTCGAATGGCTGCAGGGACTATGTCCTGATCACCATGTCGTACCGTAGATTAATGCAAATGGTGCTGGAGCTGGAGCTGAAGCCAAAATACAGTACTACTTCACCATGTCGTACCATTTTACTCTCTCATTCTCTCTCCTCTTCCCCTCCGGCGCTCTCACACTACTAATTCCTATGTGTTTTAAGTGTGAGAACGGATGGCTCAGAACACAACCCAAGATTCATTCTAGCATACATTAGTGTGAATCATCTATGTTCTGTACATATGGTGTAGTATATGTTCTTATCGTATCTAGTATCTGAAGGATATAACAGAATCAAGATGAACTCACATAATGTAATACTAAGGCATCATCTACTACTATATAAGATATAGTGATAGGTTGTCGTATCATCATTGCCGAGGGATGAGGGTTGGAGGATAGTCAACTTTATCTATGGCTACATAGTTTCTGTCTCGCCAGTCGAATGGCTGCAGGGACTATGTCCTGATCACCATATCGTACCGTAGATTAATGCAAATGGAGCTGGAAATATCCATCGCTAACCGGTCACTAGTCCATCGCTAACTGAGATTGTCACATACATATTTGTATATCACAGCTAGATGTATAGATATATACATCTATATAGAAGCACACAACTGATACACTCTAAGGGTCGGTTTTCCAGAAAAAATTTCACTTATTCAGTGACTTTGGTGAAGCGAATGTCCCAAAGATATTCTTAACAAAGAAGGCAGATGAAGAACTCATACTGTCCTTGAAACAGTGAACATATACACCATGAACCCAAACCCCATATTCACATTTACTAATCTAAACACTACCAAATTAATGGATAACACCCAATATGGATAACACATTATTTAGCCAATATATAAACTCAGATGAATTTGAGAAGCAAAGCCCCCCGCCGCCTCCGACCAAAGCCCGTCGCCCCAAGCCCGTCGCCCAGTAGTTCGATCGCATATATATATGAAGAGTGCTTATGGCTGTGCATCGGTTGCATATACCCCCGACGACCCCGCCCCAAGCCAGCCGCCCAGCCCCCGACGCCGCCGCCCCAAGCCCGTCGCCCAGCCCCCGACGCCCTCGCCCAGCCCCCGACGCCCCTGCCCCAAGCCAGCCGCCCAGCCCCCGACGCCCCCGCCCCAAGCCTGCCGTCCAACCCCCGACGTCCCCGTCCCAAGCCCACCGCCCAGCCCCCGACCCAAGCCAGCCGCCCAGCCCCCGACGCCCCAGCCCCAAGCCCACCGTCCAGCCCCCGACGCCCCCACCCCAAGCCAGCCGCCCATCCCCCGACTCCCCCGTCCCAAGCCCGCCGTCCAGCCCCCGACACCTCCGCCCCAAGCCCACCGCCCAGTCCCCGACCCAAGAAAGCCGCCTAGCCCCCGACGTCCCAGCCCCAAGCCGCCGTCCAGCCCTTGACGCCCCCGTCCCAATCCCACCGCCCAGCCTCCGACACCCCCGCCCCAAGCCCGCCGCCCTCGATGCCCCTATAAGACACCGCGAGAGAAAGAGAGAGAGAGATCGAGAGAGAGAGAGAGGGGGGATTACCTTCGGAAGAGAGAGAGAGGAGAGGACGTCGACGCCGACGCCGACGCCGATCACCGAAGCCGCGAGAGAGAGAGAGAGAGAGAGAGAGAGAGAGAGAGAAGAGAGAGTGAATTTGGGGAGAATGCGAAAAGTTCCCCCCGTCGTTTCATTTTAAGTCTGGAACGTATATTTAGCGACGGAATAGCGACGGCTTAGAATCCGTCGTCCGGTAGTCGCTATTTTTGATACTTGCCGACTGACTATCCGTCGCTACGTAGTCGAAGAAATGTCCCGCCAATTCTCTACACAATTTCCACCAAATAATCGACTGCATAGCGACGACAAGCGATCCGTCGCTATATCTCCGACACCCTAGCGATGGATGTGCGACCTTTCCTTTCCCTAAAATTAAAATAAAAAATCTAACGGCGGGTGGTCAGTAATCCGTCGGCGAGAGGCCACGAAGCCGTTGCTAACGCCGACTGAAAATTTTTGTCGCTAATGTTTCGTCGCTAATTTACTGTATTTTGGTAGTGGAACTTGTATGTTGGTTGATAATCAGTGCGCATGTGTTAGGTATAACTGCTAATATAGAAGCAGTCTGTAAGACTTAGCCATTATTAGAGGTACATTATTATGGAATTGACATATCACGCCCGATTCCGTAGAATCGATAGTCGTCCCCCGGGTGTGATGCCGTACGAACCTAAGTTGCGATCGCACAAGGAATAGTCATAAGGTTATCCGAAACACAACATCAAGTTAGAGTACGCAGAGAAAATTGATTAACACATTTAAAATAGGAGTAAACTTTTTATTGATAATAAAACTTCATTTACATTGACTCTATTACAATCATTGCCGCGCGGGCTACAACATGACTCGATTACAAAATGAACGCTGATGAGATAGTCGTTCCATACATTATATCCCTTTTTACAAGCAAAATATAACACTTTTCACCTGCTATTGAGGGAAGCCGAGTCATCATTTATTTCTTTTGTACTGAGTGCGGAGTCTTCAAAAGGATTCAGAAACAAGCCTTCAAAACACACGGATGAGGCTACAAAAGTGTTCACGTCGTCTTGAGCTTTGAGTGGCACGTCCTTCGTGGTTTGAGGTACCTGCGTGGAGAGCGAGGATCAGTATATTACACTTTGTACTGGTGCGTGGCTACTTAAGTTCTAAGCTCTCATTTGGTTGAAGAGT
This sequence comes from Iris pallida, assembly GCA_029216955.1. Taxonomy (NCBI): domain Eukaryota; kingdom Viridiplantae; phylum Streptophyta; class Magnoliopsida; order Asparagales; family Iridaceae; genus Iris; species Iris pallida. The sequence continues at coordinate 7,072,121 of JANAVB010022999.1, forward strand.
TTATATGCCTTATTTTATGAATATTTCTAACCATCTTAATGAATTTCAAACAAGCATATGACAAGCATAATGTGATAATACGTTAAAACTTACCCATGGCGGACCGTGCCACGCGTTATGAGACTTACCATATTTTTCTCTGTCAATTGTTATCATTTACATACTAAGTGCAATATTACGTGTGTTTGGTCACTGGCTCTCAGAGCCATCGTGGACTTCCTTTTAGCTTTTGTTAGACGGAGCCCTTTCAGCGCGAGTAGCGAGCCCCGCTGCAAGTCCCCGCCTAACCCGTGCCCAGCATAACTATATAATTGTTTCCTTTCTTATCCGCAACGGTCCCGTGGCCCCGGGTTGCCGTACGAGGAAAATTATACCTTGTCGACAAGTTGTCCATGACCGTACAAAGACCAATTTTTGTTATTAAGGTATAGCCTACATTCTCTCTGAAAACTTGATCATTTTATCATGTCCGTGCCCTTGCATTTATTCTTTCATTTGCAACAATATTATCGATTTACCTAAGAAGGGGGTCGAGAAGAGAAGGGTCAGCCACTTACCTTGAGTTTGCTTGAGACGAGAGAACTTGTTGGTCGCGCTAGACGCCGCCTATGCGATTACTTAAAATCACACAAGCAACCGATTATAATACTGTATTATGCAAGGAGTTCGATAGAAAATACGAATTCAAAATACAAGCCATAAAAACTATCGAAAATATTCACGAAAACGTATTCAGAAAACCAAGTCAAAACCAACGCAAGCGACGTAAAAAATAGAGCAACGGAAGGTCTCTCCCGACTCAGCCGCAGAGTCAATCCTTGAGGCGCAACCCGCTGAATATGGGACTTGGTTCCGAATAAGCCATTCCATAACGGAGAATGGATCTTAATTCAACCGTTCCCGTTCGACCGACTCGATCGATCCCGACCGAATCGATGGCGACAGTGTTCCTTTCTCGTGCACCCCGTGGACGGAGAATGGGGCACGATATAGCGACGGGGTACTACACCATAACCAACTAAGAAAATTTTCGTCCTCGAAACTTAATAATAGAACCTACCTCTTTGAGAAAAATAAAGAAAATCTTTCTTTCATTTCTGATCAAGCTCCCACGTCGACTCCTCGATCGAATGTTTCTCCAGAGGATGTGGACGAGAGGAATAGCACGGTTGTGGAGAAGTTTATCTTTGCGCTCCAAGATTTGTACTGGCTCTTCGACGTATGACAAGTCCGCCTTCAGATCCAGCTGACCCAAATCTACCACATGACTCGGATCGTGTACGTACTTCTGCAACTGTGAGATGTAGAAGATGTCGTGTACCTCTGACAATATAGGCGACAAGACGATTTGGTAAGATAACGGGGCGACTCGCTTCAATATTTCGAACGGAGCAACAAATCTTGGGCTCAACTTTCCTTTCGTACCGAACCTGCAAACTCCACGCATGGGCATTACTTTCAGGAATACATGGTCGCCTTCCAAGAACTCGAAAGAGCGTCGATGCGTGTCGGCATAGCTCTTTTGTCGACTTTGTGCTATCTTCAATCTCTTCCATATTAACTTGACCTTCTTCACAATCTGCTCCACCAATTTTGGGCCAAGTATTTGCCGTTCCCCGACTTCATCCCAGCAAATGGGCGATCTGCACTTTCAGCCGTACAAAGCTCCATACGGTGCCATTTAGATGCTGAACTGGTAGCTGTTGTTATATGCAAACTCGGCCAACGGTAGATGAATGTCCCAGCTTGACTTCAAGTCGATCGCACAGAGTCGTAACATGTCCTCGAGAATCTGGTTCACCTGCTCTGTTTGGCCGTCAGTCTGAGGATGATAATAAACTTCAACTTGGTCCCCAACGATGAATGAAGACTACTCCAGAGAGTGCCACGAACCGTCCATCCTGATCCGAGACGGTAGATACTGGGACCCCGTGCAGCCGAACTATTTCATCAAGGTATATCTGAGCAAGACGGTCGACGCTCCAAGTAACTTTAATGGCTATAAATTGTGCTGACTTGGTTAGTCGATTGACGATGACCCAGATGGTGTCGTTTCCCCACGGCGTCCTCGGTAAGCCAACAACAAAGACCATAGTGACATGATCCCACTTCTACTCTGGAATGGCAAAGTTTTGTATCTCCCCGCCCGGTCGCTGGTGCTCGGCTTTAACTTGCTGACAGGCTATACACTTCGACACAAAGAGCACTATGTCCCTCTTCATGCCGTGCCACCAAAAGACAACACGGAGGTCCTTATACATCTTGGTGCTACCAGGATGCAATGAATATTTTGCATAATACGCCTCCGACATTTTCTCCTTTCTAAGTTCTGCGTCATCCGGAACGCATAGTCGACCCTTCACTCGCAATACTCCCGACTCGTCCTCTGTAAAGTCGGACGCTTTCCCTGTCGACATCCGCTTTCGCATCTTCTCCAGGTATGGGTCGTCCTTCTGAGTAGACTTGATTCTCTCCAATAGGCTCGGTTCCAGCCGCAGTTGTGCCAGTTTCACGTCTCTAAAATGAACTAAGAGTTCAATGTCCATTCCTTCCAAGTCACGCAGCAGTCGATCGTTGATGCATAATGAAGCTAAGTACTTTCGGCTCAGCGCATCCGCTACAACATTTTCTTTGCCCTGCGTGTAGTCGATTGATAAGTCATAGTCTTTGATCAGTTCGAGCCATCGTCTCTGCCGCAAATTCAGTTCTTTCTGGGTGAAGATATACTTAAGGCTTTTGTGGTCCGTATAAATCCTGTACGCCATACCATAAAGATAGTGACGCCACAGCTTCAACGCAAACACAATCGTCGCTAGTTCTAGGTCATGAGTGAGGTAGTTCTTCTCGTGCGGCTTCTACTGTCGAGAAGCAAAAGATATCACCTTATCCCGCTGCATGAGCACACACCCCAAGCCCTGGCCAGAAACATCACTGAAAATTTGAAATCCTTCAGTCCCATCAAGAAGAGCAAGTATCGGGGCCGAAACGAGCTGTTGTTTGAGCTCTTAGAAGGAAGCTTCACAGTCGTCTGACCACTCAAATGCGACTCCTTTCTGGGTGAGGTGTAACCTCCGTTAATTGAATTCTTGGATATTTTCAAAAATTTGTATTTTTTCTTTTCTCTGAATTTTTTCGAATCTCGAAAAACGTGCAAATTCTAAATTTTTGGGAAAATAAATTTGACCGTGATTGCTATCGGTCCTTGTTAGCTTTGGTTTACTATTTTAAGCGATTTTATCCTATTGGAATTTTCTTGTCATTTTTCTTGAATCAATAAGTTATAAATATTATTTAATACAAAGAAAGCATTATCGAGTTTTGGATTTCAAAATATATTTATTACTAAATAAATGATTGTTGATTTTATATATACATATAATTAGAATAAATTAGTATTTCTAAGTCATTAGATTATTGGCTAAATTGTAATTAGCTATTTGTTAAATTAGTAGTAACTAGTAATTAATTTATTAAATTATAGCTAATATTATTTTAGCACTAATTATTAGCAGTTAGCAGTTAGCATTGGGTTAGCAGTTAGTAGTTTTCCACTAATTCTCCTAATCTCTATTACATATACATTTTTAAGGTTTTCCCCACTTTTCCTATAAATATCACACTTTCCCCAAGAGTTGCACAAATCCCCAAAACCTGAAATCAGCACACAACCGCCATCCTATTTCCCCTGTCCGCCCAAGTCCACCCGACCATCTCCTCGGCCATCGCCGGAACTCCCGACTACTCCGACCATCCCGCCATCTCCACCACTCAAAATCCCGACCACCATTGCCAGCATGCTCCCGACCACACCAGCACCCTATCCCGGCCACCCATTCCAGAACACGCCACCACCACCGTAGTCACCCTTCGCCACCACCGCCACTGTCAAACCATCACCGCCATCATCCCTCAAACCATTTTCTCCAAATTCTGATCAACAACACAGAGAGTGAGGGAGAGAAGGCCTGACCTGTGCCCTAGCTCCGGCCTCCGCCGCGCTCCGACCGGTCGAGCCGCGTTCCGCCGTGGCGAGCTCGACCGATGGCCGCCCTCCTGGTCGCCTCCTTCGGCGCCCAACCTCCCTCCGCCACTTATCTCCGGCCTCCGCCCGCATGGCACTGCTCCGCCGTGGCTTCAACCGCAGCCTCCGGCGTCGTCGGGTGGAGCTCTGGCGTCGTCCAGGTTTGGCGACCCGCCGTGACCGATTTCCCCCGTCGCAGCCGAGTGTTGGCGCTGCCCAGACCGGAACCCCGACCGCCCCTGCCGTCGCTGCTCCGCGCTGGCGAGCCTCCGCCCTGACCGCTCCCGTCTACGGCCGTTCCCCTCCGCCGGCGAAGACCGGTGAGCCCTTTCTCTTCGTTGAAACCCTTTTTTTTTCTTCTGCTTTGAACTTAGGGATCAGATCAAAGGCCCCCCCCTTCGAAATATATATATGTAGTATTATATAATAGTTATTTATTAATTATATAATAGTTATTATTAGTTATATAATAGTTATTTATTAGTTTAATATATATATGTATAATAGTTAATTTATATTTGTTATATGTAATGTATATTAGTATATAATATAATGCATATTGGTTTTTATATAATATATATTGGTTTATGTATTAATGTATATTGTATATATATTAGTTTATGTATTAATGTATATTGTATATATATTAGTTTATGTATTAATGTATATTTGTATATATATTAGTTTATGGATTGATATATAATAGTATAAATTATTAGTTTATATATATATATATATATATATTGTATAATAGTGGAAATAATTTGGTATTTATAGTTATTTTATTTTTATTATTATTAAAGGTATTAATTGTAATATTGTTACTAGTATTATTAATATTATTGATTAAATTATTAATTATAGTTAGGAAATCTTTTTAGTTAAATAGTTATAGTTATTAGTATCTAGTTTGACCTAAATATTTATATTTAATAAATTGGAGTTTTGGTACAAAATGTTTTCTATATATATTCAAACTAATATTCTAACTATATTATGATTTATAAATAGATAACAATAATAATAGTTCTAATATTATATAATGATTTTCTAAATAGAATATATGTAATTAGTTATACCTTTTTTTTTTTCTAAAAATCATAAATCGTGACTATGATAGTCATTTTCTATTTTTTGATTTGATTATCGAACCAAGCTCTGATTTTAGACTTTTATATACCAAACTAGGCTATTTGGACTATTCTGGACTCATTAGGACTGTCCGTGTCATCGTCTGGGACCCTCTGTGGAGCATAGCACAAGTTGATGTCACGTACGTCGACTCCAACCAAATCGAGGCGAGTACATTCTCTGATCATTTCATATCTTGTTAGAATTAATTCCTGCTTTAGATTACTTTACTTGATGTTGTCACGACATTATCACGGATTAGTACTATATGGATCTCTTCATGCGATGTTATCCCCCTCGAAAGCATCAGGTACATTATGTCATGTGCGTTTCACTTTCATCATGTACTCCTGTGCTTTCATCATACATGTACACTCTTGTGAATCATGTACTCTCATGTTCACGGAGCCCTCATGTATACTATCACGTGCACCCTTTCATGGGCCTTCATGTGATATCACGTATAATAACATAACCTGCTTAGATCCTTGTGTATTGATTGGGGAAACGGGAGAGTGCAAATAGTCATGTGAACAAATTCCATAGTAGTATAGATCATGTGAAACTCCTTAGTATAGATCATGTACTAATCTGTCCTGTTAACATGTGCTATCATGTACTCTACATCACTAGTCACTGTTAGTTCTCTATTTATAGTAGATATTTCTATTATAGTTCTCTTTCTGTTTACATTTTGTACCTTCTTTCAGTTTCCTGTATCTTACTCTACTGCATGTTTATATTTTATAACCTGCTATGAACTGTTGATATGTATTGTGCTCGCTCCTGTCCTGACTGGACCTGTTGATAAATTTTAGAGATAGCTTGGAGGTTACTTGCTAGCCTAGAGGAGACACAGTAGAGGTTGGAGTAGACAGCTTGAGTTTTTCTTATTTATTTTAGTTGTCTTGAGTTGTATTTACTTTATGGATTACTGTATTTGAGATGTAAGATTTTTTCGGATTTGTGCTATCTTAGACACTTAACTTCTATTTGTTGTATCTCTTATGGATTTCAGTTTTATCTATCTTTATCGTATTCTACCCTAGATGTGATTGGGACTGTATTATTATGTCACCTCCATTCGGAGCGTATATACTGTACATGTACCTTATATTGTTAGACGATTGACCTAGGATAGCGTTCTACCGCCGACACTGCGACGTAGGCTGAACGTACCCACTTCTCGTGCCCTTACTCTAGGGTGCGGGTCGTGACACGTTTTTAGTGGTGGCCCATGTAGGTCGAGTTTATGTAGTGGTATTCGAACTAGAGTATCACTACAGCCTGCAGTAGGATTATGATATATTTTTGAAGGTACTCAATCACAGTTAGGACTCCTTGAGAGATTTCTGGGATGATCCTTGAGAATCTCATTATAAAATATCTCGAGATTTGATTTTAACAATTTATATTTACCCTTGTTTTTCGGTTAGTTAATAAAATTGATTTTTGGTATCCATTGTTGATTTAATTTTGTCAAGATGAAATTATATGGGCTAGGTCATTTCAGTTATGTAATCTAGTCTTCTACAGTCACATTAGCCAGCATGGTGAGGACATATAGTCTGACTTTGGATATATTTCTTGGGTGTAGGAATTTAAGGTTTTTGCAGCCAAGCTAGCGGCATCGCAAAATTTTTAAATACCATGATTCTAGAGGTATGTGCCTTAGTCGAGGACTCTGTGATTATCATAGCCTTGCTTACTAGTATGACGAAGATTTAGATTACCATGATTTTGGATAGACGCATATGATTATCAGATTGTACCTTAAAAACTTTTGAACATGTTTTCTCTACTTTTGTTCAGTCTTTCAGAAAAAGAATTATTGGTTGTTTTTGTTTTGCTTCTCATTATTTAACTTAGGAGTAGGAGTAGGAGTAGCTTTAGCTGTTATTATAAACCTTGTGTAACTTTGCTATGAATTTCTTCATAATACAATGAATCGATAATTTTTGCTAAGACCTTATCTTGGATTTGATAGTATAGTTCTGGTTTCAAAATGGTTTTCTCTTTTAAACAGAAAAGCAGAACAGATTCTATTATCATTCTCTTCCTGCCAATATTTTATTACCATTATTCTTTATCTTAATTAACTGTCCTGATTACATCAATTCTCTGTCTTGTATCTAATTCTGTCAGCTATACCTTGAAACCCTTGAATCTTCATATCATTTTACCTAAGAAATGTTGAGAAAGTGACGTAAATCATCTAGTTCGAAAATGACGTAATTGGTTATCATATGACGATTTTGTAGGAATCAAAATGTTGCATGTCAAATATAAAAAAAAATTGAGATGGGGTTGTGGCAAAGGTTTAGAATGGAATCGAGAGTAAATGTTGTCAATTTAGAAACAATCGCAGAAAATTTTGGTTATGAGTAATTCATGGATGTATTTCAAAAAAAATTAATGAGGATATTAGAGGTCAACCTAGTTTTGAGAACTTAGAAAATCTTAGTTATTGATTCTTGGGAACTTCTACTCTAAGGCTATGTAAAAATTTAGTAATAGAAAAGAGAATTTAATTGTATTCGATGATTTTGCGAAATTGAACAAGATATTATAAGAGGGTGACTAGAGACAGAGAGAACACAAGGATTTTAAGTTATGGGAATTATTTTAGATGATTAGAGGGAAAAAATTTTGAATTCAAAAGGATAATATTTGAAGTGAACGTTGGAGAAAATATGAAGGTTAATTTATAAATAAGAATAAATTTTGTATGACATAGTGGTATTAGAGTTAAGTAAATATGTGACTTGATTTAAAACAAGTACAAGGATTCATAAATTGGATTTAGAGGTTTCAGATCTAAATTAGGACGAGGTGAAGGAATTTGAAAATTTAATAAAATGAATAAGTGTTGATACCTAAATAAGAGGGGTATGCTTCGTGGGAAAGGTTTTATAAGTTTGGAATTTTGTCTATGGTGATCATGGTAAAGGTTTAGATGACTGAAGGTCATAAAATTTTGATGATAGTAATATAAAGGTTGATTTTTTTTTTATATTGGGACTTGTGAAAAAAATATGATTTGGCAAATGATAAACTTGATGGTATTAGAGAGAGATGATTAACTTGACTTATTATGAAATCTTTCCTTGTTCCCTAAAAGGTTTTCAATATGATTGAATCCTAGCTCCCTTAATCACGACCAAATCGACTTTGATCATCTTTTCTTATCATATTAATATCTTGGGTTGTTCTCAATTGAATTAAATTTAATTGTGACCTGAATCTCCATTCTTGTATGCTCGTGCTCAGACTTCGATGAACCTGTCCTCCATATTGCCCAAATCTTGGTTTCCAAAATTGATCAACTTAGATCGTATCTAGACTAAATATTCTTAGCATATACTGTGATTGGATGCTATTGACATTCGTTCTTTAAACTTTTGATTTTGATTTTCTTTGAGTAGTACCCTTTATCGTACCAATAGTCTTGACCCTTGACCGTACTCAATTTATTTTAATTCCATGGTGACCTGGATCTCTATCATATGTTGCTCGTGCTCAAAAATCTCGATTTTAAATTTTTCGAACCTAAATTCAAATATTGATTAGCCTTATTCTTCATCGTGTCAATGTTTTAATTTTGATCGTAGTCAAACATCGATACCAATATCACTCATGCATAAAACTCTAATTTATTCTTGGAAATGACTAAATCCTGTTCCAATCACGATTAAGCTTCATACTATTCTTGATCGTACCAAAAATTGATGGTAGGTTATGCCTACGCTACTACCATACTCTTCATCATATCTAAATACTATTTGACCATGGTTAGACTGACTTTATCTTCGATCGTGTCAAACTAACGATTATGATCATGTTCGGATTTTAACACTGGTACCCAAACTCTTTTCTGACCATGATTTACTTCCTGATTATATCTGAACTCCTTGTGATTAGTCCTGCCTAGATGACCTGGCATGACTAGACGACTATGAACCCCATGGTCGTGATTCTAACGATCATGACTATACGTACCGATTTTGCCTCTAAATCGTGCTTAAAAATTTTGTCCTTGATCACGACTACCCGATTTGATTATGAACTTGTCATAAATTGAGTGATCATATCCGAATAATTTTTTCATCGTGCCAAAAATTCGATCCTCTAGTCACCGTGCTGCTATTTCCTTCCTATTCATGACGAAGTTTTTGATTTTCGTCACTCTACTTACGTCATGCCTAAGTGATTTAAATCATCTTCAAATTTTTAATCACGACCGAGCCCTGATTCATGACTTAATTAATCTTGTCCATCAGGTTTTTGATCGTGCCTATAAGACTTTAATTCTGTATCTTGATTGTGCCAAAATTTTATCCTTGGTCATACCAGGTCTTGATTTTGATCGTGCTTGTGCGACTTTAACTCCGATCTTATCGAGCCTAAATTCAGTTGATCGTGCTATACTCAGATTTGACCCTACCTTTATCATAACCAAAACAACAATTAATTATATTAGTCGTGACTCGAGTCGTACCTAAGATACTGAATCTTCGTTCTAAATTGTGCCTAGTTGATTCGACCATACTATGATTCTATCGTACCAAATCAATAGTTGTGCCCAAACAATTTCAAGTTGATTATCTGATCGTGCCATGGTCGTTGCCTTTTGATCGTGTCTGAGTTATTGCCTAAATTTCTATCATGTTTTAACTCCCTTGCCAACCTTTAATTTTGAGGACGAAATTTCTTTAAGGAGGGTAGATTTGTAACCTCCGTTAATTGAATTCTTGGATATTTTCAAAAATTTGTATTTTTTTCTTTTCTCTGAATTTTTCCGAATATCGAAAAACATGCAAATTCTAAATTTTTGGGAAAACAAATTTGATCGTGATTGCTATCGGTCCTTGTTTGCTTTGGTTTACTATTTTAAGCGATTTTATCCTATTAGAATTTTCTTGTCATTTTTCTTGAATCAATAAGTTATAAATATTGTTTAATACAGAGAAAGCATTATCGAGTTATGGATTTCAAAATATATTTATTACTAAATAAATGATTGTTGATTTTATATATACATATAATTAGAATAAATTAGTATTTCTAAGTCATTAGATTATTGGCTAAATTGTAATTAGCTATTTATTAAATTAGTAGTAACTAGTAATTAATTTATTAAATTATAGCTAATATTATTTTAGTACTAATTATTAGCAGTTAGCAGTTAGCATTGGGTTAGCAGATAGTAGTTTTCCACTAATTCTCCTAATCTCTATTACATATACATTTTTAGGGTTTTCCCCACTTTTCCTATAAATATCACACTTTTCCCAAGAGTTGCACAAATTCCCAAAACCTAAAATCAGCACACAGCCGCCATCCTATTTCCCCTGTCCGCCAAAGTCCACCCGACCATCTCCTCGGCCATCGTCGGAACTCCCGACTACTCTGACCATCCCGCCATCTCCACCACTCCAGATCCCGACCACCATTGCCAGTATGCTCCCGACCACACAAGCACCCTATCCCGTCCGCCCATTCCAGAACATGCCACTACCACCGTAGTCACCCTTCACCACCACCGCCACTGTCAAACCATCACTGCTATCATCCCTCAAACCATTTCCTCCAAATTTCGATCAACAACACAGAGAGTGAGGGAGAGAAGACCTAACCTGTGCCCTAGCTCCGGCCTTCGCCCGCGCTCCGACCGGTCGAGCCGCGTTCCGTCGTGGCGAGCTCGGCCGATGGCCGCCCTCCTGGTCGCCTCCGTCGATGCCCAACCTTCCTCCGCCACTGTCTTCGGCCTCCGCCCGCGTGGCAGCTCCGCCGTGGCTTCAACCGCAGCCTCCGGCGTCGTCGCGTGGAGCTCTGGAGTCGTCCAGGTCCGGCGACCCGTCGTGACCGATTTCCCCCGCCGCAGCCGAGTGCTGGCGCGGCCCAGACCGAAACCCCGACCGCCCCTGCCGTCGCTGCTCCGCGCTGGCGAGCCTCCGCCCTGACCGCTCCCGTCTCCGGCCGTTCCCCTCCGCCGACGAAGACCGGTGAGCCCTCTCCCTTCGTTGAAACCCTTTTTTTTTCTTCTGCGTTGAACTTAGGGATCAAATCAGAGCCCCCCCTCGAATTATATATATGTAGTATTATATAATAGTTATTTATTAATTATATAATAGTTATTATTAGTTATATAATAGTTATTTATTAGTTTAATATATATATATATATATATATATATATATATATATATATATATATATATAATAGTTAATGTATATTTGTTATATGTAATATATATTAGTATATAATATAATGTATATAATATAATGCATATTGGTTTTTATATAATATATATTAGTTTATGTATTAATGTATATTGTATATATATTAGTTTATGTATTAATGTATATTGTATATATATTAGTTTATGGATTGATATATAATAGTATAAATTATTAGTTTATATATATATTGTATAATAGTGGAAATAATTTGGTACTTATAGTTAATTTATTATTATTATTATTAAAGGTATTAATTGTAATATTGTTACTAATATTATTAATATTATTGATTAAATTAATAATTTATAGTTAGAAAATCTTTTTAGTTAAATAGTTATAGTTATTAGTATCCAGTTTGACCTAAATATTTATATTTGATAAATTGGAGTTTTGGTACAAAATGTTTTCTATATATATTCAAACTAATATTCTAACTATATTATGATTTATAAATAGATAACAATAATAATAGTTCTAATATTATATAATGATTTTCTAAATAGAATATATGTAATTAGTTATACCTTTTTTTTTCTTCTAAAAATCATAAATCGTGACTATGATAGTCATTTTCTATTTCTTGATTTGATTATCGAACCAAGCTCTGATTTTAGACTTTTATATACCAAACTAGGCTATTTGGACTATTCTGGACTCATTGGAACTGCCCGTGTCGTCGTCTGGGACCCTCTGTGGAGCATAGCATTGTACCTACATCGTGTCGATACGTTCATGTCGCGTACGTCGACTCCAACCAAATCGAGGCGAGTACATTCTCTGATCATTTCATATCTTGTTAGAATTATATTCCTTCTTTAGATTACTTTACTTGATGCTGTCACGACATTATCACGGATTAGTACTATATGGATCTCTTCATGCGATGTTATCCCCCTCGGGAGCATCGGGTACATTATGTCATGTGCATTTCACTTTCATCATGTACTCATGTACTTTCACCATACATGTACACTCTTGTGAATCATGTACTCTCATGTTCACGGAGCCCTCATGTATACTATCACGTGCACCCTTTCATGGGCCTTCATGTGGTATCACGTATAATAACATAACCTGCTTAGATCCTTGTATATTGATTGGGGAAACGGGGGAGTACAAATAGTTATGTGAACAAATTCCATAGTAGTGTGGATCATGTGAAACTCCTTAGTGTAGATCATGTACTAATCTGTCCTGTTCACATGTGCTATCCTGTACTCTACATCACTAGCCACTATTAGTTCTCTATTTATAGTAGATATTTCTATTACAGTTCTCTCTCTGTTTACATTCTGTACCTTCTTTCAGTTTCCTGTATCTTACTCTACTGCATGTTTATATTTTCTAACCTGCTATGAACTATTGAGATGTATTGTGCTCGCTCTCGTTCTGACTGGACCTGTTGATAAATTTTACATATAGCTTGGAGGTTATTTGTTAGCCTAGAGGAGACACAGTAGAGGTTGGAGTAGACAGCTAGAGTTTTTCCTATTTATTTTAGTTGTCTTGAGTTGTATTTACTTTATGGATTACTGTATTTAAGATTTGAGATTTTTTCGGGTTTGTGCTATCTTAGACACTTAGACTTCTATCTGCTGTATCTCTTGTGGATTTCAGTTTTATCTATCTTTATCGTATTCTACGCTAGATGTGATTGGGACTGTATTGTTATGTCACCTCCATTCGGAGCGTATATACTGTACATGTACCTTATATTGTTAGACGATTGACCTAGGACAGCGTTCTACCGCCGACACTGCGGCGTAGGCTGGACGTACCCACTTCTCGTGCCCTTACTCTAGGGTACGGATCGTGACATGAGGCGAGTCAACGGCGATGCAATCTTTGCAAAGTCCTTCATGAAGCGTCGATAGTATCCCGCCAAGCCTAGGAAGCTTCGAATTTTGCTAACTGATGCGGGCCGTTTCCAATCAGCAACTGCCTTGATTTTCTTCAGATCGACTGCGATGCCTGCGACGAAGATGATGTCCCTGAGGAATAAGACGATGTTCAGCCAAAATTCGCATTTGCTCCTCTTCGTATACAACTGATTCTCTCGAAGGGTTTGGAGTACCGTCCGTAGGTGTTCTGCATGTTGCGCTCGATCCTTTGAGTAGACGAGGATGTCGTCGATGAAGACTACTACGAATTTATCAACAAACGGATGAAACACCCGATTTATTAGATCCATGAAGACGGCAGAGATATTTGTCAGATCGAATGGCATTACCAAGAACTCGTAGTGGCCATAGCGAGTACGGAAGCTAGACTTCAACATATCATCTGGCTTGACTTTGAGTTGGTGGTAACCTGATCGCAGATCAATCTTCAAAAACGCGGTTGCACCTTAGAGCTAGTCAAATAAGTCGTCGATGCAGGGTAGGGAATATTTGTTTCGGACGTTGGCCTTATTCAATTCCCGATAGTCGATATAGAGCTGCATCGATCCATCCTTCTTTTTCACAAATAGCACGGGCGCACCCCACCGTGAGACACTCGGACGGATAAACCCTTTGTCAAGTAATTCCTGTAGTTGTGCCTTCAGTTCTTTCAATTCTCTTGGGGTCATTCTGTACGGAGCTTTCGAGATCGGACGGGTGTCAGGGAATGTGTCGATAGTGAACTATATTTCTAGATCGGGCGGTATGCCGGGTAGCTTGTCAGGTAATACATCTGGGAATTCTGCTACATCGTCGGTCTGACCCGCATTTGCACCATCCTGTCTCATGTCACGAACGGACGCCAAGTAGCCTTCGCATCCGAAATACAGCAGCTTCCGAGCAGAAATTGCCGAGATCACCATGCAGGTTGGCGATGCTTCACCACATGAATAGCAGAATTCGGGCACACCAGGTATGCGGAAGGTGACATACTTTCCTGCGCAGTCGATGGTAGCGTTGCAAGGACTGAGCCAATCCATATCAGTATGATGTCGAAGTCCTTCATATCTACAACTATCGCATTAAGACCGATCTTTTGACCCCCAATACATATGGTTTCTCCCCCGCATCCTAAATTTGTGAGTAGTGGCACACCCAAAGGCATACTTATGCTAAGATCGAGGTCTAACGACATTATAGGAAATTTGTGCTCGGCGGCGAAGTCCGCCGATATGAAAGTATGTGAAGCGCCTGAATCAAATAACATACGAGCAGGTACATTATTAAAATTCAATATACCTGTCACAACAGTGTCGAAAGCGAACGCCTCGTCTCGAGTCAGGGCGAAGACGCTCCCTTGAGAATTAGGACGTCGGTCTTAGTTGTTGGGTTGAGTGGGTTGAGCAGGTCGGGGCGCCTGTCCTCGATTCTCTTGGCGGTTTTGTTGTGGCGGGACATTACGATTCAGTTTAGGATTTGGACAATTTTGAGCAAAGTGACCCTTCTGTCCGCAAGCGAAGCACTCTGCCTTGGCAAAGTAGTGGTCGTCAGTGTGCCCAAGGTGGCCGCAATTTCTGCATCACGGTAATGGGTTCCGGCCTTTATAGCCGCTAGTGTATGGACGCTTTGACACGTAGTTGTTGCCTCCCGTATAGCTAGGACGTTTTTGATTGGAGTGGTGCACAACGTCGGCAGCAACGAAAGGGTATTGGCTCTCAAGGCGGAGAGTGTGATTCAGAGCCTCGCCTGCAGTTTTATACTCCGGAACCCCTACATGCTCACCGATAGAGCGTCGCAGACCCACTTCAAACCGTCTCACACGGCACTACTCTGTAGGAAAAAATATAATAGTAAATTTGGATAATTTGTTGAATTCTGTGGCATACTGTTCTATTGTCCGGTTCCCTTGCCTCAATTGCATGAACTCATTTTACTTCGCTTGATGAACAACTGACGGAAGGTATTAAACTTCAAAAGCTTTGTGAAACGTGGCCCAAGAGATCGGCGCTGTGTTGTTGTCGCGTCGGATCGCTCGCTTGTGCACAGCCCACCAGTCGTGTGCGTTCAACCGTAGTTGAAGTTGTGCGCAGGCGACTTGCTTTGATTCTTCAATGCCGAGGAGCTTGAAGTGATCTTCCAGCTCTTCCAACCAGTCGATTGCCATAGAGGGGCCTTCGGTACCGCTGAAGGAAGTGCGACACGCTTTCTTGAATTCTGACACTTCAAAATTGTATCTTTTCGGTGCCGCCGGTTGATACTCGGCCTCCTCCGTGTCGACTTCGATGGGTTGGACCGTCGGCACGGTGACAGTAGGCACAGTCGCAAAATTTTCGTTGGCCACAATTGTTTGGACGATCTGCTGCAGAGTATCTAGTTGCTTTTGTTGCAGCTTAGCTTGTGCGTCGAAGCGATCTTCGAACTGGGCCTATCGTGTAATGTCTCGCTCTATGTCGCACCTCTGTCTATTGATGTCGGTTCTCGGACTATTTCTGCTACACCTCCATCATGCGCAACATCCTCTCAATGGTATTGTTAGAAGCTCCGCCCGTGAACTGCTAGAGCCGCTAGAAGCGCTATGCTCTTGCTTGGCCGTGGGTTCCGGTACTTCTGCAATAGGAAGGCAAACGCATCAGTCTCAAATTATTACGGACTCATTGTATGGAACAACTTATCTCATCGACGCGAGGTCAAAGTTTTGAAACTCTAGACATGAGGCCAAAGGATGTAAAGTCGTGCTCTGATACCATTATGTCACGCCCCGATTCAGTAGAATCGATAGTCGCCCCCCGGGCGTGAGGCCGTACGAACCTCAGTTGCGATTGCACAAGGCATAGTCATAAGGTTATCCGAAACACAACATCAAGTTAGAGTACGTAGAGAAAATTGACTGACATATTTGAAATAGAAGTAAACTTTTTTTATCGATAATAAAACTTTATTTACATTGACTCCATTACAATTATTGTCGCGCGAGCTACAACATGACTCGATTACAAAATGAATGCTGATGATATAGTCGTTCCATACATGACATCCCTTTTTACAAGCAAAACATAACACTTTTCACCTGCTATTGAGGGAAGCCGAGTCGTCATTTCTTTCTTTTGTACTGAGTACGGAGTCTTCAAAAGGATTCAGAAACAAGCCTTCAACACACGAATGAGGCTTCAAAAGTGTTAACGTCGCCTTGAGCTTTAAGTGGCACGCCCTTCGTGGTTCGGGGTACCTGCGTGGAGAGCGAGGATCAGTACATTACACTTTGTACTGGTGCGTGGCTATTTAAGTTCTAAGCTCTCATTTGGTTGAAGAGTTTATATGACTTAATGTATGAATGTTTCTAACCATCCTAATGAATTTCAAACAAGCATATAACAAGCATAATGTGATAATGCGTTGGAACTTACCCACGGCGGACCGTGCCACGCCTTATAAGACTTACCATGTTCTTTCCTTTCAATTGTTATCATTTACATACTAAGTGTAATATTACGTGTGTTTGGTCACTGGATTCCAGAGTCATCGTGGACTCCCTTTTAGCTTTTGTTAGACGGAGTCCTTTTAGCGCGAGTAGCGAGCCCCGCTGCAAGTTCCCGCATAACCCGTGCCCAGCACAGCTATATAAATGTTTCATTTCTTAGCCGCAACGGTCCCGTGGCCACGGGTTGCCGTGCAGGAAAAATTCTACCTTGTCGACAAGTTGTCCATGACCGTGCAAAGACCAATTTTTGTTATTAAGGTATAGCCTACATTCTCTTTGAAAACTTGATCATTTTATCGTGTCCGTGTCCTTGCATTTATTCTTTCATTTGCAACAACATTATCGATTTACCTAAGAAGGGGGTCGAGAAGAGAAGAGTCAGCCACTCACCTTGAGTTTGCTTGAGACGAGAGAACTTGTTGGTCGCGCTAGACGTCGCCTACGTAATTACCTGAAATTGCACAAGCACCCGATTAGAACACTGTATTATGCAAGGAGTTCGATAGGAAATGCGAGTTCGAAATGCAAGCCATAAAAACCATCGAAAACATTCACGAAAAACGCATTCAGAAAACCAAGTCAAAACCAACGCAAGCGGCGTGAAAAACAGAGCAACGGGAGGTCTCTCCCGACTCAGCCGCAGAGTCAATCCTTGAGGCGCAACCCGCTGAATATGGGACTTGGTTTCGAAGAAGTCATTCCATAACGGGGAATGAATCTTAATTCAACCGTTCCCGTTCGACCGATTCGATCGATCCCGACCTATCGGTCCCGACCGAATCGATGGCGACAATGTTCCTTTCTCACGCACCCCGTGGACGGAGAACGGGACACGATGTAGGGATGGGGCACTACATGACATTGCTAGGTGCATATGGTGGAGAGAATAGTTGCTTAACGTATGGGCCAAGTATACACTTTCCTTTTATACTCGGAAGCTCCGATGGAGATACGGACATGATTACCCCTTCACTGTTCATTATTTTGGGACTAGGACGTTACAGGGGAAGTGTTGTGATTTGTAAATAAATTCAAATAATGGCTGTCCTTATCTCTATCTACAATCACCCTTATCATATTCCCTTTTTATATATATTTTTAATAATATAAGCCCATAGCAATTATATTCAGATACAATATTTTATTTTTCTTCCATTTTTATAACACACATAATATTTTAAATGTGATTTCTCAAAAGTACATGGGTCTTCTTGAACCTGGAAGGGCCGAGTTGGGATGTAGCATGTAGGTTTTGCAAGACGAACAATGGGGCAACCTACGGCCGAATATACTTTAGGACCAAGGTCGGATATTGCTCGACCCGAGTCATCCCGACCCATAATCATCACCTATATAATATAATTCACAACCCGTGTCCATTGTTGATCCATTGATCGTCAATCATAGCTAGGCCAAGTGGCTGACTTGGCACATTTGCGTTCCAGTTCAAGTCGTGGTGGAAGCATATTATTATTTTTATTTAATAATGACAGTACAAAAATCTGGATAATTAAAAAAAAAAGCTGTTGATCCATTGATTTCCTCATTGGTCTTCCATCCAAATGGATTAGCATGCTCAATCCAAAACCTGTGGTCACAAAATCCTTTTCCCAACACCAACTAACAAAACTAACACAGATAACGCGTGAAGGAAAAAGCAGCCTCTCCCCGAGAAAAATGTCAACTGCACCTTCTCTTCCCGGCCTTTGTTCATCCTTCCACCGTTCCTCCTCTTCCCACCCGCCGCCACCTCTTCTCAGGACCTCAAGGATCCAACGGTGTGCGCGCATAAGAGCCGTCGATTTAGACCAGAACACTGTGTGTAGCTCTCTGTTACGTTCTTTTCATGCATCAACTTGAGTTGGTTTTGTAACTAATAATGCTTAATTTTTCTTCAGATTATTGCCATAACGGTCGGCGTCGCGAGCGTTGCAGTCGGCATTGGAATCCCAGTGTTCTACGAGACCCAGATCGATAGTGCTGTAAGTTTTTGTTCGTAGAAAAAAAAATAGTAGTAGTTTTAAGTGACCCAAGGTCTGTAGTATCGGCCGATACCTAGACATATCGGCCGTATCATTTCAATTTTTGCATATCCGATCCGAAACTCACCAAAACTGATAATCCAACAAGTGTTTTGTTTTGAAGATGTTGTGAAATGAGTCAATCTGGGTTTTGATGAACGGTAGGTGTTTGGTTTGCAGGCTAAGAGGGAGAACACACAGGCTTGCTTCCCGTGCAGTGGTTCCGGTGCTCGTAAGTATTTAGCTGATTATTTTTCTGATCATTCTGCTTTATTATTCACATTTGACGTATTCGGTAAACTCTAGTATAGACACAACTTATGTTTGACTGTGCAATTTGGCGTTTCACTTACTGTGTGATTGAAGGGGATGGGAGTAAACTGATGGTGAGGATCGAGATATAATTAATGCTATTGTGATAGATTGGTAGCCTTGGAAACACAGGGTTTAGGCAGATTTCTCCTAAATAGTATGCTACCGAAATATCATTAATCTGGACATTAATACAACAAATGTGTGACTACTTGGTTTTGTTGATTACTATGGGCATAGCTCCTAGAGACATAGCCGACGTTAAAGGTTCCTTGATTCAAGAATAAATCAAAATTCTAGACCACAAGAACTGCTACAACAATACTCAGACAACGAAGTCTACAACCATGATATGTGGAGAATTAGACATTCATTTATACATCAGGTAACTACTGAAAACAATGCAATAATAATAATAATACGACAACAACAATAACAAATCTACTTATTAGGGACTAGCTTAAGCGACCAAATCAACTAGTAGCATGCAACTAAAAACTGAACTATATGCAAGTACATGAATGAACTAAATCGTTGTCCTCTGGCAATCCTGAATCATCCACACATGACTTCAACCTAACCTTCCCACTACATTAGTTATATTGACTGGCCTTTCACCAGCAGCGCTCCTTAGTTACCTACAAGCAGTGCTGTCACAATGCCTTCCTGTTCTCCAGATCCTCAGTTACTGTTTTTGCCAACGATTTTCTGGTTGATGTCACTTTAGCCCCTCAGTCGCAGTTTCTCGATTTACAGTCTAAATTCATAGCCTTTTTGTTTCCATGACATTGCGACATGCATGGTTCGCCATCTGTTGTCATCCATCATGCCTAGCGCACCTCCTCTTAGGAAACCTTGGTGCCAGATTTTGTACACTAAAACAATTACCACCAATGCAAAAATAAAAAAATAAAAATTCTATGCATCTGCATATTAGCAACTTCATTAACATTGGTATGTAGGACTGAATTTTATAAGAGCTTTGAGATTACTGGAAAAACTGGTTTCTCAATAGCTAGTACTAATAACGACTACATAATCTCCTAAAGTTTAACAAGAGTTGCAATTAGAGTAGCAAGTATGGAGAATCTGAACTATGGTACTAAAGGTTGCACTATATTAGTGTAAGTTTTAACTTGATTATGAAGTATCTATGGTTACTTTTACATCTCATTGCTACAAAAATGAGCCAGAATGTCGACTGAATGGTATTTTTATTTGTTCCAGAGCAATGCAGGTTTTGCGTGGGGACAGGTAACGTAACTGTGGTGCTTGGTGAAGGAGAAACCGAGGTCTCAAAATGCATCAACTGCGAAGGCGCGGGATCTTTAACATGCACCACATGCCAAGGGAGTGGAATTCAACCTCGCTATCTTGATCGCAGGTAATACATATGTTATATTTAGTAGCAACTGCCACAAATCATAAGGCGAAATTAAAAAAACAGACAAAGCTTGGGCTTTCTGAGTAAACTTCTGGACAACTTTGGCTGTACGGAAATCCGACATTCTTTTTTCCACTCATAGAAAGGAACATCTAATAAGGTGATTTTCACCACAACACTACTTAGCAAACCCTTCAAAGACTATTCGAGATTATGTTGTACAGACACAGGAAAATTGTATCATGTATCCGTATCGTGTCTGTATCCGTATGCATGTTCATATTTTTTTTTGTTCTTTTTTTTTATATAGGTGATTATTATGATACCTATCTGCAATGCCCGTATTTCGTATCCGTATTTGTGCAACATAGGTTTGAGTCCCTTCATTCAGGTGTGGAGATTCTTAATGCCAACAAGGTGAATAGAGGAAAATCATTCATTTGCCAGCCTTAAGAGAAATGGGGATGAATGCCGCTCTTCTTCTTAAATGCATCTACGCAGGGGCGGATCCAGAAACTATAGCTGGGGTGGGCTACCAAAATTTTGGGTGGGCTGGAAATAGATAAATCCATATAAAAAAAAATTATATAGAAAAAAATGTAAAAAATTTTTGGTGGGCTCCAGCCTACCACAACACCCCCTTGGATCCGCCCCTGCATCTACAAGAAATGAAGATGATTTGCCTTTTGAAAACCATGTTGCTCAGTTCATCTTTGATAGCGAGTAACTTCGTATGACTATGACAAAGGATAATGGTTTAATATGCAGAAATTTGGTGAATTGCCAGTTAATTAGCCAGGGTGAACATCAAATATTATATGAGGACAACGACCAACTTTAAACAAAAGTGTATAATAGAATGCTTTATTTTCCAAGCTCCCATGTCCAATCATATACGAGAAAACCATCACTAGACATGTTTTGTATGCTTTGTAACTGTACTTAAGTTCTTCTGCTAAACTAAGATACTTAGCCTCAATCAATTTATTTGATTATTGACTTCTGTGTATGGTTCAACAGGGAGTTCAAGGATGACGACTGAATTCCTGAATACATGGTGATCAGGAAATGAGGAGTTTGATAACAATTATTTTGTGACCAACAAGATTGAAATTAAAACCCAAGAGAGCCACATCTTGTGCTATTGCTCTCATTCGATTTTTGGATTATATATGTAATATGTTGATTTATGACCTATATATTTTTTTTTTTTTTTTTTTTTTTTTGATTTATGTTGATTTATTGATTTATGTTGATTTATGACCTATATATATATATATATATATATATATATATATATATATATATATATATAATCATTGTTCTCACAACATTTTTCTCAACTATATATCTTGACAACATAACCATGTTTCTCAAATCAATAATATGAATCAAATATGTTGCCCCAAGTATTTGAGGCATCTTAAGTGACTAAGTGGTAGCTGTGAGACTCGTCTCATAGTATCAGTATTTATATATGGATACGTATCTTGTACTGTAATTCGTATTTTCTTGGTTTCGGAACGCTTTAAAACATTTTCCAAAAATATAGATTTTCTTCTTGATCGGCATACCGACGATGTACCGGTATATACCGACGGCATACCGTCCGGACAGATTTTTTATATTTTAGATATTTTCGATTTCAGATCCTTCCTTGAATAATGTTTCCGATATTTTTGTAAATAGTATTTTAGATATTTTGATGAATAATGTTTAGATATTTTGGTGAATAGTATAGATGCATCCTATTATCCATTGAACAATTAGTTTTCTTTCAATGGATGAGATTGACATAGATTTTGACATGGATCATGATCCAATGGTCACAATTAATTTTCCCTTCTATATACCCATTGAGTTTCTCTCTCCTCTCTCTTTTCTTCCTTCTTCATTTTCTCTTCACTCTCCTTCCTCTCCCTCAAGCTTAGAAAAGCTTGGCCTTGAGGCCTAGAGTGTGGTTTCAGAACCCCTCTTGGTGGTGGAGTAGAAGATTAGGGTTGGTTGCTAAAACCTAGGTAAGTACATCTTGCTCAAAAGTGATATAATCATATTTTATTTTTGATTTTCCATAGAAACTAAAGCTTTATTTTCTATAATATGCTTCTCTAAGTTGTTAACATCTTTAGTATATAGCACTTTTGGTTTTGATCGATGATATTGCGCAGATATGAGTTTCTAGATAGTATTTTCGAGTATTTTGAGATATTCATCTTTAAATTTTCAAAATCAGTAAGATCTAATACTTTCTTGTTGTAGGAAATTCAATTTTATGCAATTTTGACTTTTGAAAATTCGAATTCCGATTTAAAATGATGTTTTTATGGCCGAAACAAGTTTGGAGTTTTTAAAAATCAACTTTCTATGACGGTTCGAAAAATCTGTTGAAAATTAGCAGAAATCTATCGGAAAATTCGAACTTGCACTACAAAACTTGCTGTGACACTTCGAAAAATCCGTCAGTAATTCGCAATAATCCGCCGGATGATCCGGTTAGGCTATTTTTGTCTGTTTTTGTCCGTTTCTGTCCGTTTTTGTCCGTTTTTGATATTTTCTTCGATTGTAATGAACTCTTAACATGATTAGATGATCTTGTATTGTTATCAAGTGATTATACACCCTATATACATGACAAATGCTTTGTTTACGTATTGTTCCATGTCCATATTCTAGATAGTGGCTCGTAGTAGCGCACTCCTGTACTGATTTCCCGATTGACTTCTAGATTGAGATTTAAATGTCTGATTGACTTCTAGATTGAGATTGAATGTATATTTTTTATTGACACCGTGGGATTACCTTGTTATATGTCTAATTTATTTGCATCTTAGCAATGGACAATCGAGTGTGAGTATTGTCCATTGTATCGCGCGAAATGTGTAGTGAGAACATTTGTCAGAGATATCTCACAAATAACTTGTGCCCATGACTCGTCATTATAGGACGATTCTTGAGTGTCCACGACTTGAGAATTGAAAATGAATCTCATAGGTAACTGACTAGTAAACTCATATAGATCATTGGGAGGGAAGGACACTTCTTGCTACCACGACTCGGGTTGCTATGGGCCCCTACAGTGGCAGGAATAACCCCGAACGGCGTGGGCCCCTGACCTCTATTGATTGAGTAGATATTTATCTACTATTGATATGTGATTGAGTAGATATTTATCTACTATTGATATGTTTGTTTTTAGTAGATGTTGTTTATCTACTATTGATAGAGATTATTGGTTGTTTGTATTTCTTTTCTTTCTACCGTCGTCGCCCCCTTGTCTATCCGAGTTACTGCAGCATAGGTGGTAGTGAAGTTCCTCAACTTGCATTCTAGTAATTAGGTTTGTGACAACCCTAGTTAGTTAATGATAGCAAACCGTAGACATTGATTGGCCGTGCACTTTTGGTTGTGCATTACTCTATATGCTCTACGTGTTGGTGAGTGGCCAGAGGATATGTTTTGCTCGGGAAAGGTTTTGCAACCCCGGTTCTTGTTTGGTTTAAGGATTGTGGCTCCGACTTCGAGTAGTTCCCATGTCCCTTGTAGCTCATCGGCTTATTCTTCTCTATTGCTATATTGTTCATTATTTTCATTCAATCATTTCTATTCTAGAGATACCTGCATTGGTACCGTACTAATCTCGACCCGCATTTATTATTTCTGTCTTTATGTTGTTGTATTGTTGATGGGATTTGTCGTTCACTTCGAGCCTTCCTTGTGGTACTTGCTATTTGGGGTCTGACCCCACTAGTTTTGTTTGACCAGATTTACCGTTGGAGCCCGAGGATTCTTTCTACCTTTGTCTGGATGACCCGCCGCCTGCTTAGATCTGCGGTTGCTCCTTCTCGCTAGTGGGTTTTCTTTTCTTACCACTTGCGGTTCATTTCATTTTGGGTGGTGTTAGCTAGGGCAGGTGTTAGCCCTATTATTTTAAGACTTTCTCAGACTTCGGTCAACATGATGTATTATATTAGATCTAGACTGATATAGTGATCATGTATATTGGTACTTTACTAGTGTAGCATTTTGTATTCACTAGCTTCATGATCATGTATGATATAGTATTTTGGGACGCCTCTTTACTTTCATATTTGATATACTCTTGATACTTGTTGTTGTTGGATTGAGATAGGATTTGTTCGACCAAAGAAGTCGCCAGTGGTATGCTAGAGTCTTTCCACTTGTCTTCTAGACAGCTTTGATCGCATATTGGGGTACTGGCGTACTCTAATATATGTAGCTGGCTTTGTTTCTCCTCCGATCTCCAGTATTCTGGTTCTGGGACGTGATAAATTTTTTTGGTGGCCCATGCAGGTCTATCTTCAGACTTGTGGGGGATTTATCTGGTTAGAATCTCAATCCTATATTTGTCTTCATTTGATCTCCCCTTGCTTATCGCATTCTCGTTTTCCTTGAACTGTAAACATGATTGACATACCCTTGTCTGTTCCTGTCCATTATTGATATCCTGTGTCCTTATCTTTCAGAGACACATCGTCTGCTTCTTCTTTCGAAGGTTCAGTTGCTCCACCGTCTCAGGCAGTTCAGATGGAAGGTCATAATCAGACCCACCTCCGCAGAGTCAAAATCCAGCACAATCTCAGCGTCCGTCGGTAGCTCAGTCTGTTCCTGTTCAGTCAGCTCATCCAGCTCCGTCAGTCCTTTCAGTACAACCAACCCAGGTAGACCAGCGTGCCCTACTCGAGATTGTGAGGGGTATGATGGAGGCACAACAGCAGCAACATCAAAATCAGCGTTAGATCCAGCAGCAGGTGGTTCAGTTGTACCAGCAGTTACAGCAGGGCCAGGACCATACCAACAACACTCTCTGTCAGGGCGTTACAGTAGCTTTGGAGGCGAGTGTACGTCGTGGTCACAACTCAGCATCCGACTTCATTCGCCTGCGTCCAACTCAGTTCTTTGGCACCGAGGATGCAGTATCAGCTGATTCTTGGCTTGAGGATACTAAGGCCATTTTGGAGGCAGCTAGGACTCCAGCAGAGGGTAGGGTAGCAGTGGTGAAGCAGCAGTTATCAGACATTGCCCGCAACTGGTGGGTAGCACAGGAGATAGGTCTTCCTAGGCCTATTTGTTGGAAGATATTTCAGGAGCGTTTCCAGGAGAAGTTCTTCCACACCACAGCCAAGTTCCAGCTACAAAAATAGTTCATCAACCTTCGTCAGCAGGCGAGGACCGTAGATCAATATGCGACAGAGTTCAGTAGGCTTAGTCGATTTGCATCGCACATGGTAGCTTCCGATGGTGATAGAGTTCGGAGGTTCGAGCAGGGCTTGCACTTGGAGATTCAATAGTTCATGGTAGGTCATTTTTATGACACCTTCGATACAGTACTGAGAGCGGCCAGATCCTTGGAGATGACCAGGCAGAGGATAGCAGAGAGGACCGAAGGTCAAAAGAGATCACACTCGGCGATGAGGGGCATTACCATTCAGTCCTCAGCCCCCGCCCTAGCAGTCAGAGCTCCATATCACCGACCTCCTCGTCAGACTATATCATCAGCCCCGACGGTAGCATCAGTACAACAGTCTAGGCAGTCGGGTCATCCAGGATGTGATTACTGTGGCAAGTATGGACACACCAGAGCCCAGTACAGGAGGGCCAATGGTCAGTGTCTTGGATGCAGGGCATCTGATCATATGATTGGGTCTTGTCCCCGTAGACGTCCAGAGGCTTCATCAGTTGTCCCAGTGCCATTGGCGATTGAGGGTCAGAGGGGACCAACAAAGTCAGCACGATCATATGTTCAGTGCTCGCTTCCGACGTAGTCTCAACAATTTCAGCACCAACATCCATCACAGTATGTCCAAGCCCAGAGGCAGGACCGAGCCAGCAGCAGACTACACGAGTACCTCTGAAGCGTGGGCAGGCTTTTAATATGAGCTTGCAGGAGCTGTTGGCCGAGGACGGTCAGATTGTAGGTGAGATTTGAGCATTTCCTTCAATTTATCTTACTCTTGGGTTTTGTTGACGGACTTATATTCCACCTATATTCGGAATACAATGGTCGCCTCGACATATTCGGCGAGCTTCTCGTACCACTCTTCTATCTCTATATCTCATGATACACGATATCTATAATGTATCCCGACTACGTAGGTTCGTCCTCGATTAGAGTCATGTCTTCGACTGAGTCGTTGGTACCGACTTACTTCGAGACTTGACCCTTTCCACTTTGTGAGTCAGCGTAGGTAAGCGAAGACGAATGCCTACTCAACTGACTCAGGGGTGTATTATTCCATATGCCTCATAGTTCTTTTCTTTTCTTGTATTATATATGTTTGTATTTATAATTTCAGCATTTATTTAAATTATGTATCTCAAATATCACTTGTACATGGGATGTTTTCTTTCGATGAGTAATAATTTTACATTGTTTTAGCATGTGTAGTTTTGTTCGACTGACTTTAGGAAATTTCGAGGATGGAATTTTCTAAGTTGTGAAGAGTTGTGAGACTCGTCTCACAGTATCAATATTTATATACGGATATGTATTTTATACTGTATTTTATATCTTCTTGGTTTCGAAACGTTTTAAAACATTTTCCAAAAATATAGATTTTCTTCTTGACCGGCATACCTACGGTGTACCGGTGTATACCGACGGCATACCGTCTGGATAGAATTTCTATATTTTAGATATTTTCGATTTCAGATCTTTCCTCGAATAGTATTTTCGATATTTTTGTAAATATTATTTTAGATATGTTGATGAATAGTGTTTAGATATTTTGGTGAATAGTATAAATGCATCCTATTATCCATTGGACAATTGGTTTTTTTTTCAATGGATGAGATTGACTTATCATGATCCAATGGTCACAATTAATTTCCCCTTCTATATATACCCATTGAGTTTCTCTCTTCTCTCTCTTTTCTTCCTTCTTCATTTTCTCTTCACTCTCCTTCCTCTTCCTCAAGCTTAGGAAAGCTTGGCCTTGAGGCCTAGAGTGTAGTTTCAGAACCCCTTTTGGTGGTGGAATGGAAGATTATGGTTGGTTGCTAAAACCTAGGCAAGTACATTTTGCTCAAAAGTGATATAACCATATTTTATTTTAGGTTTTCCATAGAAACTAATGCTTTATTGTTCTATAATATGCTTCTCTAAGTTGTTAACATCTTTAGTATATAGCACTTTTGGTTTTGATCGTTGGTATTGCGTAGATCTGAGTTTCTAGATAGTATTTTCGAGTATTTTGAGGTATTGATCTTTAAATTTTCAAAATCAGTAAGATATAATGCTTCCATGTTGTAGAAAATTCAATTTTATGCAATTTTGACTTTTGAAAATCCGAATTTCGATTTAAAATGAAGTTTTATGGCCGAAACACGTTTGGAGTTTTCAAAAATCAACTTTCTGTTATGGTTTGGAAAATCCGTCGAAAATCTGCGGAAATCCGTCGAAAAATCCGAACTTGCACCACAAAACTTGTTGTGACACTTCGAAAAATCCGTCGGTAATCCGCAATAATCCGCTGGATGATCCGGTTAGGCTATTTTTGTCTTCTTTTTTTTTTCCGTTTTTGCCCGTTTTTGTCCGTTTTTGATATTATCTTCGATTGTAATGAACTCTTAACATGATTAGATGATCTTGTATAGTTAGAAAGTGATTATACACCCTATATACATGAAAAATGCTTTGTTTACGTATTGTTCCATGTCCAGATTCTAGATAGTGGCTCGTAGTAGCGCACTCCTGTACTGATTTTCTGATTGACTTCTATATTGAGATTTAAATGTCTAATTGACTTCTAGATTGAGATTGAATGTATATTCCTTATTGACACCATGGAATTAACTTGTTAATGTCTAATCTATTTGTATCTTGGCAATGGACAATCGAGTGTGAGTATTGTCTATTGTATCGCGCGAAATGTGTATTGAGAACATTTGTCAGAGATATCCCACAAATAACTTGTGCCCATAACTCATCATTATAGGACGATTCTTGGTTGTCTACGACTTAAGAATTAAAAATGAATCTTATAGGTAACTGACTAGTAAACTCACATAGATCCTTGGGAGGGGAGGACACTTCATGCTACCGCGACTCGGGTCGTTATGGGCCCCCACAGTAGCAGGGATAACCCCGACCGGCGTAGGCCCCTGACCTCTATTGATTGAGTAAATATTTATCTATTATTGGTATGTGATTGTGTAGATGTTTATCTACTATTGATATGTTTGTTTTGAGTAGATGTTGTTTATCTACTATTGATATAGATTATTGGTTGTTTGTATTTCTTTTCTTTCTACCGTCGTCGCCCCCTTGGCCACCCGAGTTACTGCAGCGTAGGTGGTAGTGAAGTTTCTTAACTTACATTCTAGTAATTAGGTTTGTGACAACCCTAGTTAGTTAATGATAGCAAGCCGTAGACATTGATTGGCCGTGCACTTTTGGTTGTGCGTTACTCTATATGCTCTACGTGTCGGTGAGTGGCCAGAGGATATGTTCTGCTCGGAAAAGGTTTTGCAACCCCGATCCTTGTTTGGTTTAAGGGTTGTGGCTCCTACTTCGAGTAGTTCCCATGTCCCTTGTAGCTCATCGGCTTATTCTTCTCTATTGCTATATTGTTCATTATTTTCATTCAGTCATTTCTATTCTCGAGATATCTGCATTGGTACCGTACTAGTCATGACCCGTATTTATTATTTCTGTCATTATGTTGTTGTTTTGTTGATGGGATTTGTCGTTCACCTCGAGCCTTCCTTGTGGTACTTGCTATTTGGGGTCTGACCCCACTGGTTTTGTTTGGCCAGATTTATCGCTGGAGCCCAAGGATTCTCCCTACCTTTCTTTGGATGACCTGCCGCCTGCTTAGATCTGCGGTTGCTCCTCCTCGCGAGTGGGTTTTTTTTCTTACCACTTGCAGTTCATTTCATTTTGGGTGGTGTTAGCTCGGGCAGGTGTTAGCCCTATTATTTTGAGACTTTCTTAGACTTTGGTCAACATGATGTATTATATTAGATGTAGACTGATATAGTGATCATGTATATTGATACTTTGCTAGTGTAGCATTTTGTATTCACTAGCTTCATGATCATGTATGATATAGTATTTTGAGAGGCCTTTTTACTTTCATATTTGATATACTCTTGATACTTATTGTTGTTGGTTGAGATAGGATTTGTTCGACCAAAAGAGTCGTCTGTGGTATGCTAGAGTCTTCCTACTTGTCTTCTAGACAGCTTTGATCGCATATTGGGGTACTGGCGTACTCTAATATACGTAGCTGGCTTTGTTTCGCCCCCGATCTCCAGTATTCTGGTTTTGGGGCGTAACAGTAGCTATAAAACTTGTATGTGAGATGTTGAAGGTACATGTTATACTTGTTCCTTGTATGCTCACATCATATTTGTTTGACCCATTCATAGCTTTCATAATGCACTATGGATTACGATGTCTTCATCAGAGGAAGACAGAGAAGAAGGGGTTGAAATTAGGTATCAGTTGAGCCCTTCCGCCTCAAATCTCAGAAGAACATGATGACTAAGCTTTGTATGTTTTCTGGTCTCTAACTTTAAAAGACATACATACCACAAACACAACAACTGTTCTCGCACTGAAGCAGGTTAAATACTAAGCCATACAGAACATAGAAGACGAAGTCTTGCTTGTCTAAACCATTGAACACAACACAGCACGCAGCTTTGCCCTGAAATACTAAACCCAAATCATTCAAGCGGATCCAATGTGAGAATACTTCCTCTAATAGTTCTGTATAGGCACAGTTTCGTCATAACAGCCACTTCTTTGAGACAAATGAACACCGTACAAGATGCCTTGCTGAGCTTCGGTCTGAATCTCTCAAACCGCTTCTCTGAATAAGAAACCTACAGAATCGGAACCTTCCTGTTGCCAGTAATCCTCGGTCCCTTCAGCAACTATGGGAATCGACCACTCGTCGAGATTGTGTTGACCCAAATCACAGTCAACCAAATATTGACAAATTGACAATATGATACTTGTCATAATTTAATATGACACATCAAAACGGAACTCAGTGCATGACGGACGTCGGCTCTCTCCTGCAGCGTACTCGGTTTTAGAGTCTATATTATTTTACATTTACTAAGTCTAGCTAAATGTAAACTGAGTAGCACTGGATATTCTGGGCCTATACCTTATCCCTAACAAAACCAAAAGCTCCACCAAACCAAACTAGCCCACAAAAGCCCATTTGAACAATTCTGTCATATGGAGACAGAGTTCGGGCCGAACTCTGTCCCCTAAATTATAGGACCCTAATTTTTAAGGTTTACTGTATGCTAGTTGTCCAACGGCTAAAAATTTGAATTCTTGACATAGAATTCTGGCCGAATTCTGCCTATCCCAACTAGTATAAATAGGCCTTGAATTCTCTCATTTTCAATCATCCAATTATCTTCTCTTCTTTTCTCTATAAGCCTCATACAAGCCTTAAGCTTCTCATCTACTAGCCACAACCTTCCTAAGCCTCAAAGTGCTCAGTGCTATTCAGTTAGGAGTTTGTGCAAGAGTCAAGAAGGTCACTTGAAAAATTTCAAGCATCGCCACAACAATCTTTGTAAGAAGTTGACGTGCTCTTCTGAAGAAAAGGCACGGGGTGTAACTACTATTTCTCAAATAGTGGATTTAATCATGAGCTAGAGTTCTCAGGACTGGACTAGTCCTCCACGAGGAAAACCAGGTTAAAATCGACTTTGTTTGTGTATGCTCTTTTGATCTTTCTATTTTCGCATTTACTACTCTGATTATTTACTATTGGTGAAAAGAGTTTCATTTTTATTTGGCTATTATTGTTATAAACTCTATTCACCCCCTCTAGAGTTGCCTACCTATTCTTCAATTGGTATCAGAGCTCTGTTCTCTTTACAAGGACTAACATCCTAGAGCTGATCTATGGCAACCACACAACCTATGTTTTCCAATCATGGTGAAGGACAGTCCACTCATAGGCCACCCCTATTTGATGGAACCAACTACACCTATTGGAAAACTATGATGAGTTTCTATCTCAAGTCTCTAGACTTCGACCTGCGGACCATTGTCACCGATGGTTACAAAAAGCCCGCCAGAATAGTTGTCGAGGGAGATCTCATCGAGAAATCAAACGACAAATATTCTGACGAGGAAAAAAAATAGGCGAGTCTAGATGCTAGAGCTATTAATGCTCTTTTCTGTGCAATAGACATGAATAAATTTAACAGGGTCTCAACAT
Organism: Iris pallida; assembly: GCA_029216955.1. Classification (NCBI taxonomy): domain Eukaryota; kingdom Viridiplantae; phylum Streptophyta; class Magnoliopsida; order Asparagales; family Iridaceae; genus Iris; species Iris pallida. The sequence goes on from JANAVB010022999.1 coordinate 7,103,806, forward strand.
GCACCACCTCGCACGAAGTATGGAAGCTTCTGGAAGTGACGCATGAAGGAACCACTCAAGTCAAGGAATCAAAAATCAGTCGTCTTACTCAAGAATACGAGGCGTTCAAAATGAAGCCGAATGAGACGATCATCCAAATGTTCACAAGGTTCCTTAACGTCATCAACCCTTTGTCATCTCTTGACAAACAATATACAAATCATGAGAAGATCCGTAAGTTACTTAGGGGGCTACAGAAGATCTGGAACCCTAAGGTAACAGCTATTATAGAAGGCAATGATCTCACCAAAATGTCTATGGAAACTTTGATGGAAAAGCTGATGACCCACGAGCTCGACCTCAAAGACTTCGACGAACCTGCTCCAAAGGCAAAAGAGATTGCCCTAAAAGCTCATCGTCGAAGGGCTGATCCTGAAGAGACTGACGACGACAATTCTGAAGGTGATGATCAACCTCTTCTAGTTCGCAACTTCAAGAAGTTCCTTCGTTTCAATCGAAGAAAGAAGGAACAACAAGAAGACGATGAGGAAGAACCAACGTGCTACGGCTGCAAAAAGACTGGACACGTTCGAAAAGACTGTCCTTTCGCAAAGAAAGGTAACAGATATGAGAAGCCCTACAAGAAGCCTTCTTTAAGAAAGTATGCCAACACTAGTATTTGGCACGAAAACAAAGCAAGTGATTCTGAGGAAGAAAATGACTCTCCTCAAGATACCGCTAATGTCTGCCTAATGGCAACATCCGAGAAGGTAACTAGCGAAACTCTTGATGACTTTACTTTTGATGAACTTGGCGATACTTTTAATGACTTACTAAATGATCACAAGAAAGTCATTAGTAAATATAAGCATGCCAAGGAGAAAATCAAAGGCTATGAAATAGAGATTCAAAATCTTTCTTCTTTACTTGATAATGTTAGAGACACTCCACCCACGGAAGTCACTGATGAGGTGTCCAAGCTTAAGTTAAGCCTACATGATGCCGAAGCACTTATTGAAAAGCAAACACGTGAGATCTCAGCACTCAACAAAGAGCTTGCTGAAGAAAAGAACAAACGCAAGATCTCTATTACTAAGATTGATGGTCTAAATACTAAGTGTAATGAACTAAATGCTGTCTCTAAGAAATTAGAGATTAGATTGGGGAAACAGGTTGCTCAACCTCAAACCCAATCACACATTCACAAAACATACACAAAACACAAGACCACTCACAATAGTAAAATACGTCACCCACATGCAGCATGTAACCATGCTTATATGTACACGTACTCTTATGCAATACATAAACCATATGTACATAGACATCATTCTCAATCTACTCATAACTATTATCCTGCTGCTACACATAGTCACTATCCTGCTAACTATCACTATGCTGCATATAGACATAACTATTATCCTGCTGCTACATATAGTCACTATTCTGCTGTTCCACACAACTATCACCATACTGTATATAGACATCACTATCAACCTGCTTCCAACACAAATAGGCATGCTACTTGCACATACTGTGGATTACATGGCCATATCTCACCACAGTGTAGAATTAGGAAATTAGTTGATATTAATCTATATGCATGGGTACCGAAGACTAATATTTTAGGACCCACAAGAACTTGGGTACCAAAGGTCACATCTACTCGTGATGTAGGTGGACCTTTCTTCCTCAACTAAAAGCAAGTGGATTCTCGATAGTGGATGCTTGTGACATATGACGGGAGACACAAATCTTTTCGCATCACTATCGATGAAGAGGGAAGGATATGTATCCTTCGGTAACAATTTAAAGGGCTACATCATAGGTAATAGTACTATTAGTTATCCTCCTTCTCCTGTAATAAAGGATGTCTGCTTAGTAACCGAGTTAAAGCATAACCTGCTCAGCATAAGTCATCTTGCTGATCATGGATATGATATTAACTTTGGACAAAATAAATGCTATATTTATGATAGGTCAACGGAAGACATTGTTTTTGAAGGAAAAAGAGAAGATAACATTTATATTTTCTATCTATCTAGAAATACTAACAGTGCAGAAAGATACCTTTACGCCCACAAGGATGAAAGATTGTTGTGGTACCAGCGTCTTGGTCATGCCAATATGGATACTATATCCAGGCTATCGGCAAAAAAGCTAGTAAGAGGTCTGCCCGACATCACATTCAAGAAGGACACGGTATGTGTCGAATGTGAACTGAATAAGGCAACCAAATCTTTATTTCATTCCATAAACACTGTAAGTACTACTAGACCCTTGTAATTATTGCACATGGACTTATTTGGTCCCAGTAGAGTAGCCAGTCTTGGTGGAAAACTCTATGTTTTTGTTATAGTAGATGATTTTTCAAGATTTACTTGGGTTTTCTTTCTTTCAAACAAAAGCGATGCTATTCAGTTTTCAAAATCTTTGCCAAAAAGGTCCAAAACGAAAAAGGCTACATGATTACTCGAATTCGAAGTGATCGTGGAGGCGAATTCGAAAATTTCGATTTTGAAAAGTTTTACGAAACAAATAGTTTTGATCATGAGTTTTCTTGTCCTCGAACTCCTCAACAAAATGGTATTGTGGAGCGGAAGAATAGGACTCTTGACGATATGGCTAGAGTCATATTGAATAAATTTTCACTTTCGAAATATTTTTGGGCAGATGCAGTCAGTACAGCGTGCCATGTTTTAAATAGGGTGCTTATTCGACCTATTTCGAAGAAAACACCCTACGAGCTTTGGTTTGGTAGGACTCCTAATGTCTCATATTTTAGAGTGTTTAGTTGTCGCTGTTTTATCCTAAACACTAATGACAACTTAGGCAAGTTTGATACCAAAGCTGACAATTGTATTTTTTTTGGCTATTCTGCCAAGAGTAAGGGATATAGAGTATTCAACAAACGCTCAATGATTGTAGAAGAATCTACTAATGTGACTTTTGATGAAGAAAATAGTGCAGCAGCTATCCCCGACGATGATGTTGAACCATCAACTTCCACGCCGATGAATACCACCCCTGAAACCAATTCTTTGGAAGGCTTACCGAAGAAGTTTGCGTTCAAGCCGTCACACCCAAAAAACTTGGTAATAGGTGAGGTATCACACGGAGTAAGTACTCAATTATCGTTAAGAGATTCCATTGCTAGTACTGCTTTCATTTCGCAAATTGAGTCTAAAACTGTTTTAGAACCTTTTAATGATGAGTTTTGGATTTCAGCTATGCAAGAAGAACTCAACCAATTCGAAAGAAGCCAGGTCTGGGAACTTGTTCCTAAACCAGGTAACCATTCGATTATTGGTACTAAATGGGTTTTTCATAACAAAGTAAATGAAGATGGGTCAGTCACTCACAACAAAGCTCGTCTAGTAGCTCAATGATACAACCAAGAGGAAGGTATCGACTATGATGAGACGTATGCTCCTGTTGCAAGACTTGAATCCATTCGGATGCTTTGTGCCTTTGCAAACTTTCAGAATTTTAAACTTTTCCAAATGGATGTCAAAAGTGCTTTTCTGAATAGTTTTATTAAGGAGGAAGTTTTTGTAAAACAACCCCCACAAATTTCCCGACCATGTTTTCAAACTTAAGAAAGCGCTATATGGCCTCAAACAAACCCCCAGAGCTTGGTATGAACGCCTAAGCAATTTCTTACTAGATAAAGGTTTTTCAAAAGGGAAGATTGATACTACACTTTTTATCAAAAGTTTTTAAGACACTATTCTTTTAGTTCAAATTTATATTGATGATATCATATTTGGGTCCACTAATGAAAATCTATGCCAAGATTTTGCTAAGTGTATAAAGAACGAATTTGAGATAAGCATGATGGGGGAGCTCACCTACTTCCTTGGATTGCAAGTCAAACAAACTTCGCAAGGAACATTCATCAGCCAGTCAAAATACACAAAGGATATGCTGAAAAAGATCGATCTTGACAACATCAAACCAATCAGCACCCCTATAGCTACTACGACCAAGCTGGAACCTGATGAAAGCGGCAAACCTATTGACCAACGTAAGTATCGAGGTATGATTGGTAGTCTACTTTACCTAACTGCTAGTCGTCCCGATATCATGTTTAGTGTTTGTCTGTGTATTCGCTATCAAGCTAGTCCTAAGGAATCACACATGTCAACCGTTAAGCGTTTCTTTCGATACCTTAAGGGTACTGTTACAGTGGGCTTGTGGTATCCCAAATCTACATCGTTTGACCTTATTGGTTATTCAGATGCTGATTTTACGGGCTACAAAGTCGACCATAAAAGTACAAGCGGCACGTGTCATTTATTAGGCAAGGCTCTAGTTCTATAGTTTAGCAAGAAGCAGAATTCTGTCGCACTATCCACAACAGAAGCTGAATATATCGCAGCTGGTCGTTGTTGTGCACAAATTCTGTGGATGAAGCAAACCCTTGCAGACTACAACCTATCTTTTATGCACATTCCTATATTCTGTGATAACACTAGTGCTATCAACCTTACAAAGAACCCCATATGTCACACACGCACGAAACACATTAAAATTCGGCACCACTTTTTGCGTGATCATCAGCAAAATGGCACTATAAATTTAGAATTTGTTGACACTGATCATCAGCTGACATATTTCTTTACTAAACCACTATCCGAAGAACGATTCAACTTTCTTTGTCGTAAATTAGAAATTTTGGATGAAACGGTTATTCATTAAATTGGCCTGTTTAAATATCGATTATGTCATGTTTCTTTATGACGACTTTGCAATGGGTACAAGCCGGCAGGGTCCTTCTGACAACAAGGCATAAAAAACTAAGTGACATGGTGCACTAGTCTTCGGACTACCGCTAGCTGGAATTCGACCCCTACAGCTACCCCATGGCAGTTTCATCATAATAATTTGTGTCATAAATTCTTGTTTATTACATGGTTCAATTTTATTGATAACTTGATTAATTTAAATTTTCTAGCTTTATTTTTATTTGCCCTATTCAAATTTTTATTTGGAAGTTTCTATCTTGGCCTTTTTTTTTAATCCTTATAACTCCTGTCCTTTTTTCCACCTCAGCAATGTTTTCAAACTATTTTTAAACTATTTTCAGTTCTGGTCCCAGAACACACAACTCAGGCCGAACTCTGCCTCATACAGAGTTTGGACCGAATTCGGTCTGGCTTTTCCAGAACTTCCAGTTGCTCTCAGCCATCCATCCGTTTTGATCCTACGGTTCAGGATCCACCCGACCATCCGAACCCCCTTTCATATATTCGGGTTCTCCCTCTCTCTCTCCTCTCCATTGCCTCCTCTAAAACTTCTCAAACTTCATCCTCTCCAAACCCTAATCCTAAATTATCAATATAGTGTAGTTTTCTTCCCCAAACTCAAGGAGAATAGCTTTTGCATCATTCTCTTCCATATTCCACCACTCTCTTGAGGTATAATTCCTTCTTTTTTTCCATCTCAATTTTAAATTTTCTTTCATTGTTCAATGGCACCTAGGTTGTTCAATAGAGGAAAGAGGGCTAGAACCGAGGGTGCTTTATCATCGAACCCTCCTCCTCGAGATGATCAACCAATTCATCCACTTTTCAATCCACCACAACCCAATGACCCCAACACATTCGATGATCGAATTTTTGTGTCATTGGATGCCTCAAAGGAATGGTTCAATGATTTTCGTTCACGGCCTGTGTGCGCGGGTCATCCCATCAACTTTACTATATTTTCTCGTTATGACTCATTATTTCATGATCTTTGTCTTGATGAGTTAGTTTCTACAACGTCACTTATTTACTTGAATGCTATTCAAATGTTTTATTGCAATGTCACATTTGATGACACACGAATATATTCTTGTGTTGTCGAAATTGACATCTCGTTCGATGATTTTGAACTTGCGGAATATCTCGATATTCTGGAACCCAACTCTTGGGAGAAGCTTGTCGATGCACGCAAGTTTCAATTCCCCGATGGGTCGTCCCTTGAGAGTTTCAAGGATGATTTGTGTACCCCAAGCACACGTTCACGCAAGTTACTTACAAAATTCCTTAACCCTTATTTCTACGAACTTCATCGTATCGTCTTCTCCACGATCTTGCCCAAAGCAGGATCGACTGATAAAGTTTTATATTTTGAGATTTCTGCTTTGTATCACCTTCACTTCCATGTCCCGTTCAACCTTCCTCGCACTATGATGGACTGGATGATTAATGCGAGGAAGCGGCCTCGATCATTGGTCTATCCTCTCTATTTGCCGATGGTCTTTCGTGTATTTCATGTTCCTCTCGATGAGTGCCAGTTCCTTCCAGCCCCTGTCTTTCTGTCTAAGGCAAAGCGACTTCAGGCAGCTGTCGGGTCTCCTGCTGAGTCTGAGCATTCTGGCTCTGATGCTCAGGCTGATGCACCTGCTCTTGGGCAACCTACACCCGTACCTTCTGCTACTTTCGAGTCTATCCAGACCATGCTTCGTGATCATTTCATGTTGGAGGACGACCGCTGGACCCAGCTCGACTATTGTACCACCTTGCAGATGAGTGCCATCAGCAACTCATTACATGACATCCGGTACCCCATGTCTCGGTATCCCTCTATACCCATTCCTATGGAGCGGGATCCATCTCGCGATGGGTACCGTATCGACGACCCTTGGGTTATGCGATATCTGGATCTGGATGCAGCTTTTATGGATCCTCGCCGTTCGGATACTGATCCATATGACGCCGTCGAACCATCTCGCGCTCCATGATAGATGTGGTTTTGTACCTGCTGTTGCTGCTGCTGATCTTAATTTTTATGCATTATGGACTTATGATTATGTAGTTTGATTTTCTTGTATGAGTACACTTTATGTTTCTGTGGATCTTTAGCTTTTATCTGCAGTTATTATATCATTGTATGCTTGCTAGTTAATCGTTTATACAGTTTTTTTGCCTGTCTGTGTTTTCATAATTGTTATGCATAATTGTGTGATATTCATATTTGATAATGCAAAAAGGGGAAGATCAATTTGATATTCATATTTCTATCGTATTGTGTGATATTTATGTTTTGGGAGAGATTATGTATATCAGGATAAGGAACATTGGCTTATAGAGAAGCTATGTTTATGGGGGAGCTATTATTACGGGGGAGCTACTGCTTCTATGCATGACTACTACTTGTGTCCAGGTATGAACATTGAATATACAAATATCATTTTGTCAATCATCAATATGGGGGAGATTGTTGACCCAAATCACAGTCAACCAAATATTGACAAATTGACAATATGATACTTGTCATAATTCAATATGACACATCAAGACGGAACTCAGTGCAAGACGGACGTCAGCTCTCTCCTGCAGCGTACTCGATTTTAGAGTCTATATTATTTTACATTTATTGAGTCTAGCTAAATGTAAACTGAGTAGCACTGGGTATTCTGGGCCTATACCTTATCCCCTAACAAAACCAAAAGCTCCACCAAACCAAACTAGCCCATAAAAGCCCATTTGAACAATTCTGTCCTATGGAGACAGAGTTCGGGCCGAACTCTGCCTCCACACAGAGTTCGGGTCAAACTTTGTCCCATAAATTATAGGACCCTAATTTTTAGGATTTGTTGTATGCTAGTTGTCCAAAGGCCAAAAATTTCAATTCTTGACACAGAATTCTGGCCGAATTCTGCCTATCCCAACTAATATAAATAGGCCTTGAATTCTTTCATTTTCAATCATCCAATTATCTTCTCTTCTCTTCTCTATAAGCCTCATACAAGCCTTAAGCTTCTCATCTACTAGCCACAACCTTCCTAAGCCTCAAAGTGCTCAGTGCTATTCAGTTAGGAGTTTGTGCAAGAGTCAAGAAAGTCGTTTGGAAAATTTCAAGCATCGCCACAGCGATCTTTGTAAGAAGTTGATGTTCTCTTCTGAAGAAAAGGTACGGGATGTAACTACTATTTCACAAATAGTGGATTTAATCATGAGCTAGAGTTCTCAGGCCGGGACTACTCCTCCACGAGGGAAACAAGGTTAAAAATGACTGTGTTTGCGTATGCTCTTTTGATCTTTCTATTTTCGCATTTACTAATCTGATTATTTACTGTTGGTGAAAAGAGTTTAATTTTTATTTGTCTATTATTGTTATAAACTCTATTCACCCCCTCTAGAGTTGCCTACCCGTTCTTCAGCTTGGACGTACCACTGTCCGTTTCTATTGTACTATTCACTGCCTCCGGTCGACCCAATATTTCATACATTGGCCAACCTAACCACTCTTATGAGATTCTAGTGTTGGATCCATGGGCCGAACCGCAAGTTTGCCTTTTTTCCATTATAAATTACTCGAGCGATATATTATTTGATACCTGGTCTCTGATTAAGAATTGCTTTGAAAGTCACTTATTATCTAGTTGCTGAATTTAGAAGTTGGCATCTTTAAGATATCGGTTTTGTAGCCAGATTGTCCATAATGACTTTCCTTCAAGAAATTTCCAAGCAAGAATGAGGATAGCTATGTCCCTTAGCGTAAACAATGAGCGAAGCTCCCTTCGGGTTGGCGGCATGCTATAACATGTATACCACCCTGCTAAATGAAATAAGTGCAGTCTTTCGATACGTTCTGTTGAAATTGATTGATGATTTCATTGATAGTCTCACAGGATTTATATAGCCTTTACAATCAATTACATAATGGAATATCCTATGGCATATTCTGGCATCCCAAATATGTACTCAGGATATTCCCAAACTAAATATAACACATATTCTAATACTAAATATGATATACCAACACTCCCCTTCAAGATAGGCGAAAGATATTCACTAAGCCCATCTTGTCACATCCTCTAATCATGCTCACAGAGCTAAGTCCCTTGGTCAGTCCGTCTGCTACCTGATGTCATGACCCGCACCCTAGAGTAAGGGCACGAGACGTGGGTACGTCCAGCCTACTCCGCAGTGTCGGCGGTAGAACGCTGTCCTAGGTCTCATGCATCTAACGGTATAAGGCTAAGCAGTTTATACTCCCCGAATGGGGGTGACATAACAGAATGTAAACTCAATCACATCTAAGGTAGAGCATAATGGAAGATAGATAAAACCTGAAATCTAAAAGAGATACAGCAGATAGAAGTCTAAGTGTTTAAGATACACAAACCCAGAAATACATCTCAAAGCTCAAATACAGTAATCCATAAAATAAATACAACTCAAGACAACTGAAATAACTATCTATACGACCTCTACTGTGTCTCCTCTAGGCTAGCATGCAACCTCCAGGCTATCTATAAAATTTATCAACAGGTCCAGTCAGGACAGGAGCGAGCACAATACATCTCAACAGTTCATAGCAGGTTAGAAAATATAATCATGCAGTAAAGTAAGATACAGGTACTGAAGGAAATACAGTATATAAACACAGAGAGAGAGAACTGTAATAGAAATATCTACTATACAATAGAGAACTAACAGTGGCTAGTGAGTCAGAGTACAATATAGACATGTAAATGACATAGGAGATTCTGATGCTACACTACTGAAAGATTCTGATGCTACACTACTTGGATAATATTCACATGTCCACTTCTACTCCCCCGTACCCCCAATCAATACACAAGGATCCAGCCAGGTTATGTTATGATTCCATGCAATGGCCCACAAGGGATGATACATGGATGCCCATAAATGGGTGATTCTAGGAATGCTCATAAATGGGATATTCAAGGAGACTCTGTGATCATGAGAGTACATGTCACAAGTGATCAATGAACTAAGAAGCATAGTGATACACAATGTAAGTGAAACGCACAGAACATGTAATATCCGATGCTCCTGAAGGATAACATCTCAAGAAGGGATCCATATAGTACCAATCCGTGTGACCAACGTGACAGTATCAAGTAAAGTAATTTAAAGCCTAAAAATAATTCTAAGCAGGATATGAAATGATCAGAGAATATACTCGCCTGGTATCCTGAATGTCCGAAGAGAATATACTGTCCGAGGAGTGGTGTCTATCTCATATAGAACAGTAAAAGTCACAACAAGTCTAAAATAAGGAAATAGACTGCTACAATGCATCTACATGAAGTTTGGTGTCAATCTAGGCTAAAGTCAACCTTTGGTCAACTCTAGTCAACTAGACTAGTCAAACTAGGTCAACTAGGTCAAACCTAAACCAAACAAGTCTATACTAGTCTAACTAGTCTATTCTAGGCCTAATCAAGACTAAACAAGTCTAACTAAACTCTCACTAGGCAAACAGACACACCATAGGCTAAGAGCCCTAGGCTATAGGCTATATCATGCCTAAGCCAAACCACAAACACATATACACATAACAATATATATATCTAATATATTGTAGTACACTCATAACATATAGGCTACCTATATGTACATCCCACACACACACACACACACACACCACACACACACATATATATATATATATATATATATATATATATATATATATATATTTATATATTCATATATGCATTACTATATATATATATATATGTATATATATATATATATATATATATATATATATATATATATATATATATATATATATATATATATATATATATATATATGTGTGTGTGTGTGTGTGTGTGTGTGTGTGTGGGATGTACATATATGTGTGTGAATAGTAATACATATATATATATATGCATTACTATTCACATATTCATATACATAGATATATATAGGAAAGCTATATATATAGGCACATACATATATATAGAGAGAGAGAAAGAGAGGTAAAAGTGTAAGTGAGCATGTGTGTGTTTGGCATGTGTGTGAAAGGATATGTGTTAATGTTCTAAAATTTAGTGATAGGTAGGTGTATGTGACATGGGATACATGATGTCAAAGGGTGTATGAATACATGTGTGTAAAAGGTTATAGGTTAACTCAGTTTATAGAAATACATACATACATACTTACCTTATATACATGCATACATACATATCATGTATATTACATTTACATGATACATACATGTATACTTGTATTATATTATACTTACATTCATGCATATTAGATACTTGTATTTATATTAACATATTGCAAACATTCATTTCATTCATGCATCTATGCATTACATACATGTTTTATACATATGCATACATTGTATATTCATATCATTTCATACATTAACATAGAGACATACAAACATGCACACATTATATATTTCATACCTTGCATTACCTTACATATCATGTTATATATTATCATTCATTCCTTTCATATATTACATTATCTTTAAGTTGAATACATCATATATGGATACAATACATTATCTTGCATGCTTGCATTCATATATTACATTCTATATTACCTATATACTTGTATTTCCTCCATTCATTCATGCTTGCATCATATACTCTACATTACCATACATGTTATCATTATATATTGCATTACAATATTTATACATTATGCATTCATATCTATCATTATATATATATCTTGCATTCATATCTAGCATTCATTATATACTTTCATGCATACATTGTATATCATTCTTTCATTCATGCATTGCTTATATGCATTATATTAATTGCATTCCTACATGCTTGCATTCAACTATATATATATATATACATTAATGTAAAGAGAATATATATCATATATATATATATCATTTCATTCATCTAATATATATCATTTCATTCATCTAATATATATCATTTCATTCATCTAATATATCATGCATTACATACTCTATATTCATTTAATATCCATACTACATAGGCTCAGAGGTTACACAAATGCATATATATAGTATAGTCACTCTTCTACTTAAAACCAATACTGTACCAATTGTGCATTCACTAAATTCTAGGATTAAAGTATGTCATAGCCCTTTGTGTTAGCTTTCTGAAACTTTAAACGGATCACATTTTCGTGTCCGAAAGCTCCCGGAATCGCAAAAATACCGAAACACGTTCGTTTTTCATACAGCTGACACTCAAATAATTCTACAGAACGTTACATAAAGAATTTGGATGATTTAAAATATATATTTGGAAAGCTAACTTCGATACGGTTCTTTTAAAAAATAGGAGATAAATCAGAGTTCTAAGATAAAAGTTATGACATTTCTAAGTGGCTTTGGCTAATAAAAATATGGATGAAAATTATGACGGATTTGACAAAAGAACACATATAGGCCAAGATACTTGGATACAAACATAGGTATCCAAATGAAACTCATTCTAACCATCCTAACTAAGATCAATCCACTCTCTAACCATTATAAAACTAAATTTAAATATCTATTTAAACTATTACCATACATACATACACATGGGGTGTCCTAATTTGGGATCTATCAAGTATGACACAAGACACATATCTAAAATCCTCAAGAGAGCTCCAAATGGCATCAAATTTGAATCTAAATGGGACACATGCATGAGGATGGATCCTACGGATTCAAAACTAATTTATATGCAAAGAAAATCGATTTAGAGGATGGGTTTTACCTATTGGGAGTGGAATCCCAATGAAATCCTTTAGGACACGGCTCCGATACGAAGATCCCTCAAAGTGGACACTCCTTCTTGCACTCCTCTTCCAATCCTTGGTAGCACCATTCCCTTGGAGAATGGGAATGATTGAGGGAAGGTTTGGTGAAGGAATGATTTGATTTGGAGATCAAATCAATGGGAAGGCTCTCTAAAATTGGGGAAGAACAAAAGGAAAATAAAAGAGGCAAGATTGTAATGAATGAAATGAATCATTCTCTCCTAATGGTGGCTGCCATAAAGAGTCCATTAGGGCTAATGGAAAATATCCTAATTGCCCCTCTCTAGTCTCATATGGTTAAGTCTAGACTAGGTTCAAGTTTGGGGTCAAAATGATCTAGTTTTGAGTCTCTAACTTAACCATTCTAACATGATAAAAATTAGTTTAATTAACTAACTTAATGTTGGGTCTTGTGAGCCATGCTTAACTTAATATTGGGTCCCATCTAGAGTTCAAGCTACCCGGGTCACAATACAAGTCGGAACGAGACGAAACTCAAACCCGACTAAACAAATCCAATAAAAACAATATTAAAAATATAAAAATTTTCCAAAATATTAAAATATGAAAAATGACCAAAATCATAATACATCAATTTAAATATTATTAAAATAATCTAAAATTCACCAATTAATCAAAATCCTAAATAATTCAAAAGTCACGAAATGACCAAAATACCCTTAGCCTAAAAAATTATAAATAGTTATTCTAATCATATGGTTAGGTCCCATGGTCATGGTTAGTCTCTAAGCTTAGCAAAATTAGGGATTAACTAGTTAACCATCAAAATCATAATTCAACATTTTAAATAGTTTTAAATCGATTAAAAAAATTACCAAAAATCACAACATGAGTTAAATTTTATTATCGATTAATCAAAATTATAAAATTTCAAAATTATCCTCATTTGGAAAACTGGGTGTTACAATCCTACCCACCTTATAAAAATTTCGTCCTCGAAATTAAGATGATCGTACCCCCTTTTAGGTCAAACATAGTCAAGGGTCAATCACTAGTCAATTTTTTCAACATCCTAGTACTTGGTCATTCGCTGGTCAACTTCTTAGGATTTTACCTATGCTAGCTACCTAAGTGTTGGTAACCAGAATTTAGCAAAAAGAGAAACTCTATAATAGGCTAGCTCTTAACTTTCCAATCCTATCAGGGCTGATACTATAAATCTCATAAGCTATAGGTTTATAAACACATATTCCCCACATCAAGGACTAACCTATATATATCCACAGTTGATACTAATGGGGGTAACATCCCTATTTCCCGACAATCAAGGTCCTAAGAATTTTATCTAAACCATACAATTTGAAGGAATAGCATACAGGGTCAGGGCATACTGTTGCAGTTGGAAGTCTCACCTAGGTGCACTGGTCATTCTAGGTCAAAATAGTACTATGTATCAACACACAAGCAATCTAGGGTGTCCTAATTGGGAAGGTAAGGGAACAACAACCATCAAGGTTGTAAGGGTTGTCTACCATCCTATATAAGAAATTAGTCATTAACAAACAACTGAGAAATTATTAAAAGGTTACTATTCCATGAAATGGTAAAAATTGAAAATTTAGGCACAACAAATCACAAATAGATTTTTGTCTTAACAAGATCTAAGTTGATCAATTTCGGGATAATTCGAGATTTGGGCAAGATGGGGAATCAATGAAATCAAGTATGAGCACGAGCATCCAATGATGAAGATCCAGGTCATAATTAAATTTAATTCAACTGGATACGAATACGAGGTTCATAGGCGATAAAATAATTCCAAGGAAAATTGTCAAGGCTGTTGCGGATAAGATTCTAGGGCAAGTTTAACTATGTCTCGATCCACGTAGATTAATATAAAAAGCGAACCAAAACGCAATAGGTTGATCAGACCATCATACGCCGGTTCTGATTAGACAATATGTTAGTGGGTGCGCACCCAATAAGATATGTCATGATCAAGCTCGAAAAGGATAAGCTTGTAAAACTAAGGATAATTAGCAGCATAGGATATAAGTAAGGGTGGTAGTGATGAACGAAGATACATAGTCCAGATTCTTAACTAAATGGGTCAAGCAATCAAGTTAAGGTACAAGGTTAAGCATTTAAGGAATCAAGCAGAACATCATCACATGTCGGATCGAAGGAATTGAGTCAAGGCTGGATCTCTAATTAAAATCAGAAATAATTCAGTATCATGGTAGAGGTTATAGTTTAGCCATTTGACCAGAAAATCATATCAAGAAAATAGAGTACAAGGAGACGGATTTTAGTGGGACATGATATACCTACACGAAGGTGAGTTCGTCTAGGTCTTGCATATAAGATTTGTTGGAGGGTAACAGCTAGTATTACATTTCGAATGTCAAGGTCACGATAAGGAACGTCAAATGATCTCAAATAGAAAGTGGGGGTTCAAGAGGTGGTAAATAAATGCACAAGATAAGGAAGATCAAGTTAATCATCTGTTTCTGATACCCTTAAGCTCATCTGGTCATAACTTGCCAATCGTATCCTTACCTCACCAGTCTCCATATAAAAATTTAACCTCTACCTAAGCCTTTACCATGACTACCGTAGGCAATTTCCAATTTCCAAACATTACTCATGAAGCATAGCCTTCACACTTAGGAATCAACATTAATCATTTATTCAAATTTCCAAATTCTTTCACCTTGCCTTAAATTTGGCCCGAAACCTCTAAATCCCGTTTACGAATTCCTTGAACTTGTTCAAATGGTTCTCCTCGTGTTATTTAATTTAAATACCTCTAGGCCTTACAAAACTTATCCTCCATCATAAAATCAACTTCCGTATTTTCTTCGACATACACCTTTGAATATTATTCTCCTAAAAAAAATTCTACAACAATCTCTAAATTTCTATAACTTTATGTTCCCGCTATCCCTAGTCATTTCCTTGCAATATCTTGTTCAATATCCTTATTAAATGCAATTAATTTCTCTTTTCTATTACTAACCTTCTATATAGCCTTAGGGTAAAACTTTCCAAGAATCAATAACCAGAGTTTCGAGGTTCTCAAATCTAGGTTGACCTTGAATATCCTCATCAGTTTGAATACACCTATAAACTATCTCAAAACCCCAAAATCTTCCTAAGTGTGATTGTTTCCAGATTGGTAGTGTACATCTCTTGATTCTATTCGAGACCTTTACCACATTTCTATCTCAAGGTTTCAATATTGAACACTCCACATTTTGATTTCCTCTAGATCATCATATAATAATCAGTTATGTCTCCTCTGAGCTACATGATTCACATCACTTCTTCAGTCTTTTCCTGGCAAAAGATATGAATATTCAAGGGTTTCGAGGTACATCTGGTAGGGATGATAAGATATGGGTGATTGGTGTAATTAGACAGAGTTTAAGATAAGAAGAAAATAAGAATGCAAGAAAATAATGGCAAGAAGGAGTAATGAAGATCTGTTCTTTTATCATCTGTTCAAACGAGATGAACCCATCAAGCTCAAATTCAATATCAAGAAATGAGGGTGAATCCAAACAAGAGGAAAAAGGAATTCCAATTGAAGATCAAAAATGAGTTTCTCAGGGGTCGTCCCAGGAATCTCTCAAAGAATCCTAAGTGTGATTGAGTGCCTTGAATTTAAAAATATTAAATACAAAATTAAAATCAACAACTACAAAATTTTATAAAAATCATCAACTAATACCAGGATTCAAAGTTCCACAATGAATCCACCAAAATCAAATTCAAATCAAGGAAAAAGGTGAATCAAAATAAGCGAAAGGGAGTTTAAATCAGAGTTCAAAATGAGATTCTCAAGGGTCATCCCAGGAATCTCTCAAAGAATCCTATCAGTGATTGAGTATCCTCTCATACTAACATCTTAATTTCTATATCCTATAGCAGGCTCGTAGCAGTACAGCTAAGTCGTTGTGCTACTACAAAATCGCACTAATACGATTCTCGACCTGCATGGGCCACCACTAAAAATGTGTCACAACCCGTACCCTAGAGTAAGGGCACGAGACGTGGGTACGTCCAGCCTACGCCGCAGTGTCGGCGGTAGAACGCTGTCCTAGGTCTCATGCATCTAACAGTATAAGGCTAAGCAGTTTATACTCCCCGAATGTGGGTGACATAGCAGAATGTAAACTCAATCACATCTAAGGTAGAGCATAATGGAAGATAGATAAAACATGAAATCCAAAAGAGATACAGCAGATAGAAGTCTAAGTGTCTAAGATACACAAACCCAGAAATACATCTCAAAGCTCAAATACAGTAATCCATAAAATAAATACAACTCAAGACAACTGAAATAACTATCTATACGACCTCTACTGTGTCTCCTCTAGGCTAGCATGCAACCTCCAGGCTATCTGTAAAATTTATCAACAGGTCCAGTCAGGACAGGAGCGAGCACAATACATCTCAACAGTTCATAGCAGGTTAGAAAATATAATCATGCAGTAAAGTAAGATATAGGTACTGAAGGAAATACAGTATGTAAACAGAGAGAGAGAACTGTAATAGAAATATCTACTATACAATAGAGAACTAACAGTGGCTAGTGAGTCAGAGTACAATATAGACATGTAAATGGCATAGAAGATTCTGATGCTACACTACGAAAAGATTCCGATGCTACACTACTTGGATAATATTCACATGTCCACTTCTACTCCTCCGTACCCCCAATCAATACACAAGGATCCAGCCAGGTTATGTTATGATTCCATGCAATGGCCCACAAGGGGTGATACATGGATGCCCATAAATGGGTGATTCTAGGAATGCCCATAAATGGGAGATTCAAGGAGACTCTGTGATCATGAGAGTACATGTCACAAGTGATCAATGAACCAAGAAGCATAGTGATACACAATGTAAGTGAAACGCACAGAACATGTAATATCCGATGCTCCTGAAGGATAACATCTCAAAAAAGGATCCATATAGTACCAATCCGTGTGACCAACGTGACAGTATCAAGTAAAGTAATTTAAAGCCTAAAATTAATTCTAAGCAGGATATGAAATGATCAGAGAATGTACTCGTCTGGTATCCTGAATGTCCGAAGAGAATATACTGTCCGAGGAGTGGTGTCTATCTCATATAGAACAGTAAAAGTCACAACAAGTCTAAAATAAGGAAATAGACTGGTACAATGCATCTACATGAAGTTTGGGGTCAATCTAGGCTAAAGTCAACCTTTGGTCAACTCTAGTCAACTAGACTAGTCAAACTAGGTCAACTAGGTCAAACCTAAACCAAACAAGTCTATACTAGTCTAACTAGTCTATTCTAGGCCTAATCAAGACTAAACAAGTTTAACTAAACTCTCACTAGGCAAACAGACACACCATAGGCTAAGAGCCCTAGGCTATAGGCTATATCATGCCTAAGCCAAACCACAAACACATATACACATAACAATATATATATCTAATATATTGTAGTACACTCATAACATATAGGCTACCTATATGTACATACCACACACATATATATATATATATATATATATATATATATATATATATATATATATATGTATATATATATATATATATGCATCACTATTTACATATTCATATACATAGATATATATATGAAAGCTATATATATATATATATATATATATATATATATATATATATATATATATATATATATATATATATATATATATATATATATATTTTTACATATAGGAAAGCTATATATATAGGCACATACATATATATATATATAGAGAGAGAGAGAAAGAGAGGTAAAAGAGTAAGTGAGTATGTGTGTGTTTGGCATGTGTGTGAAAGGATATGTGTTAATGTTCTAAAATTTAGTGATAGGTAGGTGTATGTGACATGGGATACATGATGTCAAAGGGTGTATGACTGCATGTGTGTAAAAGGTTATAGGTTAACTCAGTTTATAGAAATACATACATACATACTTACCTTATATACATGCATACATACATATCATGTATATTACATTTACATGATTCATACATGTATACTTGTATTATATTATACTTACATTCATGCATATTAGATACTTGTATTTATATTAACATATTGCAAACATTCATTTCATTCATGCATCTATGCATTACCTACATGTTTTATACATATGCATACATTGTATATTCATATCATTTCATACATTAACATAGAGACATACAAACATGCACACATTATATATTTCATACCTTGCATTACCTTACATATCATGTTATATATTATCATTCATTCCTTTCATATATTACATTATCTTTAAGTTGAATACATCATATATGGATACAATACATTATCTTGCATGCTTGTATTCATATATTACATTCTATATTACCTTTATACATGTATTTCCTTATTTTATTCATGCTTGCATCATATACTCTATATTACCATACATGTTATCATTATATATTGCATTACAATATTTATACATTATGCATTCATATCTATCATTACATATATATCTTGCATTCATATCTAGCATTCATTATATACTTTCATGCATACATTGTATATCATTCTTTCATTCATGCATTGCTTATATGCATTATATTAATTGCATTCCTACATGCTTGCATTCAACCATATATATACATTAATGTAAAGAGAATATATATCATATATATATCATTTCATTCATCTAACATATCATGCATTACAAACTCTATATTCATTTAATATCCATACTACATAGGCTCATAGGTTACACAAAATGCATATATCGTATAGTCACTCTTCTAGTTAAAACCAATACTGTACCAATTGGGCATTCACTAAATTCTAGGATTAAAGTATGTCGTAGCCCTTTGTGTTAACTTTCCGAAACTTTAAACGGATCGCATTTTCGTGTCCGGAAGCTCCCGGAATTGCGATAATACCGAAACACGTTCGTTTTTCGTACAGCTGTCACTCAAATAATTCTACAGAAAGTTACAGAAATAATTTGGATTATGAAAATATATATTTGGAAAGCTAACTTCGATACGGTTCTTTTAAAAAAAGGGATATAAATCGGAGTTCTAAGCTAAAAGTTATGACATTTCTAAGTTGCTTTGGTTAATAAAAACGTGGATAAAAATAATGACGGATTTGACAAAAGAACACATATAGGCCAAGATACTTGGATACAAACATAGGTATCCAAATGAAACTCATTCTAACCATCCTAACTAAGATCAATCCACGCTCTAACCATTATAAAACTAAATTTAAATTTCTATTTAAACTATTATCATACATACATACACATGGGGTGTCCTAATTTGGGATCTATCAAGTAGGACACAAGACACATATCTAAAATCCTCAAGAGAGCTCCAAATAGCCTCAAATTTGAATCTAAATGGGACACATGCATGAGGATGGATCCTACGGATTCAAAACTAATTTATATGCAAAGGAAATCGATTTAGAGGATGGGTTTTACCTATTGGGAGTGGAATCCCAATAAAATCCTTTAGGACACGGCTCCGATACGAAGATCCCTCAAAGTGGACACTCCTCCTTGCACTCCTCTTCCAATCCTTGGTAGCACCCTTCCCTTGGAGAATGGGAATAATTGAGAGAAGGTTTGGTGAAGGAATGATTTGATTTGGAGATCAAATCAATGGGAAGGCTCTCTAAAATTGGGGAAGAACAAAAGGAAAATAAAAGAGG
Source organism: Iris pallida (assembly GCA_029216955.1). Taxonomy (NCBI): domain Eukaryota; kingdom Viridiplantae; phylum Streptophyta; class Magnoliopsida; order Asparagales; family Iridaceae; genus Iris; species Iris pallida. Next base: position 7,123,955 of record JANAVB010022999.1, read on the forward strand.
CAAGATTGTAATGAATGAAATGAATCATTCTCTCCTAAAGGTGGCTGCCATAAAGAGTCCATTAGGGCTAATGGGAAATGTCCTAATTGCCCCTCTCTAGTCTCATATGGTTAAGTCTAGACTAGGTTCAAGTTTGAGGTCAAAATGATCTCGTTTTGAGTCTCTAACTTAACCATTCTAACATGATAAAAATTAGTTTAATTAACTAACTTAATGTTGGGTCTTGTGAACCATGCTTAACTTAATATTGGATCCCATCTAGAGTTCAAGTTACCCGGGTCACAATACAAGTCGGAACGAGACGAAACTCAGACTCGACTAAACAAATCCAATAAAAACAATATTAAAAATATAAAATTTTCCTAAAATATTAAAATATGAAAAATGACCAAAATCATAATACATCAATTTAAATATTATTAAAATAACTAAAATTCACCAATTATTCAAAATCCTAAATAATTCAAAAATCACGAAATGACCAAAATACCCTTAGCCTAAAAAATTGTAAATAGTTATTCTAATCACATGGTTAGGTCCCCATGGTCATGGTTAGTCTCTAAGCTTAGCAAAACTAGGGATTAACTAGTTAACCATCAAAATCATAATTCAACATTTTAAATAGTTTTAAATCGATTAAAAAAATTACCAAAAATCACAACATGAGTTAAATCTTATTATCGATTAATCAAAATTATAAAATTTCAAAATTATTCTCATTTGGAAAACTGGGTGTTACACCTGATCCTTGGTTGGAACGTGGCTTAGCTCCAGTAGCCCACTAACCAACTTCACCTTGATGAAGAACCTATCGAACTCGATGTGTTTGGTCCTGTCATGGTGTACTGGATTGTTGGCAATACTAATAGCTGACTGGTTGTCACACTACAGCTTCATCTTGGCTCCTTTATTCAGCTTCAGCTCCACCAGCATATTCTTCATCCAAAGTAACTCTGCAACTCCCAAGGCCATAGATCTGTACTCCGCTTCAGCTGTCGATTTGGTTACCACTGACTGGTTCTTACTCCTCGAAAAGACCAAGTTGCCTCCTAAAAATATACAGTATCCCGAGGTAGACCTACTATCATCAGCACAACTAGCCCAGTCAGAATCAAAGTAGCCCTCGATTCCCACGTGATTATTCTTCCTGAACATCAGTCCCTTCCCGAGGGTACCCTTCAAGTATCTCATAATCTGGTACACTACGTCCATATGACCCTTCTGTGGGTCATGCATGTAGCGGCTCACCACACTAACTGTAAGCATATATCAGGACGTATTTGGCTCAAATAGATCAACTTGTCTACCAGTCTCTGGTATCTGTCCCAGTCAACTAGTTCTCCAGTCTCAGCGTTCAACTTGAACCTCTGATCGATCGACGTCGCTGCAGGTTTGCACCCCAATATTCCTGTCACTGTGAGAAGGTCCAGTGCATACTTTCTCTGAGAGAGAACAATGCCCTCTGCGTCTCGAGTGATCTCAATCCCAAGGAAGTAGCGAAGAAGACCAAGGTCCTTCACCTCAAACTCCTTACCAAGCTTCCCTTTGAGTCGGGCGATCTCCTGCTCATCATCTCCCATGATAATCATGTCGTCGACATACACCACAAGTATGGTGATATAGCCTCCACTCCTTCTGAAGAATAAGTGTGATCAGCATTGATCTACTGATATTCCATCCCTATCATAGCTCTCCTGAATCTGTCAAACCACGCTCGAGCAGCTTGCTTCAGTCCATAGAGGGACTTCTTCAGTCTGCAGACCTTGCCTGCTGTTTGATTGGTGCCAAACCTTGGTGGTATATCCATGTATACCTCCTCCACTAGATCTTCGTAAAGAAATGCATTCTTCACGACTAGTTGATGTAGCTTCCATCCACCATTCGCTGCTAAAAAGATCAGGGTCATGATAGTGCTCATATTTTCAACTAGTACAAACGTCTCGTTATAGTCGATGTCGTATGTCTGGCTGTATCCTTTCGCCACTAGTCGAGCTTTGTAGTGCTTAACCTGTCCATCTGGGTTCTGCTTCACGGTAATAACCCACTTGCATCCGACTGCTCTCTTTTCCTCCGACAGTCTCACCAGCTCCCAAGTGTGGTTCTTCTCAAGTGCTCCCAACTCCTCGTGTATTACCGCTTTCCACTTTAGATCGTTCTTGACAACCTGCCAATTGTTAGGTGCAGTAATACAATCCAAAGATGCTATAAATGCTCCATGAGAAGAAGAGATATGGTCACAAGAAACAAACTGAGCAAGATTCCAACCATATCTGTCTGGAGGATTTCCCGTATTGCTGCGAGTGGTCCTCCATACAGATAGTAGTGTGGGAGGAGTAGGAGGAATGATATCACCTGAAGTGGATGGTGGTGTAGGTGTCTCAGGAGTTGGGATGAGCGCAAGCAAGGATTTGGCACTGGTACTGTAGGTACTGGTCCTGCAATTTACTTCTCTCTCTTGCTGTAGGTAAGTAACTTCCCATGAGCCGTAGTGTAAAACTCTTAAATATTTTGAGGATTTTTATTTTTAATTTTCAATCAATATATCTGACAGCATTTTTTTTTATATAAATAAAGCTTGATTTAAAATCTGATATATATTTTGTTTATATTACAAATAGTAAGAATTGCAACATTATAGATACCACTAAATAAAATGGTACAAATGGTTTGTACTAAAATATTTTAGGAAAATATTTTCGAAATTAGGAATTTTATTGATTTTTATTATGTTGTCAATTGAATTAAATAATTGAATTAAAATCTTTAAACAGGTTATTTTGAAATACATTGATCGAAGAAAGAAATGTATAAAAATAATTTTTTTTGAATACAATATTGTTCTTACAATAATTAGTTCTTATGAAGATTATGACATTTTATGTTTAAAACAATCTTTCTCATTTGTGTCCATAAGGTAAAATAAATAAGTGTACTTATATATATATATATATATATATATATATATAAAAAAATAAATATATATATATATATATATATATTAAAAAAAAAAAAAAAAAAAAAAATATATATATATTTATTTTTTTATATATATATATATAAGTACACTTATTTATAAGTACTTACGGGATATCTTATGGACACAAATGAGTACACTTATTTATTTTACAATATACATATATATATATATATATATATATATATAAAATATATATATATATATATATATATATATATATATATATATATATATATATATATATATATATATATATATATATTTGACAGCTTGGAGCAAGCAAGCTTACGGGGATATCTTTCAAGCCATTCGTGAGGCGGAAGACGACGTAACCAGGGCTGAAGCGAATTACATGGCCAATTGCACGCCTGATACCCGGAAAGCGCTGAATCTCACCAAAGCTATCCTCAAATTCAGACTTAAGATCGAAACCGACTTTTGGAAGCAGAAAGCCAGGATCAAATGGGACAGCGAGGGGGACAACAACTCCAGTTTCTTCCACGCCTGCGTAACCGGACGGAGACAAAAACTCACTCTCCATCAGATTGCCACTGACAACGGCACTAGCATCTCCGATCAAAAGGGTATACAAGCGGAGGTCGCGAAATTCTACTCCAAACATTTTTCCAAGGAGATGATTATTAAAGATAACACCTTTTTGGACGGGGTTCCCCACCTTATCAGTGACACCGACAATCACCTGCTTGAACAGCCTTCCTCTGAGGAAGAAGTGAAAGTTGCTGTATGGGCCCTCGACGAGCACAGTGCCCCAGGGCCAGATGGATTCTCGGGGGTATTTTTTCGCACGTGCTGGGATATCATCAAGTCTGACATCCACAATGCGACCTCCGCCTTCCTCCAAGGAGCCACCTATCCCAGAGCCATATCGAGCACCAACCTCATCCTCATCCCAAAGAAAGACAACCCAGAGACTTTTCGCGACTTTCGCCCCATCAGTCTTTGTACCTTTACTAACAAGATCATCTCCAAGATTATCGCTTCCCGAATGGCAGGCCTTCTTCCCAAGATCATCTCGGAGGAGCAGAGCGGGTTCGTTCGGGGGAGAAATATCCAAGACAACATCATGCTAGCTCAAGAGTTAGTCACTTGTATGAAATTTCCGGCCAGAGGGGGCAACATTGCTATCAAATTAGACATGGAAAAAGCCTACGACAGACTAGACTGGCAGTTTATGATCTGGGTCCTCAGGGCTTTCGGCTTCTCCGAAACCTGGACCAACGTGGTGTGGAGATCTATCAGCAACTCGTGGTTCTCCACGGTTATCAACGGCCAAGCGGATGGGTTCTTTAAATCAACCCGAGGGGTCAGGCAAGGGGATCCGCTATCCTCTACCATCTTCATCATTACAGCGGACGCTTTGAGCAGAAACCTTAACAAAATGACGAATACCCCCAATTTTTAGCACTACCATACGGCCAGCGGCTGTCCAATCATCACCCACCTAGCATTCGCTGACGATATCCTCATTTTCTCAGCCGGGGACATTGGGTCGGTGGAACCACAAGACGCTCCAAATCTATGAAAAGTGCTCTGGTCAGAAGATCAACCCGGATAAGAGCGTCATCTACACCCACCACAAGATCAAGAGAGAGCAAGCGAATAGCATTTCGACCACCACATCTTTCTCTATCAAACACCCTCCATTCCTCTACCTTGGGTGCCCTCTCGTGTATGGAAAATCCAACGCCGGGATCTTCGAGAGTTTGACTAAACGAATCAGGAAAAAGCTCGAAGGCTGGCACAATGCCACCCTATCTCCAGGCGGCAAGATTATTCTCATCAACCACATCCTCACCTCCATTCCCATCTACACCCTGGCAGCGTGCTCACCTCCCAAGAAAGTCCTTTCCTACATCGAGAGCATCTTCAGTAATTTTCTATGGGGTCACAGCGGCGGCCATGAGAAGCACCACTGGGCCAGTTGGGATACCATGGCTCGCTCCACGGATATGGAGGGTTTGGGTTTTACCAAACTCTCTCACATTGTTAACGCCTTCTCGATGAAGTTGTGGTGGACGCTTCGTACCAGCAAGAACTTATGGTCCAGGTTCATGAAGGCCAGATATTTCAAGCACATCCACCCATCTACGGCTACTGCCAACAGCAGATCATCCGCAGCCTGGCGTCGCATTCTTCACGGTCGGACCCTTGTCGAACCAGCTATCCGCCTTACGGTGGGCATCGGGGATGCCTCACCATTCATGGAACGCTGGATTGGCGACTTCCTGCTAACCTCCACCCCGGTGGCCCCCAAAAATAGCACTATCAAGGATCTTTGGGACCCTCCTAATAACTCTTGGGATTGGGGTAAAGTCAGGTCTTGGGCTGGGCCCGATGCGATCGACCTCATTCGTCGCAGCTGCTTGAGGATCGATCCGGATGCCGATAAGCTCTTGTGGTCGCACTACGGTTCTGGCGCCTTCTCGGTTAAGACTGCCAGAAATGTCATCCTGGGTAATACGGCCACGTCTCCTACTATTGCCTCCTTTTGGCAGATATGCATCCCCAAGAAGTGGTCTTTCCTCATCTGGAGAGCCCTACGCAATATCCTCCCCACTGACGACAAGCTCAATGCCATCGGGTTCAGCCTCGCCTCTGCATGCACGTGCTGCTCGGATCGACAATCGAAAATAGCCAACCACATCCTCAGTCAGGGGGACCTACCGGTCAAGGTCTGGAGTGCTCTTTTCCAGCGTTGCAGATTGCCCCATGGAGGCAAAAACTTTCACCATCTCATGGACACCTGGGCCTCTGCGTCCCACGGCCACCAGATAGTTGCAGCAGCTGCCACGTGGGTCATCTGGAAAAATCGAAACAAGGCGAGATACGAAGGCCATCAATTCAGCGCGGAACAGCTAACTTGGGACATCATTCGCCAATGCCACAAGCGGAAACCCCTCTGTAGGCACGGCAGTGTGACCTTCTGGAACTCCCTCCTTTCCTCGGCTTAGCCGTTTTGCTTCTGTTCGCCTCTTCTTTTGTCTGTATACGTATTTAGGCTTCGACATTTTGTGCCTTTTGGTATAATTGTAAAGGTTCGGCCGTTCGGCCTTATTGAATAAAATGGTGGTTTCCCAATATATATATATATATATATATATATATATATATATATATATATATATAAATATTCTTTATATAAATAAATAAATAAATAAATAAATAAATAAATAAATAAATATATATATAATATATTATATATATATATATATATATATGTATTTATATAAAGAATATATATATAAATATATAATATATATATATATATATATATATATATATATATATATATATATATATATATATATATATATATATATATATATATATATTGGGAGGTATTTTGCATTTTTTAAAATTATATAAGCTTTCTTGTTGAAGTAATAATAAAGATAATATTAGATTATGAATATTTTAAATATAGATAATTATTTAAAACTTTATTTAGTTAGTTTTTATTTTGCTTATTGGTTTATAAAGAAAAGAGAATAAAAAAAGAAAAAAAAATAATAGAAAAGGAAAAGGAAAAAAAATATATATATATTAATATATATATATATATATATATATATATATATATATATATATATATATATATATATATATATATATATATATAAAATAGGGCATGCACTGTTCCCTTGCGGGAACAGTATTGCATAAGCCTGACCACTTAGTCCCGCGGCTAAAAAGCCCAGGTCGAGCCTCTCCTTCTCCATAAACATCGCAAAACCCTAAAAAAAAAAAACCAGAATCGAACTTCTTACCCTCGCCAACCCCGACCTTCACCTAAGCTTGGCGACCTACCCTGGACTGTGCGCGCACGCCACCGCAGGTGGTCGCGGGCCTAACACGTGCGCGCATATGCGCGACAACGCCACCATAGTAGTAGCGAGCAGTTTTTGGGCCAACTTCACAGAGATGTTTCGTCGTGTACTAGCGTTCCTTCCCTGAACCGATTTCACAGGTGCATCCTTGACCTAACCATCTTCGGCTCTGTGCAAATAGTTCGTTGGTATCTGCCATCGATGGACTGTTAAATCGACACAAAGTCGAGGCAAAGACTTGTCAAAATAGAACATGAAACAGCCCCAAACCCCCTAATTGGAAGGCTAGTTACGGGCAATTCATTGACAAGTTTAGGGAACTACTTAAACAATCCTACGGACAACGTAAACAGCTATGAAATCTTGTTTTTAGTTTAAATTTTGGTTTATTAATTATCGAGAAAACTAGGGTGAGAGTTAAGAGAAAATAGTTTTCAAAACAATAAATTTTACCGATACGGAGTCCGCCCCGACAAACCAGGCGACGTGGTCACATACTACATACATCGAAAGGCGCATATGGATGTTGTCGACGTGTGAAAACTGACGAAAATTGATTTCGTTGTGTGGACACGACGAAATCAGTGTGTATCCGTCGAGATACCCCCGTATCGACCTTTTGCAAACTTTGCCATAAATTTGTGTACGTTCGTCGTATCGAGACAAAACTTGCTCCAGTAGGACCGTATCAAAATTTTGGTTCTGTGTGCTAAGTTTGGTCCGATGCTGAGAAGGTCGACCAGAACGCCTATTTTGAGGGCCCGCGATCCGTTCCAACGGGCAAAATTGTGCACGGCCCGCCGAAATCCAACTTTGGACATATGGTTGGATTTGTCTCCTCAAATCGGACTCGTAGACATGTAGTTTGACGACTTTAGAAACCATAGACATTGGTGCACATTTCGGTGCAAAATGGGTCCAATAATGGACATCATTTTGACCCAAAATTATGATTTTGCCCAGTTCCAGAATTGGACTTTTGGACAGGCATTTTCTAGATATATCTTTTACAACGGGAACATTCTTGATATTTGTTTCAATATCCAGAGCCGTTCGTGGATTTTGATATTCATTGCTGACGTACTTGATTGTTGGATTGCCATTCCCGCACCGCCAAGCAATATACCTTGCCACCTTACTCTGTGATTTACTTTATCTTATTTTCAGTTAGTTATATTTAGCATTACTTATCGGTTGTTAGTATTATATCACTGTGCGTCCAAGTCACACTTGGGTGCAAGCGACTATATCGGTCGTTTACTTGCTTTTGTATTACTCTCTTGCATTGACTTAGCTTAGTGACCACCCATTGATGATGAGATATTGGTATATCTCATACGGCCTTGACACTTGATCATCACGAGTTGTGAGTCACATGTAGGATACGTACTCGCGTAGTCGGCCGGCTACCGATACGTATGAGACATGCAACGGTTAGGAGTAACTGCCAATAGAATTGCATGCTAGTGGACTTGGCAATTACTAGAGGTTCCTATAGGTCATGGATGTGACCCTACTAGGAATTGGGTGGTGTGGACAGTTCCTTAACGTAGGGGCCATATATGTACTTTCCTATTCCAGATCCTGCTGGCCTCTGACATTCGATGAATGTTATACTTTGAGGTCCCTGGTATCCTGGTGGGACCGTACCTGAGTTTTCTGTACCTGTAGCCAGAGTGCCTATGCATTGAAGGGTTGTTCTTAACTACATTATCACTGTAGAACTGGTAGGCACCCTATTGCATGTATCCCTTTATTTTCTATTATATATCACAGTTTATATGGCATGTTCTTCTTGTATCTTGTTACGTCCCTCTGAGGACCTGGTGATCTCTCCAGGTGTGTGCTTTATGACTTTTCATAGGTGTTCTAGCCAAGGCCGTGATCCTCTCCATTCCTTCAAAGATGATTGCTCTTGGTTCGTCTTACCATCTTTATTGATCATTTCCTTGTATATTTTCTCTTATTTGAAGTAGTTGGTAGTGGATTTTTCTCCGCCCAACTTTTGTACAAATAACAATTCAGTATTGACTTTTATCATACATTATTTTTTTATTGTGGATGAGATTTAGTTATCATGGTTTACTGTATTCTTACAGCTTATGTATACATATGAAGGTTCCATATATTGGAGTATACTTCATATATGTACAGCTGGCATGTCTACGTACTTAGTCCCAAGTATTTTGGGACTAGGCTTTACATATTTTTGTGGTGGCCCATGCAGGTCAGTTTATCACTTCGGTTACGTTACTGTACCGATATGAGCCTGCATATAGGATTAAAATCTTGGATCTCATCCACTTAATTAATCTCCTCCATTGAATTCCATTTTCAAACTCTCGCTTGACAGCCTTGATTTGCCTCTTGTTGATTCTTTTCTACCAAAATTCTTATCTTTTCTTCCGTGCTTGATAATGGTTAGAAAGATGACTCACACTAGAGATATGGGTTATATTGTTCAATCACCCTATTAGTTGGACCCTTTTAAGATGAGTAGTATGCCTCATGAGCTATCACCCCGTGTTCTTATAACCCATTAATAAAATATAACTGGATGCCACTGGATATATGCTAGTATAGGAAGATATGTTTACCTAGAATTGTAACACCCAATTTCTGGAATGAGGGTATTTTTGAAATTTTGTATTTATAAATATTAATTATTGATATTTATTTCACATTATAATTTTTGGTGATTTTTAATTATTTTTAAACTATTTAAAAATTGTTTTAAGTCATGACTTGTGATTTTGACGTGCTGCTAGTGAAACCCTAGTGACTGCATGACCTAGAGCCTAACCATGTCATTTGGATGATTTATTATCATTTTTAGCCTAGGGGTATTTTGGTCATTTTGACTTATTTGAATTATTTGATGATTTAGTAAATTGGTGAATTCTAGTTTGACCTTGACTTGTTGAGACCTAGTGAACTAGCCTAGAAGCTAACCCTAGCCATGGTGACCCTAGTCTAACTTAGGTTAACCTACTTTTAGTCATTAGAAACTAATTTTAGAATGAGGGGATTTGGTTTAGTGAATTTAAGTCATGGCTTGTGGTTTCATGAAATGACTTATGGATTAATGATTTATTTGATCATGACTTGGCCCATGGCCCATAACTAGAAGCCCTAACCCTAACTAAAGCCTAAATGACCAGCCATAGGGATCCCCACCCTATATAAACACTTATTCTCTAGGGCTTGCCTCTTTCTTTATTCATTTCAACATTGGAAAAGAAAGGTATGTGTCCCCCTTCCAAAAATCCCCATAAATCAATTTTAATTCCTTTTTAATCCTAGTTTCTTGCATTAGAACATAATACTCTCCTATCTTCTGATTTTGGGGTTTAATCCCAGCTTTGGGTCAATTTGGAGCTTTTGCCATCAAGAGGAGGAATCCTCCATTTAAAGCTTTTCCAAGCTTTTTGCACATATAGGTAAAACCCTTTAAATTGATTTAAATTTTAGTTTTCTTTGCATATAGGGCTAGATCTAGGAGTCCCCTAGGTGTTCCTGAAATTTGGTTGGATTTCGTGTCCGTTTGGTGCCCGTATCGGACACGTGTCGTATTGTTTTGTAGGTATTTGATTAAATGCCTCTAAGGATTTTATTTTTGATTTTTGTAAAACTAATTATATGAATTTGTTGCTCTATATGTGTATATAAAATTTTGTGAAGACTGATTGGATTTTCGTATCTTTTTCGTGTCCAAAAGGGACATGGCCATGCAGTACGAGACCCCCGTGCTGTGTCCTGCTGCTCGGGCACTGTAGCGGACACGACACTACACATCTTGACACAAAAATTTGTACACACCTGAGGGCTATGACTGACAACACGCACACCAAATTTGAGGCCAAACCATCGAGTGGTTAGTGAGAAATCTCACTCGCACCGATCGATGCCTGTCATGCACGCACGTGTAAACCCCCACTGATACGTGTCTCGTGCTCGGGACACGCGACACCAGGACACTGTTCAGGATGACACACACGTACCCCTAGACCCCCTCTACCCTCTGACACGTGCACGTGACCCATGATTCACTGTGTCGTGTCCTAGGCTAATCGACACTTCAGTACGAGGCTTGGCTGCACTGTGCACTGTTATTTCTATTTTGGTGGCTTGGACACTTCGTGTCCACTTGTGTGGATACGAGAACCCTCACCTAGGCACGTACACATGTACACACTATTTACCAACCTTTCTAATCGAATATCGATTGTTAATTTCAATTCGAAATGGGGAATTTCTAACAATTTCAGATACTTAAACTATCAGTTTGGTTCTAAGGATTTAAAGGAAGGTTTAACTATTTTGTATGATCATTTGAGTGTGGGCTCACCAGTACAAGCCTGGGAATTAACTTGATTGATTTGGATGTTGTCTTTTTGATTTTATGTATGTATGGCACTGTCACACTGTGGGATGATTTTGTATTTTCATTTTAGATTAGATATAGGATGTTGTTCTTAAAAGCTGATTTTGTATTTTTATTTTAGATTAGATATAGGATGTTGTTGGTTTTGATTTTATGTATGTAATGGCACTGTCACACTGTGGGATGATTTTGTATTATCATTTTAGATTAGATATAGGATGTTGTTCTTAAAAGCTGATTTTTTATTTTATTTTAGATTAGATATGAGGACTGAACACTGTGGGATGATTTTATGTATGTAATGGCACTTTGTTTGATTATTGAAAAATCTAAGATTTCCTTCATTTCTGAAAACCGAAAAACCATGTTGAATTTCTTACACACACATGTCACTAAGTAGGAACTGACCCTGTGACACATTGAAATAACTGAAATGATGAACCTGTGACCTGAGTTTTAACTGAGATTTGTTTGAATTTAAAACTGATTTTTCCCTGTTTCCTGAGATTACATCAATGTTCACTCAATCACTCTTTCCACTCACTTCACCCATATTTATACTCTTACACACTCTCCACACTTTTCCCCACTGATCTGAGAACACAAATGATCTCTCACACACACACACATGGGATCCTGTCACACAGGTTTCCTTCTTATTTTTCTGTCACACATTAGACACATAGGTATGACTGAACACTCATGCACATTCTAACAGTCTGCACCACTCTTGATCACTGTCTCCCTCATTGCATTTGATTTCCTATTAAGCCCAGGGTTCCCCATCCTAACTTGGTTCAGTCCCTATTTGTTATAGTATCTTGAATGTATTCCCAGGTTTGTATGCCTATAACCCCCCTGAATTTCAGATTTAGATATACATATGGGTTAGATGCTAGTTCATATGTCTTTGGGTCAATACTAAGTATTTGAGTCTCTGAAACATTGGCAGTAGGCTGCCCCTTCAAGGGCAGCAGTAGTGGAGTGAGAGGGGGAGGGTATTGGTGAGACCTGTGCACTAGAGTGCAAAGGCAAGTGAGGCCCTGCCTAGGCCAGGTTTGGCATTGGGTTGGATTAAGTTAGAGATTGAATTGGAATTAGGAGCTATATAGGTAATGAGATGGATGTATATATATATAGGTGGTTGTATATAGTTGAGAATGTGTATATTTTAGATAGTGTCTAAGGCTTGAGTATTAGATATTATATAGGATTAGCTTTTGAGCCTATTGGCAGGCTTGGTTTGGCTTGATAATGTGCATATGTATGTTGTATGTGAATGTGTATATGGATATAGGTTAGGCTTATATGTGTTAGAGTATAGGCCTTAGTGTATATATATGAGGATATATATATGATACATGATATATTGTATATATACTAGGTTGGGAGGTTTGGGTCTGAATTTTATATATATATATATATATTATATATATATATATATATATATATATATATATATATATATATATATTTTTTTTTTTTTTTTTTTTTTTTTTTTTTTTTTATATATATATATATATATATACATATGGGTGGTAAGCTCATATAAGGTTAGACTATATAATTGATGGGTATATGTGATAGTTAGATGTATGTGGTTTTGTTTGATAGGCATATGTATGTCTAGGGCTATAAACATTGAGTATATATACATTGATGTGTAATAGGATTCCTAGGATATGTAAGTCTATGGTGTGGACTTGAGTTATCTTTACTATAGAGTTGACTTGACAGTTAACCACCCTAGAGTTGACCAAGGTTTGACCCAACAGTTCAAGATTGACTGAAGTTGACCAAAAGTCAACATTGAGTCCAGATGTGACCAACTGACCTAGTTTGACTAGAATAGTTGACTTGGGATGACCCAGGGTTGACCAAGTTTGACTTGGACCTAGTTTGACCTAGACAGTTGACCAGTTTGACTTAGAGTTGACTTTGACCTAGAATTGACTTAGAATCATGTAGATTGCATCGTAGACTCCATTTATCTTATTTAAATATATTATAACCTGTACTGCTCTATTTAGGACATTGTGACTCCGGTACAGATATCTGATATTTTACTACTCTTTTCAGAGTATCAGGCGAGTACAATCTCTGATAGTTCTCTCATTTACTTGTCAATTACTGTACTTCAGTTCTAGATAGTTGTATGCGATTCTCTGTTACAATATGTATGGATATTCTGGATTCATGTATACGACACACATTTATTATCTGGCCTCTATTACTGGAATCATTCTGGAATCATTTACTGGTATCATCATATTACTGGCTGGACTCATCTTGAATCATTGTGTCGGATTTCTGGATTCACTTGCTGGGAGGGGAAATACTAGAGTAAGACATATAGACATACCTCATTTCTGGAATCACCCTTTGCTGGAATCAAACTGGAATTATAGCCATCTCACACCCGGCCAGGTGTGTGATGTGTCGGATTACCCATAGCCGTTTACATATCGATCTCGGTATTTTAAAACACACTGCTAGAGTATATGCTGGACTCACCCTAGAATCATTGATCACTATGACTGGAATCGTCCCTTACTGGATTCATATTGTATTAGATTCATCTTGTACTGGACTTACATTGGAGTTACACTGGTCTACATTGCTGTCTGGACTCTATATCATATTACCCTGGTTCAGCTAGTTCTATTTTTACAGTCTTCATTGCTATGATTCTTCTCTTGTTTAGTTATTTACTTTCCTTGCACTTTATCTGTCTTTCTTACCATCACCTGAATATAAACTGCCATTTTTATCAATACAACTGTCTATAATTGCTTTATAGTTTCCTGTCATTTACTTGGATTTTCTAGATGAGATGCTCGTTCCTGTCCTGACTGGACCTGTTGTAAATTTTACAGATGATTGTCCTGAGGACACGTGCCCTACATATTACTATCCCGGAGATGGTTTAGCTACCTTTGGCCCCGACACTCAGGAGTGATCGGGATTTAGTTTAGTAGACTTGCATTTATTTTCATTTAGAGCTTGTTGTATAGAATTGAGACTTGAGATGTATTTGAGATTATTCAGATGTTGTTATTATTTCAGTAGTTATTGTTGTCTTTAATTTCTTAGTTATATTTTTGTGTTATCTTATCGTGCTTAGACTGTGATTGAGTTACACCATATCTTATACTTGTCCTCCGTTCGAGTTGATCATGATGAGCACATTATATACTGCATGAGTTGATGGTTAGTTAGAGACTTAGAACAGCGTTCTACCGCCGACACTGCGGCGTAGGCTGGACGCTGTTACGTACTCGTACCCTCACAGTGGGTGCGGGTCGTGACACGTTTTTAGTGATGGCCCATGCAGGTCGAGAGTCGTATTAGTACGATATCGTGGTAGTACCGCAACTTAGTTGTACTGCTGCGAGCCTGCGATAGGACTGAAAGATAGGCTTTATCGAGAGGCACTCAATCACAGTTAGGAAATTTCTGCTTTAAATCATGCAATCTACATATCGTACTGATTTGCCTTCTTTGAAATAACTGTCCTCCTTTGATATATCGATTCCTGCTCAGTATTGACTTCCTTGTTCGATCTGTCTTCAGGATGGTGGAGACACGATCACATCGCTCTGGTACAGCAGTTGCTGTAGAGGGACTGCCACCTCAGCCAGTTCAGCAGGGTCAGGAGGCTGCAGCTCCTGCCACCTCTCTATTGGGACTTCAGCAGCAGCAGCAGGGGGTATGCCTCCATCAGCTCGGAGGCAGGACCCAGTCATCCCAGAGATGCAGTTCCAGCAGCCGCCGCCTACAGGACACGTGGATGCGGCACAGATGTTCGCCTACTTCCAGCAGTTTGTGGACCAGCAGCAGGCCCAACCGGATAGGGGCATGGAGTTGGCCCTTACGGCAATCGCAGCTCGACCAGTGATCCAGCAGCCGAGGACACCGAGAATAGAGCAGTTCCAGAAGATGAGCCCCAGAGACTTCCTGGGGACAGAGGGAATTTTGTATGCTGACGAGTGGATCGAGCATATAGAGGAGATCTTTCGCCTGGCTCGGATACCGACAGATCTCCAGATAGAGGCAGCAGCTAGCTGGATGCGAGATCTTGCTCGCACCTGGTATCAGTCAGACCCCAGGGTGGGGGTAGCTGGACAGACTTGGGAGGAGTTCAAGGGCTTCTTCAAGAAGAAGTTCTTTCCAGATTCAGCGCTCAGAGCCTTGGTGTCGCAGTTCGAGAGCTTAGTTCAGGGAAGCCTGTCAGTGGAGGAGTACGCTGGGGAGTTCGACCGCCTCAGCAGATTCATAGAGGGCTTGAGCGAGGCGTGAAGGCCCAGAGGTTCCGGAAGGGTCTGCTCAAGGAAGTCAAGTCCTTGACCAAGGGCAACAGGGATGCCACTTTCGAAAGATTTTGACGGGAGCTTTATTGGCTGAGGATGATCTTAAGCTGAGGCTCAAGAGGGGACGGGACGCTCACGGTATCAGCAGCAACGGAGGCCAGGCCAAGTGGCCTCATGTGCAGATTCAGCAGACGCAGGCACCAGTGGAAGTTCAGCCGGTGCAGCATCAGTATCGGGGTCAGGACCCGAAGGCGATCAGTTGTTCCTACTGCAAAGTCGGGACACATTTGGGAGCAGTGCAGGAAGATTGAAGGTTTGCTATTTCTTGGGTCAGCTGCCCACCAGAAGATAGATTGTCCCATTACACCTCCTTTTGAGGGAGCTAGGCCACCTGTAGCTCAGCACCAGAGGGGTAGAGCTTTTGCGATGGCGGTCGAGGAGACCGACGCTGCAGGTGATGGGTTAGCAGGTTTGTCCTTCTCATTTTTCCTCCCCACTTTTATGTGTGATTTCCCTTAGTACCTGCCAAGATATTGCTTGTGATTGCTAGATAGTGTAGCTACCCTGTTCGAGACTGTGGAATCACGACCAGAAGGATTGTGTTGCTTCGACTTTGATTGATTGGGGGTTTGACCTAGGAAAGGTGCGATCATCTTAATTTCGAGGACAAAATTTTTATAAGGTGGGTAGGATTGTAACACCCAGTTTCTGGAATGAGGGTATTTTTAAAATTTTGTATTTATAAATATTAATTATTAATATTTAGTTCACATTATGATTTTTGTGATTTTTAATTATTTTTAAATTATTTTAAAACTGTTTTAAGTCATGACTTGTGATTTTAACGTGCTGCTAGTGAAACCCTAGTGACTGCATGACCTAGAGCCTAACCATGTCATTTGGATGATTTATTATCATTTTTAGCCTAGGGGTATTTTGGTCATTTTGACTTATTTGAATTATTTGATGATTTAGTAAATTGATGAATTCTAGTTTGACCTTGACTTGTTGAGACCTAGTGAACTAGCCTAGAAGCTAACCCTAGCCATGGTGACCCTAGTCTAACTTAGGTTAACCTACTTTTAGTCATTAGAAACTAATTTTAGAATGAGGGGATTTGGTTTAGTGAATTTAAGTCATGGCTTGTGGTTTCATGAAATGACTTATGGCTTAATGATTTATTTGATCATGACTTGGCCCATGGCCCATAACTAGAAATCCTAACCCTAATCAAACCCTAAATGACTGGCTATAGGGATCCCCACCTTATATAAACATTTATTCTCTAGGGCCTGCCTCTTTCTTTATTCATTTCAACATTGGAAAAGAAAGGTATGTGTCCCCCTTCCAAAAATCCCCATAAATCTATTCTAATTCCTTTTTAATCCTAGTTTGTTGTATTAGAACCTAATACTCTCCTATCTTCTGATTTTGGGGTTTAATCCCAGCTTTGGGTCAATTTGGAGCTTTTGCCATCAAGAGGAGGAATCCCCCATTTGAAGCTTTTCTAAGCTTTTTGCGCATATAGGTAAAACCCTTTAAATTGATTTAAATTTTGGTTTTCTTTACATATAGGGCTAGATCTAGGAGTCCCCTAGGTGTCCCTAAAATTTGGGTGGATTTCGTGTCCGTTTGGTGCCCGTATCGGACACGTGTCGTATTATTTTGTAGGTGTTTGATTAAATGCCTCTAAGGATTTTATTTTAGATTTTTGTAAAACTAATTATATGAATTTGTTGCTCTATATGTGTATATAAAATTTTGTGAAGACTGATTGGATTTTCGTGTCTTTTTCGTGTCCAAAGGGACACGGACACGCGCACGAGACCCCCGTGCTGTGTCTTGCTGCTCGGGCACTGTAGCGGACACGACACTACACGTCTTGACACAAAATTTGTACACACCTGAGGGCTTTGACTGACAGCACGCACACCAAATTTGAGGCCAAACCATCGAGTGGTTTGTGAGAAATCTCACTCGCACCGGTCGATGCCTGTCGTGCACGCACGTGTAAACCCCACTGATACGTGTCTCGTGCTCGGGACACGCGACACCAGGACACTATTCAGGATGACACACACGTACCCCTAGACCCCCTCTACCCTCTGACACGTGCACATGACCCATGATTCACTGTGTCGTGTCCTAGGCTAATTGACACTTCAGCACGAGGCTTGGCTGCACTGTGCACTGTTATTTCTATTTTGGTGGCTTGGACACTTCGTGTCCACTTGTGTGGACACGAGAACACTCACCTAGGCACGTACACATGTACACACTATTTACCAACCTTTCTAATCGAATATCGATTGTTAATTTCAATTCGAAATGGGGAATTCCTAACAATTTCTGATACTTAAACTATCAGTTTGGTTCTAAGGATTTAAAGGAAGGTTTAACTATTTTGTATGATCATTTGAGTGTGGGCTCACCAGTACAAGCCTGGGAATTAACTTGAATGATTAGGATGTTTTTTTTGATTTTATTATGTAATGGCACTGTCACACTGTGGGATGGTTTTGTATTTTCATTTTAGATTAGATATAGGATGTTTTCTTAAAGCTGATTTTGTATTTTTATTTTAGATTAGATATAGGATGTTGTTTTTTTTATTTTATGTTTGTAATGGCACTGTCACACTGTGGGATGATTTTGTATTTTCATTTTAGATTAGATATAGGATGTTGTTCTTAAAAGCTGATTTTGTATTTTCATTTTAGATTAGATATGAGGACTGAACACTGTGGGATGATTTTTGTATGTAATGACACTTTGTTTGATTATTAAAAAGTTTGAGATTTTCTTCTTTTCTGAAAACCAAAAACCCATGTTGAATTTCTTACACACACATGTCACTAAGTAGGAACTGACCCTGTGACACATTGAAATAACTGAAATGATGACCTGTGACCTAAGTTCTAACTGAGATTTGTTTGAATTTAAAACTAATTTTTCCCTATTTCCTGAGATTACATCAATGTTCACTCAATCACTCTTTCCACTCATTTCACCCACATTTACACTCTTACACACTCTCCTCACATTTCCCCACTGATCTGAGAACACAAATGATCTCACACACACACACACACACATACACACACGGGATCCTGTCACACAGGTTTCCCTCTTATTTTCCTGTCACACATTAGACACACATGTATGACTGAACACTCATGCACATTCTAACAGTCTGCACCACTCTTGATCACTGCCTCCCTCATTGCATTTGATTTCCTATTTAAGCCCAGGGTTCCCCATCCTAACTTGGTTCAATCCCTATTTGTTATTGTATCTTGAATGTATTCCCAGGTTTGTATGCCTATACCCCCCCTGAATTTCAGATTTAGATATATATATGGGTTAGATGCTAGTTCATAGGTCTTTGGGTCAATACCAAGTATTTGAGTCTCTGAAACATTGGCAGTAGGCTGCCCCTTCAAGGGCAGCAGTAGTGGAGTGAGAGGGGGAGGGTATTGGTGAGACTTGTGCACTAGAGTGCACAGGCAAGTGAGGCCCTGCCTAGGCCAGGTTTGGCATTGGGTTGGATTAAGTTAGAGACTGAGTTAGAATTAGGAGCTATATAGGTAATGAGATGGATGTATATATTATAGGGTGGTTGTATTAGTTGAGAATGTTTATATTTTAGATAGTGTCTAAGGCTTGAGTATTAGATATTATATAGGATTAGCTTTTGAGCCTATTGGTAGGCTTGGTTTGGCTTGATAATGTGCATATGTATGTAGTGTATGTGAATGTGTATATGGATATAGGTTGAGGCTTATATGTGTTAGAGTATAGGCCTTAGTGTATATATATGAGGATATAATATGATACATGATATATTATATATATACTAGGTTGGGAGGTTTGTGTTTGAATTATATATATATATATATATATATATATATATATATAATATATATATATATATATATATATATATTATATATATATATATATATATATATATATATATATATATATATATATATACATACATATGGGTGGTAAGCTCATATGAGGTTAGACTATATATAATTGATGGGTATATGTGATAGTTAGATGTATGTGGTTTTGTTTGATAGGCATATGTATGTCTAGGGCTATAAACATTGAGAATATATATATATATATATATATATATATATATATATAATTGATGTAATAGGATCTCCTAGGATATGTAAGTCTATGGTGTGGACTTGAGTTATCTTTACCATAGAGTTGACTTGACAGTTAACCACCCTAGAGTTGACCAAGGTTTGACCCAACAGTTCAAGATTGACTGGAGTTGACCAAAAGTCAACATTGAGTCCAGATGTGACCAACTGACCTAGTTTGACTAGAGTAGTTGACTTGGGATGACCTAGGGTTGACCAAGTTTGACTTGGACCTAGTTTGACCGAGACAGTTGACCAGGTTTGACTTAGAGTTGACTTTGACCTAGAATTGACTTAGAATCATGTAGATTGCATCATAGACTCCATTTATCTTATTTTAAATATTATAACCTGTACTGCTCTATTTAGGACATTGTGACTCCGGTGCAGACATCTGATATTTCACTACTCTTTCAGAGTATCAGGCGAGTACATTCTCTGATAGTTCTCTTATTTACTTGTCAATTACTGTACTTCAGTTCTGGATTCATGTATACGACACACATTTATTATCTTGCCTCTATTACTGGAATCATTCTGGAATCATTTACTGGTATCATCATATTACTGGCTGGACTTATCTTGAATCATTGTGTCAGATTTCTGGATTCACTTGCTGGGATGGGAAATACTAGAGTAAGACATGTAGACATACCCCATTTCTGGAATCACCCTTTGCTGGAATCAAACTGGAATGATAGCCATCTCACACCCGGCCAGGTGTGTGATGTGCCGGATTACCCATAGCCGTTTACATGTCGATCTCGGTATTTTAAAACATACTGCTAGAGTATAGACTGGACTCACCCTGGAATCATTGATCACTATGACTGGAATCGTCCCTTACTGGATTCATCTTGTATTAGATTCATCTTGTATGGACTTATATTGGAGTTACACTGGTTACATTGCTGTCTGGACTTTATATCATATACCCTGGTTCAGCAGTTCTATTTTTACAGTCTTCATTGCTATGATTCTCTCTTGTTAGTTATTTACTTTCCTTGCACTTTATCTGTCTTTCTTACCATCACCTGAATATAAACTGCCATTTTCAATACAACTGTCTATAACTGCTTTATAGTCTTTGTCATTTACTTGGGTTTTCTAGATGAGATATGCTCATTCCTGTCCTGATGGACCTGTTGAAATTTACAGATGATTGCCCTGAGGACAGTGCCTACATATTACTGTCCAGGAGATGGTTTAGCTACCTTTGGCCCCGACACTCAGGAGTGATCGGGATTTAGTTTAGTAGACTTGCATTTATTTTATTTAGAGCTTGTTGTATAGAATTGAGACTTGAGATGTATTGAGATTATTCAGATGTTGTTATTATTTCAGTAGTTATGTTGTCTTCAATTTCTTAGTTATATTTTGTTTTATCTTATCGTGCTTAGACTGTGATTGAGTTACACCATATCTTATACTTGTCCTCCGCTCGAAGTTGATCATGATGAGCACATTAATATGCATGAGTTGATGGTAGTTAGAGGACTTAGAACAGCGTTCTACCGCCGACACTGCGGCGTAGGCTGGGCGCGTGACGTACTCGTACCTCACAGTGGGGCGGGCGTGACAAGAATATAGAGTGTTAGTTGCCCATACTCCATTGGTCAACAAAGCCTGGCACAAGAGACAGTAGGACGACTGTATAAACAGGAAAACCGGACAACACATAGATTCTACGAACCTTGAACTATTTATAACTGCTCTCATCATTATCTTTCGTACTTAAACTTTGTACTATCATGAATGATGTCGCTATTTATAGACTAGTTTTACAAGATTATTCTTTATCGAGGTTGTTCAAGACATATGTATACTGGGGACGCCCACTAACATATTGTCTAATCAGAATCAGTTTATTATGGTCTGATCAACCTTGGTGCGCTTGGTTCGCTCTTCATATGAAGATCCCACGTAGAGTGAGATATAGATGTCTTTAGGATCTCATCCGCACTACCTTGACGACTCTATCTGAATTACTTAATCGCCCTTGGAAACCTGCATTCACATTTTATTCCCTCTCCCTTGAAACTCTTGATTATTTTTGTCGTTACTTATTGCGGAAAACAAATGCTCGTATTTGAGGGAAGATAGATACATAATGTTTCCCTTGGTTCACCATACCACATATGGCCATGAAAGGCTATATATACACAAGTGTAGCAACCATCGGCCAAGCCTATGACTATAACCTTGCCTTGAGTTAATTGTCCTTCTCGACCCTGAAATGCTATCATGATCTTCTAGTCAATTGAATATGAGAATGATTAGAATCGTACCTTGGTTAAAACACCAACCTATCAGACTATCTATTCTTGGGGAACAACTATTGGGAGTCTCTAATTATTTCTTGATTCTTGCTTTAACTAGCAACCCTTATGCCTTAACCCAACCCTTACTCGACCAAGTCCACAGTTAAGACATGAGAGGAACAGACAGAAAACAAAGACAAGCAGTTACCATGACTATAATAGACACCCATCCAGAGATTAGGGATCCAATCGGTGTTATTCCAGGTATAAGATTTTATTATTAAAGAAGTGACTTAGCATTAGAACAACACATTCACCGTCTTAGCCAATATTTGTAGCCTAACACTCCATCATGATTTACCAGTTATCAACATCAATACATGAGTACTAAATCGATACCACTAGAATCCTTATGACCATAGTTTGGCAGGGCTTGACACAACTTAGAGATCTTTCTATGACGTGCTTTAGAGTTCATTACCCCATCGATAGACTCGTATACTATGGAGGAGTTGGTCATTATATTTTATCCACTCATGTATCGTTGTATGCAATCATTCTATTATTAGAAAAAGGGTACGGTCCTTGAATTTGATTTATATCTACCATATCATGTACTCTAATACATCGTGCCTTATTCTTATTATCAAAGTTAGCGTACAATATCACGACCTTGAAATATTCCTAACCTCATTATTCCTAAACCCATGTCTTCATTTCTAGAGTGAGTAGATTGTCAGCATTCTAAATTTTGGAATTCACTAAGCTTATAAATTGATTGAAGTAAATTGGTTCCCAATAGGATAATAAAGTAGTGACTCATGAACTCCCACTTTCTATTTTAGATCATTTGGTGTCCCCGACCGTGACATTTATAATCGGAGCACGAGACCAGCTGTTACCTTCCAACAAATTACACATACAAGATCTAGGTGAGTCCACCTTCATGTAGATATATCATGTCCCACTAAAACACGTCCCTTTGTACTTATTTTTATGATACGACTTTTTGTAAACCACAAAATTATCCCTAATAAATTTTTATTGCTATTATTATTATTATTATTATTATTTAGAAATATTTTGGTAGGTATCTTGATTAATTTAGTAGATGGTTAAATGCAATTTTATTACCAGTATATATTAATCAGAGCCAAATTAGATATATATATATATCTTATGAATTGAGTAGTTTTTCACAAAAAACAATTATAAGTTATTATTTTCTATTTATCAGGAATTTTAGAATTTGTGACATATTTTTTCTAGTGATAATATTGATCAAATGTGTTACATGATTTGTGAATTGGGTAGCTCCCAAGAAGTATACATAATACATATTTGTTATTCTAATATTTTTATTTATTTTGATTTAGAATTATTATTCAGCATCTTTCTGTAATTAAGTAATTATATATGATTATATATAAAAGAGCAAATGAAAAAACAAACAAACAAGCAAGCAAACAAGTTCAATTTCTCGCGATATTTGATAATCTTGCGAGACACCATTACCAAAAAATACCCGCAGACCCCAGAGGACTCAACCGAAAGAAGCCTGTTGCAAACTACACTTTTCCTAATTTCGATCAAATCCTTCCAAGGATTTGAATCATTTTTTTTGTAAATCTTGCTACACCCAACCCGATCCTAAGGATTAGAATGAATCTAATCCTAACGAAGATTCTAGATTAATTAGGATTTAAAAATGTGTGTTAAACTCCAAACTTCGGTCGAGTATATAAACTCGCCACATGAATTGTTTCGGGACTCCTTTCTAAATCTGCCAAATATTGATCCTTGCATCCCCAAAACCAAGCAGCCGTGACCCCAGAGAAAGCCTCGACCACCTGAGCCCCTCTGTGATACCCTTCCCTCGCTATTGATCGCCCCACACTACTAAATTTTTGCTGGAAGCACTGTGCCTAGTTCTTGGACAGAACATCGAGGTAATCACCTTAACGTTTAATTTTCTGTTTGTATACTCGATTAATTTTTGATCCGTAAACTCCTATGTATAGACAACATAACCCTCTGTAAACCCTAGCAATTAGATTCAGTAGTAGTTAACCAGGTTGCCCACGAAATCGATGCGAAGTCGAGAGAAAAACTACCTAAAAACATAACAGAATTGGCTTCCCAGAACCCTAAGTGGAAGGCAAATTATTGTCGACCTATTAACAGTTTAGCAAATATAATTTAAAATAGTAGATGACAACCTATACAAGATCAATTCTTTTTTTGTAGATTTATTTTTAGTCGATTATACATAAAGTTATTCGTCGTTGAAAATCAAGAAAAACTGCTTTTGAAACTGTAAAATTTTAGAAAATATTCCCGATACGACATGCGCCTCGACAAACCGTGTGACGTGGTCGTACACTATATGCATCAAAAGGCGCGTATGGATGTTGCTGACGTGTGGGAACTGACAGAACTCGATTTCGTTGTGCTTGCGCGACAAAATCAATGCGTATCCGTCGAGATAGTCCCGTATCGATGTTTTGCAAACTTGACCATAACTTCGTACACGTTCGTCGGATCGACACGAAACTTGTGCCATCAAGACCGCATCGATTTTCTGGTCTTGTATGCCAAGTTTGGTCCGATTCTGAGAAGGTTGATCGGAATGCCAAATTTGGCGGGGCCCGTAACCCGATCCAATGGGCGATTTTGTGCACGGCTCATCGGAATAAAAATTGGACATACCGTTGAGTTCGTCTCCTTAAACCAGACCCGTAGACATGTAGTTTGAGGACTTTAGAGACCTTAGACATTAGCACGCATATCGGTGCAAAATTGGTCCAGCGGCGAATATCGTTTTGACCCGAAATTATGATTTTGCCCCTGTTCTAGAATTAGACTTTTGGACAGACATTTCCTAGGTATATCACTTATTTCGAGTACATTCTTGATGTTTGTTTCAGTATCCGGAGTTGTTTGGAGATTGTGACGTTTCTTTTGCTGACATTGTGATTCTTGGACTTGCTACCTTCGCACCACCAGGCAAGTTACCTTGCCACCTTACTCAGTAATTTACATATTCTTATTTTCAGTTGTTATTTTAAGTATTTCTTATTTGTTGATATTATAAAACTTTGCGTCCAAGTCACTCTTGGGTTCAAGCGACTCTATCGGTCGTTTTTCTCGCTTTTATCTATTCCTCTTGCAGTGACTTAGTCTAGTGACCACCCCTTTGTTGATGAGGTATTGGTATATCTCATACGGCCTTGACACTTGATTTACCACGTGTTGTGAGTCACATGTAGGACACATGCTCGCGTAATCGACTGGCTACCGATACGTATGAGGCGTACGACGGAAGAGTAACTGCCAATAGAGTTGCATGCTAGTAGACTTGGCAGTTACTAGAGGTTTCATGAGTCATGGACGTGACCCTACTAGGCATTGTGTAGGGTGAACTGTTTCCTTAACGTATGGGTCACTTATGCACTTTCATATTCCTGATCCTGCTGGCCTCTGACATTCTAAGAATGTTATGCTTTGAGGTCCCTGGTATCTTGATGGGACCATACCTGAGTTACCTGCACCTGAGCTTAGATGCCCATGCGTTGAAGGTCTGTTCTTAACTGTATTATCATTGTAGAACTAGTAGGCACCCGATTTGCATTCATCTTTTCTTATATTATATATCACAGTTTATATGGTATGGTGTTTTCTTGTATCTTGTTACGTCCCGCTGTGGACCTGGTTATCTCTCCAGGATTAGACGACTTCCCGTAGGAGTACGGAGCGGCTTTGGATCCATCCTACATTGATGACAAGGCATCTTCCGCTGACTTCTAGCTTATTGATTTCTTTGAGACATTTTAGTGGACATTTTTACATCTTTTTACTTTCTATTTTGCGGAGGTTGGACTCCGATCATTGTGACATTTTTCATAGCTGTTTGGAGTGGGTATGACCACCCGGCTATCTCTTTGATGCACATATTATTTATTAGACTCTTATTTATCCTGTGCTGTGCTGTGCTGTTTTGAGATTAGATACTTATATTCTGGCCTGAGACTTTATTATATATATACAACTTATGTACGTATTCGAGGATTCTATATATTGGAGTATTCTTCATATATGTGCAGCTGGCATGTTGCGTACTTGGTCCTGAGTATTTTAGGACTGGGGCGTTATATGTTTTTATGGTGGCCCATGGAGGTCAAAAAATATGGTTGGGTTACATGACTGTGCCCGACAAGCCTGCATTTAGGAATAGGAATATCTCATCCGGAACTACTACTTCCCTTGACTTCCAAACTTTTTCAAATTCCTTTGATTACTTGAATTACCTCATATCTAACCTCTCTTAATATCGTCCTATTCTTCCTCGCACCACCAGTATGAATCTAAGAAGCGGACACACTTCTGTCTTGGCCCTCACATCTGGTGAAGAGGCTACCCCAGAGGGACAGAATACTCCAATGACTCCGGTGACACCATACCATCCAGGACAGTCGCAGCCTACTACGACACCAGCGACGGTGCACCCAGAGATCGCAGCACCCCTAGTCAGCCAGGCTGGAAAGACCACTACCATGCCACCGGGAGGAAATGTACCACTGCCTCCACCACCACCATTCCTTCAGTAGTTTCCACCACAGTCAGGGCCCCACATGCCTCTACCACCAACGGATGGGAGCCATACTTCCCAGTTTATGTATGTCATGATACGGGCTTAGTGGCAGCAGACTGAGCTGATGAGACAGACTATGATGGCAACATTGGCTATACATCCGCCTCCACCTCCAGTACCAGCTCTAGCACCGGCTCTGCATCCTTATGAAGGCTCTATCAAGAACTTCACAGACATGAACCCCAAGGCCTTCAGAGGAAGAGAGAAGCCACTAGAGGTGTCACAATGGCTCATTAGTACGGAGAAGCTACTGAAGGCATCCCAGTTGCCAGCTCGAGATTAGATGACAGTAGTGGACCTACTATTAGAAGATAATGTCCACCACTGGTGGAAGGCGAAAGAGAGACGATTAGGTGCTGGGATCACCTAGAAGCAGTTCTATGATCTATTCTATGGGAGATTCTTCCCCATCCATGTTCGAGATGGTCTATACGACCAATTCCTTTATCTGAAGCAAGAAAATATGACAGTTGATAAGTATGACTCAGAATTCAATCGCCTGAGTAGATTTGGTGTGGGACTGATCCCAACCGAGTTAGAGAAGACGAGGAGATTCCATCAGGGGGATAGTTCCGGAGCTCAAATCTTAAACGACTACACAGTCTCGAGTCTCCCATTCAGCTGTCTTGGAGGAAGCTCGTGCTCAAGAGATTCTTTGTAAGGAACAGCAGCAGACATTGAGACATCATACACCAGCAATAACACCAGCCCGAGCTACTCAGGGTGGACCTATCAGGAGGCCCACAGAACAGTTCCAACAAAGGCCCATACCTTATCAGAAGCCCACCTACAACTATTACCGAAAGCAGGAACACCTCTTGAAGGACTGTCGAACTCGACTTGGAGCATGCTTGGGATGCGGGTCAGGACAGCACAAGGTGAAGGATTGTCCGGAGCAGCAGTCCTCAGTTTATGCCCAACAGAACCCGAGACCAACAGCCCCAACACTTCCAGCACCTCGGCCAGCAATAGAGCACCTCGCCCACCATTACCACCCCAGTCAGCATAGTTCGAGAGGGCCAGAGCTCAGGGTCTTGGACAGAATTATGGGCAGGTGTTCTTTCTAGCGATTGAGGATACAGAAATAGAGACAGAGGCAGAGGTCATAGCAGGTATGGTTTTAGTTGATTCATTTTCTGCCATTACTTTGTTTGACACTGGAGCCACTAATTCATTCATAGCCACTAGTTTTGCTACTAGACACAACATTTCCATCACACCCTTATCTAAGAACATTAGAATCCTTACTGGAGGAGGAGTTTTACCTGTTAGTGGTATTTGTAGACTTTGTTCTGTAGCAATATGTGGTAGAAAGATGAGAGCACGACTTCTTGTATTCCCTATGCCTACGTTCGATGTATTTCTTTGAATGGACTGGTTGAGCCAGCATTTTGCTCTTATAGACTGCCATAGGGGAAATATCGTCTTTAGACCACCGAATGCGACAGAGTTCGAGTTCACCAAGGAAGGAGAGAGTTATGATGCACCTACATTGGGGACTAACATGATGATGCAGGACACCCCTCAGCACCCTGTCATCACTGAGTTCGAGGATGTATTCTCCGAGGATTTGCCAGGACTACCACCTGACCGAGACATTGAGTTTTCTATTGAGCTTATTCCCGGAGCCGAGCTATTTCATCTCGAGTGTATCATCTGGAACCCAAAGAGTTGGTAGATATGAAGATGCAGATTGACGACTTATTGGAGAAAGCTTTATTCGTGCCAGTGCATCACTATGGGGAGCAACTGAGTGGAGCAAAAGTATTCTCCAAGATTGACTTACGATCGGGCTATCACCAACTAAAGGTTCGGAAAGAAGACATTCTGAAGACGGTATTTCGATCGAGGTATGGATACTACGAGTTCTTGGTCATGCCCTTCGGTTTGACTAATGCTTCCGCGGTCTTCATGAATTTAATGAACAAGATCTTTCACCAGTACTTGGACAAATTTGTAGTCGTCTTCATAGATGATATCTTGATTTACTCTGAGAGTCAAGAGGAGCATGAGCAGCATCTACAGATTGTTTTGGGGACCATGAGGAATGAGCGACTTTTTGCGAAGCTTAGTAAGTGTGATTTCTTTCTCAAGGAGGTATCATTTCTTGGACATATTGTTACTGGAGACGGCATATCAATAGATACAGAGAAGAACACAGCAGTCAAGGCATGGCCCGCTCCTACATCAGCTTCCGAGGTAAGAATTTTTCTTGGACTTGCAGGTTATTACCGAAGGTTCGTAAAAGATTTCTCTCGAATAGAGGGGCCTATGACTCGACTCACTTGGAAGGATCAGGAGTTTGTATGGACAGATGAGTGTCAAGCCACTTTTGACGAGTTGAAGAAGCGCTTGACCACTGCACCTATCTTGACACTACAATCGGGCCCAGGAGGATTTGTGATATATAGTGGTGCATCCGGAAAGGGATTAGGATGCGTATTAATACAGCTTGGTCATGTAGTGGCATATGCATCGAGACAATTGAGGGTGCATGAGAAAAATTATCTGAGCCACGATCTAGATCTCGCAGCGGTTATCTTTGCTTTGAAGCTATGGAGACACTACTTGTACGGCAAGAAGGTTGATATCTACACTGATCATAAGAACCTCAAGTACGTGTTCACACAAAAAGAGTTCAATATGCGACAACGACGTTGGTTGGAGTTGATGAAGGATTACGAGATCGAGCTACATTATCATCCGGGCAAGACTAATGTCATGGCAGACGCATTAAGCCGTAAGCCCATGGCTCACTTCTTGACCACACAGAAGGAGTTGATTAGAGATTTACAGCAGCTTGGCTTTGAGGTAGTATTGCCAGGAGCAGATGGAGTATTAGCCAATCTCTAAGTGAAATCATCATTAATTGATCGGATCAAGGCGACATTGCCCACGGATGCTAGATTTTGACGGCTTCGAGAGAGTACTGAGACAGGAGAGCAGACGGGATTGAGGATTCATCCCGATGGGATATTGCAATGTCGTGATCGTATTTATGTTCATAACAGAGAGCTACGGCAGGAGTTGATGGCGGAAGCACACAGTTCGACCTACTCTATTCATCCCCGAGGAACTAAGATGTACCGAGACTTACAACAGTATTATTGGTGGCACGAAATAAAGCAGGAGATAGCTTGTTTCGTGGCCAAGTGTTTGGTATGCCAACCAGTGAAGCCGAGCACCAGAGGACGGTCGGATTATTACAACCGCTACCCATTCCCGTGTGAAAGTGGGAGCACATTACGATGGACTTCGTCACAGGATTTCCTCGGAGTCCTAGTGGACGAGATGCGGTGTGGGTGATCGTTGATAGACTTACCAAATTGGCCCATTTCTTACCTTTTAGAATGGGACAATCCACAGAAGTTCTGGCAGATATGTTTATGAAGTAAATAGTGAAGCTACATGGGGTATCAGTTAGCATCGTATCGGACCTTGACTCGAGATTCACCTCGTACTTTTGGAGGAGCATGCAAGCAAGTTTGGGTACATATTTGAATTTTAGCACGGCGTACCATCCGCAGACAGACAGCCAGTCAGAGCGTACTATTCAGATGCTAGAGGATATGCTGCACGCATGTATGCTTGACTTTGGTGGATCATAGGAGGACCACCTTCATTTATGGAGTTTTTCTACAACAATAGCTATCAAGCGAGCATCTGGATGGCTCCGTTTGAAGTATTGTATGGTAGGAAGTATCGATCTCATGTCTGTTGGAGCGACATCGGAGAGCGACATATATTGGGACCCGAGTTGGTTTTGAGCACAGTGGAGAAGGTTAAGAAGATACAAGACCACCTGCGAGCAGCGCAGGATCGACAGAAGCAGTGGGCGGACAATCGTCGTCGACCTTTGGAATTCAAGGAAGGCGACCATGTTTTCTTGAAGATATCCCCCACTCGAGGCACGATTCGATTCGGAGGACGTGGCAAGTTGAGTCCAAGATACATTGGCCCTTTCGATTTCTTGGAACGTGTTGGAGAGGTGGCTTACAGATTGGCATTGCCATCATCATTAGAGAGAGTACATAACGTATTCTATGTGTCGCAGCTGAGGCGATACGTGGTAGACAACAATCACGTGCTTGATCACTCCGAAATCACAGTTGGATCGAGCTTGTCGTACGAAGAGCAACAGGTAGGTATCCTTGATCGCTGAGTGAAGGTGTTGCGGAATCAATCTATACCGTTGGTTCGCGTGGCAGGGAAGCACCACTCACTGAAAGAGTCTACTTAGGAGCGCGAGGATGACATCCGAGATCGCTACCCGTATTTGTTTGAAAACCAAGGTACGATTTACTTATATTAGTTTCCTGCCCATCGCATTGCATTGCATACCCCCCTATCGGTAGTCTAATTTCGAGGACAAAATTTTTATAAGTTGGGTAGGATGTAAACCCCCAAAATTTTTCTTAATAAATTTTTGTTGTTATTATTATTATTTATTATTTAGAAATATTTTGGTAGGTATCTTGATTAATTTAGTAGATGGTTAAATACAATTTTAATACTAGTATATATTAATCAGAGCCAATATTATATATATATATATCTTATGAATTGAGTAGTTTTTCAAAAAACAATTATAAGATTATTATTTTTCTATTTATTTAGAATTTTAGAATTTT
The DNA here is from genome assembly GCA_029216955.1 of Iris pallida. Taxonomy (NCBI): domain Eukaryota; kingdom Viridiplantae; phylum Streptophyta; class Magnoliopsida; order Asparagales; family Iridaceae; genus Iris; species Iris pallida. Next base: position 7,155,180 of record JANAVB010022999.1, read on the forward strand.
TAACATATTTTTTTAGTGATTAATATTGATCAAATGTGTTACATGATTTGTGAATTGGGTAACTTCCCAAGAAGTATACATAAAACATATTTTGTTAATCCAATATTTTATTTATTTTGATTTTATAATTATTATTAAGCATCTTTCTGTTATTAAGTAATTATTATATATGATTATATATAAAAGAGCAAATGAAAAAAATAAACAAAAAAGAAAACAAGTTCAATTTCTCGCGAGATTTGATAATTTCGCGAGACACCATTACCAAAAAATACCCGTAGACCCCAGAGACTCAACCGAAAGAAGCCTGTTGCAAACTACACTCTTTCTAATTTCGATCAAATCCTTCCAAGAATTTAAATCATTTTTTTGTAAATCTTGCTACACCCAACCCGATCCAAAGGATTAGAATGAATCTAATCCTAACGGAGATTCCTAGATTAATTAGGATTCAAAAATTGTTGAACTCCAAACTTCTGGTCGAGTATATAAACTCGCCACAAGAATTGTTTCGGGACTCCTTCCCAAATCTGCCAAATATCGATCCTTGTATCCCATAAACCCAGCAGCCGTGACCCTAGAGCAAGCCTCGACCACCTGAGCCCCTCCGTGACACCCTTCCTCCGCTGTCGATCGCCCCACACTGCCAAATTTTTGTCGGGAGCACTGCGCCTAGTACTTGGACAGAACATCGAGGTAATCACCTTACCGTTCAATTTTTTGTTTGCATACTCGATTAATTCTTAATCTGTAATCTCCTATGTATAGACAATATAACCCTCTATAAACCCTAGCAATTAGATTCAGTAGTTGTTAACCAGGTTGCCCACGAATGCGAAGTCAAGAGAAAAACTGCCTAAAAACAGAACAAAATTGGCTTCCCAGAACCCTAATTAGAAGGCAAATTATTATCAACCTATTAACAGTTTAGCAAATCTAATTTAAAATACTAGATGACAACCTTTACGAGATCAATTCTTTTTTTGTAGATTTATTTTTAGTCGATTATACATAAAGTTATTCATTGTTGAAAATCAAGAAAAACTCCTTTTGAAACTGTAAAAATTTAGAAAACTTTTCCTGATACGATGTACGCTCCGATAAATTGGGCGACATGGTCGTGCACTATACGTATTGAAAGGCCCATATGGATGTTGCTGACGTGTGGGAACTGACGGAACTCGATTTCGTCGTGCGCGACAAAATCAGTGCGTATCCGTTGAGATACTCCCGTATCGATGTTTTGCAAACTTGGCCATAACTTCGTGCACGTTCGTTGGATCGACACAAAACTTGCGCCATCATGACCGTATCAATTTTTTGGTCCTGCATGCCAAGTTTGGTCTGATTCTAAGGTGGTTGATCGGAACGCCAAATTTGGCGGGGCTCGTAACCCGACCCAATAGACGATTTTGCGTACAGCTCATCGGAATCCAAAATTGGACATACCGTTGTGTTCATTTCCTCAAACTGGACCCGTAGACATGTAGTTTGACGACTTTAGAGACCGTAGACACTAGCACGCGTATCGGTACAAAACGGGTCCAACGACGGACATCGTTTTGACCCAAAATTATAATTTTCCTCTTGTTCTAGAATTGGACTTTTGGACAGGTTTTTCTAGGTATATCACTTATTCCAAGTACGTTCTTGATGTTTGTTTCAGCATCCGGAGTTGTTTGGAGATTGTGACGTTTCTTTTTTCTGACATTGCGATTCTTGGACTTGCCACCTTCGCACCACCAGGCAAGATACCTTGCCACCTTACTCTGTGATTTACTTTATCTTATTTTCAGTTAGTTATATTCAGTATTTCTTATTTGTTGATATTATAAAACTGTGCGTCCAAGTCACACTTGGGTGCAAGCAACTATCGGTCGTTTTTCTCGCTTTTATTTATTTCTCTTGCATTGACTTAGTCTAGTGACCACCCCTTTGTTGATGAGGTATTGGTATACTCATACGGCCTTGACACTTGCTTTACCACGTGTTGTGAGTCATATGTAGGACACGTGCTCGCGTAGTCGGCTGGCCACCGATACGTATGAGACGTGCAAAGGATATGAGTAACTGCCAACAAAGTTGCATGCTAGAAGACTTGGCAGTTACTAGAGGTTTCATGAGTCATGGATGTGACCCTACTAGGCATTGGGTGGGGAGAACAGTTTCCTTAACGTATGGGTCACTTATGCACTTTTCTATTCTTGATCCTGCTGGCCTCTGACATTCGAAGAATGTTATGCTTTGAGGTCCCTGGTATCCTGATGGGACCATACCTGTGTTACCTTCACCTGAGCTAGATGCCCATGTGTTGAAGGTCTGTTCTTAACTGCATTATCACTGTAGAACTGGTAGGCACCTGATTTGCATTCATCTTTTCTTATATTATATATCACAGTTTATATGGCATGGTATTTTCTTGTATCTTGTTATGTCCCGCTAAGGACCTGGTTATCTCTCCAGGATTAGACGACTTCTCGCAGGAGTACGGAGCGGCTCTGGATCCATCCTACATTGATGACGAGGCATCTCCCGCTGACTTCTAGCTTATTGATTTCCTTGAGACATTTTAGTGGACATTTTTACATCTCTTTACTTTCTATTTTTCGGAGGTTGGACTCTGATCATCATGAATATTTTTTATAGCTGTTTGGAGTGGGTATGACCACCCGGCTATCTCTTTCATGCACTTATTATTTATTGGACTCTTGTTTATTCTGTGCTGAGCAGTGATGAGATTAGATACTTATATTCTGGCCTGAGACTTTATTATATATATACAGCTTATGTACGTATATGAGGATTCCATATATTGGAGTATTCTTCGTATATGTGCAGCTGGCATATTGCATACTTGGTCCTAAGTATTTGGGACTGGGACGTTACACTTTTTGGTCAAAAAGGACTAGTGATAACCCTTACCATAACACCGATGTACTTTTCGACTGCAATTAGAGATCTAACCTTGACTCAAATCTTTTAGCCCAATATATGGTTGTGATCTCCTCGAAGACCTCAATGCACATTGCACTAGTGTGCCACTCACTTGAGTCTTCTTGTGCTACTTAAACACAAAAGTCACAGAAGGCACATTTTTTAGCTTTAGGAACCTAGTCAACCAAACCGACTGACAATTAGGCCAACCACTTGAATTGGAACCTATTCTACATTACCCTAACCTAATAGGGATAGTTTAAATTGATTCCCCAAGATTTTGTCCAACTACTATAGATTAAAATCTAAGGTTCATGCAATCAAAGATTGAAGTCCAATTAGGGAACCTACTGAGACTCAGTTAAATCCATCTGTGCATATCACCATATTTGGGCTATGAAAACCAAACTTGATGAAATAGATCCTTATATCTATTATGTAGTCTCCATCTCTTGGTCCACTAATAAAATTTGTAACCATATCTCTTGTAGCCTATGTTATGAGATAAATGGAATCATGCTGTACCAACTTGTTTTGGTTATGCTTGACTGAGACCTTCCTACTGTCTTGATGAAATGTGGTCAATACATAGGCAATGTTAAAAGAGTAATACATAGGCTTTCCATAGAGTCCATGACTACGATCGGAAGTAACTCATATCCTCAACATCTTCTTGATATTTGACCTTCTTAGAAACCCTTCTACTGTGCTTCCCAAGATTAACCAAGCTCTATAAGAATTGTGAACTTAGTAAGCTCAACCCTTTAAGATGGGATGTCAAACTGGATTATGTTCATATCCGTTCTTTTATCTGTTTAAAAGTTGCGATACAATCTCGTTTTGCATTTTTATCACTTGCTCGTGTGATTAGATAACCGCGATAAAAGATTGCAACCTTAATTCTCCACATTCTGCTCTATCATAGATCGTGCCTTAGTTTCAATTTTGAAATAAAATTTCTGAAGTTAATAGGCAAGCCTCTCAAAGGATTAGCAAATGATTGGGATAGATTGGTTCCAATTGAGCCAATAAAATAATAGCTTATAACGTCGACTCCTATCCGTATCACTTGATACCTCCAACCGTGACTTTGATATTTTGAAGCACAACACTAGCCTTTTTCTTCCCACAAAGTCACACTCATGAACTAGACCAGTCAAGCTACACACATGACTTCCCTGTCCCATATAAATGCTCATTCTGGTACCCCATTCCAATTACCCCACATGTATGGCACAATGAACTTAGAACAAACGATGGATGCCTATTTTGTTCCATTTAATTTTAACCATGCCAATATTGACTCCTTCCCTTAACTAGACTGAGTACTCATGATCCATGCAAGATGCATTACAAATAAGACATATGCATTCCGCTCATACCCATATCTAGATTACCTTTACGACCTCTGACTACAGTTAAGAATGCCCAAAATTCTTACGCCTTTTCCTTATAAATTATCCTTCTTAGAAGTTTTGTAACAACAAATTTTCACGGTTGGCCAACTCCTATAAGTTGGGTAGAGTCTTGAAGGTGGAATACCCCATCTTGTAGTATATGAGGTCAATTTAGTTCCTGTGATAACCACCTCCTCCATCGTTTCGATAAACGGAGTTACGATATGATGTACCTGCCCCCCTATGTACCAATCTAGTCACCTTATATTTTAATATATATTAAGATTATTTTTAATTTTGAGGATGAAATTTTTATAAGTTGGGTAGGATGTAAAACTCCTAAATATTTTGAGGATTTTTATTTTTAATTTTCAATCAATATATCTGACATCATTTTCTCTTATATAAATAAAGCTTGATTTGAAATCTGATATATATTTTATTTATATTACAAATAGCAAGAATTGCAACATTATAGATACCACTAAGTAAAATCGTACAAATGGTTTGTTCTAAAATATTTTGGAAAAATATTTTCGAATTTAGGAATTTTATTAATTTTTATTATGATGTTAATTGAATTAAAATCTTTAAACATGTTATTTTGAAATATATTGATCGAAGAAAGAAATGTATAAAAATAATTTTTTTTAAAATACAATGTTGTTCTTACAATAATTAGTTCTTATAAAGATTATGACATTTTATGTTTAAAATAATCTTTCTCATTTGTGTCCATAAGGTAATACAAATTTTCACGGTTGGCCTACCTCCATGCTCTGTGTCGATAAAGGATTTCCAGGAGTTTCAATCTGCTGCTGGATTACTTAAAGTTCCGTACACTGGCAATTATTTCACTTGGGTTGATAGGCAGTGTGGGTCACCTAAGATGGGGTCTCGGCTTGATAGAGTATTATTTGACTCGAAATGGTTGGCTTGTGCCCCTCTCTCGACGTCCATGCACTTAAATAGAACAGAATCGGACCATGCTCCTATATTGTTATCTCTTGACAGTGAGAATCCTTCGTCCCCTCGGCCATTTCGTTTTCTTCATTTCTGGAAAGATCATGATTCGTTCCTCTCGGTGGTGGAGTCAGCTTGGTTGTCTATTGATCATGTCAATGCTCTCGTACGTATTGGGCTTTGGCTTGGGGCTACGAGAAGAGCTCTCTCTTCCTGGAGTCGGGCTACGTTTGGAGACATCTTTCAAGAAGTGAAGAAAGCTGAAGACGCGGTGACTGCGATTGAAGCGGAGTATGAGGCCAACCCTTCTCTTCGTCCTCAATGGTTGCAAGCCCGAGCTCATTTGAAGCAGCGACTTCGTATTGAAGATGCTTACTTGAAGCAAAAAGCAAGAGTTAAATGGGATGAGGCAGGTGATCGCAATACGAAGTTCTATCATTCATGCGTCTCTTCTAAATGAAATCCCCTTCATATCCACCATATCCTATCGGCCACTGGCTCGATGCTCTCCTCTCTGCATGACATTCAGCAATAGGCCAATGATCATTACAGTAAGGTATTCTCATCCCCTCATTTTGCTATTGATAATGGCTACCTTGATCATATTCCTATTCTTATTTCTAAAGAGGATAATGATTACTTGATTGCTAAACCATCGATGGAGGAATTATTTACTTCTGTCAAGAGCTTGGACCCTAGTAGCTTGTTGGGACCTGACGGATTTACTGGATCCTTTTTCTTAGCCTGTTGGCCAATTATTAGCAATGATATATTTGAGGCAGTATGCCTTTTCATTAACGGATTTGCTTTACCAAGATCTATCACAAGTACATTTTTGCTTCCTATTCCGAAATCCAAACATCCCAAAGCTCTTCATGACTATCGTCCGATCAGCTTGTGCAACTTTGTCAACAAAATTATATCTAAATTATTGGCACGAAGATTGGTTGATATTCTTCCTCGGATCATTTCTCCGGAACAAAGTGGGTTTGTTCGCGGAAGAGAGATTGTTGATAATATCCTTATGGCTCAGGAGATGATTACGGTTATTGATCATAAACATTGGGGAGGTAATATGGCTATTAAGCTTGATATGAGCAAGGCTTATGATCGGGTGAGCTGGGCATTCCTCCTGAAGGTTATGAAGCAATTTGGTTTTTGTAATAAATGGAGGACCATGATCCTGCATTTGGTAGATAATATTTGGTTCTCTACTCTGATTAATGGGAGGTCTTCGGGTTTTTTTCATGGCCAATGTGGTATTCGACTAGGGGATCTGATCTCTCCTGCATTGTTTATCATTGCTGCTGAAGCATTGAGTAGGAGCCTTATTTAGTTGAATTCTGTGAATGGATTTTTTGGTTATTATTCTCCGAGAGGATGCCCTCGAGTCTCCCATTTAGCATATGCCGATGATGTGCTCAAATTCTCTGGAGCAGACAGGCACTCGGTCCAGCTACTTATGCAGACTATTAGCAAGTATGAAGCCAATTCGGGTTAGCTTGTTAATGTTGCTAAATCTGCCATGATGTTATCTGATAAAATTTCACAAGACAAAGCGCTCGAGCTGCAATAAATGACTGGATTTCAACTCCAACATGGTTCATTGGTTTATTTGGGATGTCCTATTATGGTTGGTCGAAGGAATGCTTCTATGTATGATGAATTGATAGGCAAAATCCAGGCAAGGATTTCTGGTTGGAATAACAAGCTTCTATCCTATGGCGGCAGGTTAGTCCTTATCAAGGCTGTGCTTTCCTCTATTCCTATTCATTGTTTATCGGCTTGTAATCCCCCGATAGCTGTCCTTAATCGTGTTGAGAGCATGTTGGATAGTTTCTTCTGGGGTTCAAAAGATGGCATGCCCAAGCGGTCATGGCTTCATTGGGAGCGTGTAGCTCGTACAACTGCTGAAGGAGGGCTTGGGGTTCTAAGACTGGGGGATGTTTTGGACGCCATGACTGTTAAATTATGGTAGAAGTTGAGATCGACAAACTCGCTATGGGCAGGGTTTATGAAGGCCAAATATTGTGCATATTCTAATCCCCAACAAGTAGAGATTACTTCGGCAGCTTCACATGTTTGGAAACATCTTCTACGTGGCCGACAGTTAGGAGATGATTTCATTCATGAAGATGATAGAGGCAATGTTGCTTGGCTCCCACACCCAGCTCAAAAATTCTCGATCACTCCGGCTTGGGATCAGATCCGTGTCCATCATCCTCAATATGATTACTTCAAGAACATTTGGAACAAATGTATGCCTTCAAAATGGTCTATCTTATTATGGCGAATTATCTTCAATAAATTGCCAACTGACGACAATGTTCAGAAGCTTGGATTCTCATTGGCCTCATCATGTCACTGCTGTTCAATTCCGCATGGAGAGCCTGTCTTACATATTTTTGGAGTAGGGGAGTTAGCAACTGCTGTATGGAGTTACTTTCAAGTGATACTTGGCATCCGGGCTAGCAGGCTGGATATGCTACAGAGGTTCCAATGTTGGTGGCGGAAGAGACAGAAGCATGTTAAGCAAGTAGTGGTGGGTGCGATCTGTTGGGTGCTGTGGAAAAACCGTAACAAGTTTCGGTATGAAGCTTATTCCTATTCCTCTGCCCAACTGATTACTGAAGTTAAACGCCAGTTGAAGAAGTCGATGATCCGCTGTTCGCATGCTGAGCCTCCTCTCCTGTAACTAGTTCCTTCACTTTCGTGAGCTTAATCTTGTAGTTAGCTCCTTTACTTTCGATGTTCCCTGTACTTTTGATGATAGAATAAAGAGTTGTTCTTGTTATATATATATATATATATATATATATATATATATATATATATATATATATATATATATATATATATATATATATATATATATATATATATATATTATATATATATATATATATATATATATATATATATATATATATTTTAAAATTGTATAAGCTTACTTGTAGAAATAATAATAAAGATAATATTAGATTATGAATATTTTGAATATAGATAATTATTTTAAACTTTATTTTGCTTATTGGTTTATAAAGAAAAGAGAATAAGAAAAAGAATAAAAAATAACAGAAAAGGAAATATACATATATATATATATATATATATATATATATATATATATATATATATATATATATATATATATATATATCATCGCGCTCGTCTCCCTTGAGAGAGCGTCGCGCCTATATTGAACCCTAATTCCACCGACTCCGGCTTGGCCTCTGGCCGGGCCGGCGTCCTCCACACGAATGGATCATTTGACCTTCGTGTTTTTGCTTTGAGGATTCATGACGACGAAATCCTTTGCGGAGGTGGTTGGGGTTGCTCCGGCACCTCAGTTGATCTCTATTCGAACTCCTTCTTTCTCTAAGGAGGTTCCTGTTGTCTCCTTCTCGGAGGATGATGAACAGATCCTGATCCAACCGTTCAAATTTACTTTGATTGGGAAATTTTCCCTTGCCAGGCCATCCATCGACGTGATTCGGAAGTCCTTTTTGGGCTTTCAGTTCGCCGGTGAGGTAAAGGTTGAGGTGATTGACCCTAAGCATATTATTGTCCGTCCGGCTCTTGAGATTGACTTTTTACATCTCAGGGCACGAGAGATTTGGTATGTTTCTAATGCTCATATGCGCATTTTTTTGCTGGTCCAAAGACTTCTGTGCCGCTCAAGAATCTCCTTTGGCCCCTACGTGGGTCTCTCTCCGTGGCCTTTCCCACCAGCTCTTTGCTAAGAATGCTTTATTCTCTATCGTGCTTGGCATTGGTACTCCTCTCAAACTTGACAGGGCTACGGAAGAATTCTCTCGGCCTAGTACAGTGAGAGTCTTCGTAGAGGTTGACGCGAGTAAACCTCTTCCTCCTATGGTGCACATTAATTTGCCAAATGGCAGATCTATCTCACAAAAAATAGAGTATGAGAATATTCCGATGTTCTATTCATCCTGTAAGCATCAAGGACATACAAGGGACTCATACAAAGTACAAGAAGCCTATAAAGTAAACCCTCCTCAGCTCAAACACAAGGAAGTCATGATTGAAACGGTCTTTAATAACCCTTTGTTGGGGACCTTTACTGCTGAACAAGGGGAAACATCCAATCATGCAGTGGCTGTTATTAACTCTGCCATTAATGACCCACCGCCAGTAGCTAATCACCTGGCCAACTCAGCTGGGGGTGAGCCTACCACTGAGAACCCGCCTCCCGAGAATCAAAACATTCCCGCAGCCATTACTCAACATGTCAACTCCCTGCAACCGTCACCTCAAACTACAAACCCTTCCCCACCAAGCCCGACGGCAAACCCTGCTCACCCTCCTCTCCCTGCAGTGGAACCTCTCGAAGAAGGGGAACTACGATCCTGGGCAGACGAAGTTGAAGCTGCGGAACTCCATTAAAGCCAGGAGGATCTGTATGTCGTAAAGCTGCCCTCTGAAGCGGAAGGGGACCCTGTTGCAGAAGCGACAGCAGTTGAGTCTTGTGTTGACCCTGCCTTGCTCCCTCCAGATCAAGCAAAACAAGCTGCTGTCGATGATGTCAGACCTCCTCATCCCCTAGTCATCCCTGGGTCCAAGAAGAAAAAGAAGGTCGCTCCACCAGCCGTCCCTCGTCTCCTCCGATCAGCAGCTAAGCTCACACACACTCCTCCCCCGTCCCCCTCTAATGATTAAAATCCTTTGTTAGAACATTAGGAGTATTGCTAATCTGATGGCTTTCAAAAGGCTCAAGTCTTTATGTAGAAATAACAAAGTTCTTATAGTGGTGATCATAGAACCTAAAGTTCAAGTTGATAAGCTCCTTACATATCAACTCAAACTGGGTTTTCAGTGCTCCGTCTCTAACCAGAGAGGAAATATTTGGATCATGGCTAGATATGACACTGACTTATCGGTGGTAGACTCATTTGATCAATGTCTTACTGCTACTATCTCATCCCCCTTAATACCATCCTTAGCTATTTTATCTGCAATACATGGGGATAATACTAAGGAAGGCAGACGTCTTCTTTGGGATCAGCTACTTATTATGCGTTCGAGATGGAGCCTTCCTTGGCTTGTCACAGGAGATTTTAATGCTATTACTTGTTATGAGGAAAAGTTTGGAGGCCTCCCTCCTTGCGTTGTATCCATGAAGGAATTCTCAGAATTTCAAATTGCTGCAGGACTTTCTGAGGTTCCATATACGGGTAGCTGCTTTACTTGGGTCGACAAGCAGTGTGGGTCTCCCAAGCAAGGCTCTCGGCTGGATAGGGTCTTGCTCGACTCTAAATGGCTAGAATGGGCTCCTTTATCGGCTTCGTCCCATCTGAACAGAACGGAGTCTGATCACGCACCTATTTTACTGTCTTTAGAAAGTGAGAAGCCTAACTCTCCACGTCCTTTCCGATTTCTGCATTTTTGGAAGGACCATGATACATTCCTTCAAGTAGTGGAGTCGGCATAGAGTTTTATTGATCATGTTAACAGTCTGGTGCAGATTGGTCTTTGACTTACGGCTACCAGGAAGGCTTTATCTGCTTAGAGTAGAGCTATTTTTGGAGATATCTTCCAGGAAGTGAAGAAGGCAGAAGATGTAGTGACTAATTTAGAGGCTGCTTGTGATGCAGATCATTCTCTACGCCCGCAATGGCTACTTGCTATAGCTCATTTGAAGCAAAGACTGAGAATTGAAGATGCTTATTGGAAACAAAAGGCTCGGGTCAAATGAGATGAGGAGGGTGATAGGAATACAAAATTCTATCACTCGTGTGTCTCATCTAAACGTAATCGATTGCATATTCATTATCTCCAATCTACTGACGGGCGTACTCTATCAACTCTACAGGATATATAACAGGAGGCGAATGATTTCTATAGTAAGGTATTCACTCCCCCTCACATAGTGATAGAAAATGATTACCTTGCTCATATTCCTAGCATTATCTCCCTCGAAGACAATAATAGATTGATTGCTAAACCATCTATGGAAGAGCTATTCGCTACTGTTAAAAGCATGGACCATAGTAGTGCTTCGGGACCTGATAGTTTTTCGGGCTCCTTCTTCTTAGCCAGTTGGTAGATCGTATGTAATGATATACTTGAAGCGGTTTGTTTGTTTATGGACGGATTTTCTCTACCATGGTCTTTCACCAGTACGTATTTGCTTCCAATCCCTAAACACAAGCACCCCAAAGTTCTCAATGATTACCGATCCATTAGTCTGTGTAATTTTGTTAACAAAATCATTTCTAAGTTACTGGCTAGGAGGTTGATCGATATTCTTCCTCGCATTATCTCTCAAGAACAAAGTAGTTTTGTTAAGGGTCGGGAAATTATGGATAATATTATTTTGGCGCAGGAGATGATCTCAGTATTGGATCACAAGCATTAGGGAGGAAATATGGCTATTAAACTTGACAAGAGCAAGGCCAATGATCGGGTCAGTTGGGCATTCCTCCTTCGGGTTATAAAGCAATTTAGTTTCTGTAATGAATGGTGTACTATGATTCTTCATCTAATAGATAACATCTGGTTTTCTACTCTTATCAAAGGACGATCTTCAGGGTTCTTTCACGGCCAGTATGGCATCCGACAGGGGGATCCGATCTCACCAGCGCTCTTTATTATCATTGTCGAAGCGTTGAGTAGAAGTCTTATTAACCTCAATAGTTCTATAGGTTTCTATGGTTATTACTCTCCTAGAGGTTGCCCAAGAATCTCTCATCTTGCATATACGAATGACGTGTTCATATTCGCGGGTGCGGACAAACGCTCCATTCATCTGCTTAAGGAGGTTATTCATTCCTATGAATCTAATTCGGGACAACGGGTTAATGCTTCCAAATCTACCATGGTGATTTCTGAGAAGGTGTTGTCCCAAAAAGCTGAGAAGATCCATCATATTACGGGTTTTCAGCTACAACAAGGCTCTTTTGTTTATCTAGGATGTCCAATATCGGTTGGAAGAAGGAATGCAGGTATGTATGAAGAGTTAATTGGTAAAATTTGTGCTCGTATATCAGGATGGAACAACGAAATTCTTTCATATGGAGGTCGGCTTGTTCTCATCAAGTCTATTCTTACATCTATCCCGGTTCACTACCTATCGGCGAGTAATCCCCCTCTTACTATTTTGAATCGGATTGAAAGCATGTTTGATAATTTTTTTTTGGGATCTAAGGATGGAATACCTAAATGGTCATTGCTTCGTTAGGATCGAGTGGCGAGGACTATCTCTGAGGGAGGCCTTGGTGTTCGAAGATTGGATGATGTTATGGACACCATGACTGTAAAGCTCTGGTGGAAGCTTAGATCGACTAACTCTCTATGGGTAATGTTTATGAAAGCGAAGTACTGTTCTTCCTCTCATCCTACTGATGTGGAGCTTACCTCTGCTGCATCTTATGTCTGGAAATGGCTAATCCGAGGCAGACAACTTGGTGAAGAATCCATTCTTGAAGACGAGCCTGGTTAATTTACTTGGACTCAACATCCTTCAGGTAAATTCACTCTTGCCTCCGCCTGGAATCAAATACGAGCTCAATTCCCTCAGTATGTCTACTTCAAAAATATCTGGAAAAAATGTATGCCTACTAAATGGGCCATCTTACTATGGAGAATCATCCTCAATAAGTTGCCTACAGATGACAATATTGTAAAACTGGGCTTTTCTTTGGCTTCGGCTTGCCATTGTTGTTTGAATCGGGAAACCGAGTCGATCATCCATGTCTTCAGTGAATGGGAGTTGGCATCCTCGGTGTGGCAGTACTTTTAAATGGTCACTGGAGTTCGGACAAATAGAGTTGATATGCTGCAGAGGCTACAGACTTGGTGGCGATGAAGACAGAAACATGTCAAGCAAATTGTGGTGGGCGCTATACGCTGGGTGCTATAGAAAAACCGCAATAAATGGAGATATAAAGCATATACCTTCTCTTCAGTGTAGCTCATTGCAGAAGTTCGTCGACAAGTGAAGAAGGCGATGACTCGGTGCTCTCATGTTGAGATTCCTGTTCTTTAAAATTTTTGTAATAACTTTGATATTTTGGCTTATATTTGAATAAAGGGTTTTCAAGGTTAATATATATATATATATATATATATATATATATATATATATATATATATATATATATATAACATGGCATGTACTGTTCCCTTGCGGGAACAGTGTTGCATAAGCCTGACCACTTAGTCCCACGGCTAAATAGCCCAGGCCGAGCCCCTCATTCTCCATAAACATCGCAAATCCCTAAGAAAAGAAAAAGAAAACCAGAATCGAACTTCTCATGCTCGCCAACCCCGACCTTCCCCTAAGCCTGGCGACCTCCTCTGGACTGTGCGTGCGCGCCGCCGCAAGTGGCCGCAGGCCAACCGCGCGCGCGCACATGCGCGACAGCGCCACTATAGTAGCAGCGAGCAGTTTTTGGATCAACTTCACGGAAATGTTTTGTCGTGTACGAGCGTTCCTTTTTTGAACCGATTTCACCGGTGCGTCACTAACCTAACCATCTGCGGCTCTGTACAAATAGTTCGTAGGTATCTACCATCGAGCGCCTGTTAAATCGACACAAAGTCGATGCAAAAACTTGTCAAAACAGAACATAAAACAGCCCCAAACCCCCTGATTAGAAGGCCAGTTACGGGTAATTCATTGACAACTTTAGGGAACCACTTGAACAATCCTATAGACAACCTAAATGGCTATGAAACCTTGTTTTTATTTTAAATTTTGGTTTATTAACTATCGAGAAAACTAGGGTAAAAGTTAAGAGAAAAACAGTTTTCAAAACCATAAATTTTACCGATACAGAGTCCGCCAGGACGACGTGGTCATATACTATACTCATCGAAAGGTGCGTATAGATGTTGCCGACGTGTGGGAACTGACGGAACTCGATTTCGTTGCGTGGGCACGACGAAATCAGTACGTATCCGTCGAGATACCCCCGAATTGATCTTTTGTAAACTTGGCCATAACTTCGTGTACGTTCGTCGTATCGAGACGAAACTTGTGCCAGCAGGACCGTATCAAAATTTTCGTCCTGTGTGCCAAGTTTGGTCCAATTCTGAGAAGGTCGACCGGAACGTCTATTTGGCGGGCCCGTGACCCGCTCCAACGGGCAAAATTGTGCACGGTCCGTCGAAATCCAACTTTGGACATACGATTGGGTTTGTCTCCTCAAACCGGACCCATAGACATGTATTTTGATGATTTTAGAGACAATAGACATTGGCGTGCGTTTGGGTGTAAAACGGGTCCAACGACGGACATCGTTTTGACCGAAAATTATGATTTTATCCCTGTTCCAGAATTGGACTTTTGGACAGGCATTTTCTATATATATCTTTTACACCTGAAACATTTTTGATGTTTGTTTCAGCATCCGGAACCGTTTGTGGATTTTAAAATTTATTGTTGACGTACTTGATTGTTGGATTGCCATTCCCGCACCGCCAGGCAAGATACCATGCCACCTTACTCTGTGATTTACTTTATCTTATTTTCAATTAGTTATATTCAGCATTACGTATCTGTTGTTAGTATTATATCACTGTGTGTCTAAGTCACACTTGGGTGCAAGCGACTATAGCGGTCGTTTACTTGCTTTTGTATTACGTACTCTCTTGTATTGACTTAATTAGTGACCATCCATTGATAATGAGATATTGGTATATCTCATAAGGCCTTGACACTTGATCATCACGAGTTGTGAGTCACATGTAGGACACGTACTCACGTAGTCGATCGGCCACCGATACGTATGAGACGTGCAACGGTTAGGAGTAACTGCCAATAGAATTGCATGCTAGTAGACTTGGCAGTTACTAGAGGTTTCTATGGGACATGGATGTGACCCTACTAGGCATTGGGTGGTTAGGACAGTTCCTTAACGTATGGACCACATATGCACTTTCCTATTCCTAATCCTGCTGGCCTTTGACATTCGATGAATATTATGCTTTGAGGTCCCTGGTATCTTGGTGGGACCATACCTAAGTTTTATGTACCTGTAGCCAGAGTGCCCATGCGTTGAAGGTTTGTTCTTAACTGCATTATCACTATAGAACTGGTAGGCACCCTATTGCATGTATCTCTTTATTTTTTATTATATATCATAGTTTATATGGCATGTTCTTCTTGTATCTTGTTACGTCCCTCTGAGGACCTGGTGATTTCTCCAAGTGTGTGCTTTATGACTTTTTGCAGGTAGTCTAGCCATGGCCATGATCCTCTCCATTCCATCGAAGATTATTGCTCTTGGTTCGTCTTGCCATCTTTATTGATCATTTTCTTGTATATTTTCTCTCATTTGAAGTAGTTGGTAATGGATTTGTCTCCGCCCAACTTTTGTACAAATAACAATTCAGTGATGACTTTTATCATATATTATTTTTTTATTGTGGATAAGATTTAGTTATCATGGTTTACTGCATTCTTACAACTTATGTATACATATGAAGGTTCCATATATTAGAGTATACTGCGTATATGTGCAGCTGGCATGTCTACGTACTTACTCCTAAGTATTTTGGGACTGGGGCGTTACACGTAGGCCTAACACTTCTCATCTTCTCCTCCTGCTCCGCTTCATCTTCATGTTCCTCCTTAACCGTGCCTCCATGCCAAACTTCTAAATCGGTCACCACCAAGTTCTCCATCTCCCCCTCTCGCCTCATACTAGTAGTATTAGGCGTGTTGTGTGAAGTTCCCTCCTGCCGGTAGTATGGCACACGCTCCCGGAAGTGGACATCCATACTGACGAACTTCTTCTTCTCTACTGGACTCTAGCACAGATACCCCTTCTGAGTCGTTGAGTAGCCCACGAAGATGCACTTGACCGCTCTAGGGTCAAGTTTCCCAACTGATGCTCTGTTGTCCTTTATAAAACATACACACCTAAACACCTTCAGTAGGAGTATTCTACTATTATTGCCTTGTAATACTTCACATGGGAACTTCCATCCTAGGACTTTCGAAGGCATCATGTTGATGAGTTGAGCTGCTGTCAACATTGTATGCCCCCAGAGACTTTGTGGGACATTCATGTCGATCATCATACTTCTTGCGGCCTCCAGAAGGTGTCAGTTCTTCCATTCTGCTACTTCATTTTATGCTGGTGTGTATGCACAGGTGGTCTGATGCTGTATTCCGTATGCTGACAAGTATTCTTCAAGCGTCCTGTTGGTATACTCCGTTCCATTGTCAGACCTCAGTACCTTCACAACTGTGTTATACTGAGTTTGGACATGCTTATGAAAGTCACGAAAATAAATAGGTACATCACTCTTATTTTTTATCAAATATAGCCAGGTGACACGAGAGGCACAATCAATAAAGGAAACAAAATACTTATACCCATTCATAATGTTTATAGCACATGAACCCCAAACATCAGAATGTACTACCTCAAAAGCAAAAGAGCTCATATGACCCGTACCAATATATGAGCTCCTAGTAAGTTTTTTAACTCGCATGCATCACATACTAATTTCTTTTTATCTGTTTTTGCATAAATTTGTGAATATAACTTACTTAAAATATCAAAGAAAGAATGTCCCATCCTCCTATGATAAAGTATCAAAGTATCATCAGTCCTCTGCTGCAGTCCTTCCATTCCAGCCTTCTCTACCATAGATACCAATATTGAGTCCAGTC
Organism: Iris pallida; assembly: GCA_029216955.1. NCBI lineage: Eukaryota > Viridiplantae > Streptophyta > Magnoliopsida > Asparagales > Iridaceae > Iris > Iris pallida. The sequence goes on from JANAVB010022999.1 coordinate 7,172,121, forward strand.
CTTCCCGATCTAGGTACCACAGTCCCTCATGCCAAGTGCCAGTCCCAAGTCTTCGTCCTGTCACTTTCTTCTGGAAGATCATCTTAGGAATATCAAAAAAAACAATGCATTTAAGTTGGAGAATTATAGAACTAATGGATAAGGGACTAACTGGGAAGAATAGAGCATGTAAAACATTGGATAATCTTACTGATCATGTATAATTAACAGTACCCTTACCGACCACTGGCTAGAAAGTGTCATCCGCTGTCTGAATGCTGTCTACTGATGCTAGGTGAGTGTAAGAAGAAAACTCACTACTATTCCCAGTCACATGTCGAGATACTCTCGAGTCATTAATCCAGTCTGACGATTTAAGGAAAGAGATAGATGCAAGGGCAAGTAACTCGTCAGTACCTTCTGATGGATGAGTATACATAGCGGCGTTGTCTCCAACAAAGAATGAGGTGGATGCCTCCTCTGTTCCCTTCCTCTTGTCTTCCTCGGTTGATGCTCTCTACTTCCTCTCCAGCATGTCTAACAGTGCCTGATCCTCCTTAGTAAAAGTGCCACCAGCTCCTCTATTCCCTTCTGCTACCAGCAGGTTTGTCCGATAACCTCCTCGGATGCCTCGTTGTCCCCCTCGACCACGTCTTCTAATATATCCTCGTCCATGTCCACCACCTGAGTCTCCCTCCCTAGGTGGTTTGGTATAAGCATACCGATGATGCCCCATCTCGCAGTTATAACACTACTGGTTGTGCTGCCAGGGCTCTCCTTTGGACCCTGTGTCGCTCGAGTTGGTAACTGCTAGTACTGACTTTGCTTCGGAGGACCACTTGTCCCTGTCTGTAGTCTTATGCGCGTCTCCTTCTGGATCATGGCTGAGATAGTCTCTTTAAGACTAGGAATCTTTAGTTGGGAGAGAAGTAGGGCCGTCCTCTGTGCGAATGCTGTAGTTAGCCCTTTGAGGAATTTATCGTCCTCTTCTGCATACACACATCTCTCTCCATACACTTCGGGTCCCTGCAGTTCCCCCAATTTGAGGAGTGATCATAATCCAACCACAGACGCTCCAACTCCGTGGAATACTCCTGCACCGTCATCGCTTCCTGTATGGTGTCGTCGATCTTCCCCTTTATCTACAAGATCCGTAAGTTGTTCCCCACATCATCATAGGTCCTCCTCAACTTCTTCCACACATCCTTCACCAACACAATGCCATCTACTGTGGCAGTAATAGACTGGACTAAGGAGTTGAAAAGCTAGATGTAGATCACCATATGAGTGGACTTCCACTCGTCACGTCCTGTCGAGCCCTCGTCCGGCTCTGTCTTCTCGTCCGACAGGAACCCCTCTAGGTTATTTCCTACGATGGTTCTTCTCACCCGTCGTGACCAACTCAGATAGGTGGCTGGTCCATCCAGCTTCAGATCGGTGGAGGGAAGCTCCAACTTCGACGACGTTCGTATCGTGCTTTCACCAGTCGACAACTTCGTCACCTTTATTAACGTCGCAACCTCTGCAGAATCTAGCTTCTTGATGATCTCCTGCATCGATGCTTCTTCCCTCCGATCATATCACGCCCGCTCCATGACTCACGTTCGTCCTCGTCGTCCGCTCCTAGATCTGAATATGTCTGTTTTCATCAGATCTAGGCATCGGTGTCCTCTTTCGGAATGATCTGAACAATGGCAACAAAGCGTCATTGTGTGTGAAAAGTGGGGGCAACATGGACGTGGGGGGAGTGGTTGGTGCTCGTACCACCGCGGCGGTAGCAGCAGCCGTAGTAGCAGTCGCGACAGCAGTAGTTGTAGCATCAGCAGTCGCGGGACCTGGCGCGGAAAGGGGGGAAGTGGGAGGCTGCTGCGGGTTAGGGTTTTGGTGGCAAGGAGAGAGAGAGAGAGGAGGGGAAAGGTTAGGGTTTGGTGGTGGTTAGGGTTAGGGTTTGTGGAAATGTGGCTCTGATACCATGTTGAAATTGATTGATGATTTCATTGATAGTCTCATAGGGTTTATATAGCCTTTACAGTCAATTACATAATGGAATATTCTGTGGCATATTCTGACATCCTAAATTTGTCCTCAGGATATTTCCATACTAAATATGACATATATTCCAATACTAAATACGACATAACAAAACGTTCTATAGTATTAGTTGGCGGGAGGAGGACCAGAAGTCAATACATTGTAACTACAGTTATGACCGATCTCCCTAGTTTAATTCTTCCAACAAAAGATAGTGTATGTGGCTGCCATGTGCTTGCCACCCTATTCTAATCTGAGTTGAACGTACATCTATTAGGCCCTTACAGTTTCTATTTCGAGCGTATGTAACAGTGAGCGGGACCCCACGACATCGAAATGGAAGGAGCATTTATTGCCAATGCTCTTTGTATAGATTGCTTCTATTTATGTTTATACAACTTGTATTCCTTTTAATTTGTAGACCTGATAGCTGTCCAAACTCCCATATTAGCTTGGAAAACTTAGTTAAGTCCCTGTCTTGAAGGTTGTAGAAATATAACAAGTCGTTCGCGTAGATAAGTTGGGAAATTATCGTTGTACGTGTTTGAGTAAGGGAGTAATCCGACAAGTAACTCGTCAGTACCTTCTGATGGATGAGTATACATAGCGGTGTTGTCCCCAACGAAGAATGAGGTGGATGCCTCTTCTGTTCCCTTCCTCTTGTCTTCTTCGGTTGATGCTCTCTACTTCCTCTCCAGCATGTCTAACAGTGCCTGATCCTCCTTAGTAAAAGTGCCACCAGCTCCTCTATTCCCTTCTGCTACCAGCAGGTTTGTCCGATAACCTCCTCGGATGCCTCGTTGACCCCTCGACCACGTCTTCCAATATATCCTCGTCCATATCCACCACCTGAGTCTCCCTCCCTAGGTGGTTTGGTATAAGCATACCGATGATGCCCCATCTCCTCGCAGTTATAACACTGCCGGTTGTGCTGCCAGGGCTCTCCTTTGGACCCTGTGTCGCTCGAGCTGGTAACAGCTAGTGCTGACTTTGCTTCGGAGGACCACCTGTCCCTGTCTGTAGTCTGATGCACGTCTCCTTCTGGATCATGGCTGAGATAGTCTCTTTAAGACTAGGAATCGTTGGTTGGGAGAGAAGTAGGGTCGTCCTCTGTGTGAATGCTGTAGTTAGCCCTTTGAGGAATTTTATCGTCCTCTTCTGCATACACACATGTCTCTCCATACACTTCGGGTCCCCGCAGTTCCCCCAATTTGAGGAGTGATCATAATCCAACCACAAACGCTCCAACTCCGTGGAATACTCCTGCACCGTCATCGCTTCCTGTATGGTGTCGTCGATCTTCCCCTTTATCTACAAGATCCGTAGGTTGTTCCCCACATCATCATAGGTCCTCCTCAACTTCTTCCACACATCCTTCACCAACACAATGCCATCTACTGTGGCAGTAATAGACTGGACTAAGGAGTTGAAAAGCTAGATGTAGATCACCATTGAGTGGACTTCCACTCGTCACGTCCTGTGAGCCCTCGTCCGGCTCTGTCTTCTCGTCCGACAGGAACCCCTCTAGGTTATTTCCTACGATGGTTCTTCTCACCCGTCGTGACCAACTCAGATAGGTGGCTGGTCCATCCAGCTTCAGATCGGTGGAGGGAAGCTCCAACTTCGGCGACGTTCGTATCGTGCTTTCACCAGTCGACATCTTCGTCACCTTTATTAACGTCGCAACCTCTGCAGAATCTAGCTTCTTGATGATCTCCTACATCGATGCTTCTTCTCTCCGATCATATCACGCCCGCTCCATGACTCACGTTCGTCCTCGTCGTTCGCTCCTAGATCTGAACATGTCTGTTTTCATCAGATCTAGGCATCGGTGTCCTCTTTCGGAATGATCTGAACAATGGCAACAAAGGCGTCATTGTGTGTGAAAAGTGGGGGGCAATATGGACGTGGGGGGAGTGGTTGGTGCTCGTACCACCGCGGCGGTAGCAGCAGCCGTAGTAGCAGTCGCGACAGCAGTAGTTGTAGCATCAGCCGTCGCGGGCCCTGGCGCGGAAAGGGAGAAAGTGGGGGGCTGCTGCGGGTTAGGGTTTTGGTGGCAAAGAGAGAGAGAGAGGAGGGGAAAGGTTAGGGTTTGGTGGTGGTTAGGGTTAGGGTTTGTGGAAATGTGGCTCTGATACCATGTTGAAATTGATTGATGATTTCATTGATAGTCTCATAGGCTTTATATAGCCTTTACAGTCAATTACATAATGGAATATTATGTGGCATATTCTGACATCCTAAATTTGTCCTCAGGATATTTCTATACTAAATATGACATATATTCCAATACTAAATATGACATAACAAAACGTTCTATAGTATTAGTTGGCGGGAGGAGGACCAGAAGTCAATACATTGTAACTACAGTTATGACCGATCTCCCCAGTTTAATTCTTCCTTCAAAAGATAGTGTATGTGGCTGCCATGTGATTGCCACCCTATTCTAATCTGAATTGAACGTACATCTATTAGGCCCTTACAGTTTCTATTTCGAGCGTATGTAACAGTGAGCGGGACCCCACGACAACGAAATGGAAGGAGCATTTATTGCCAATGCTCTTTGTATAGATTGCTTCTATTTATGTTTATACAACTTGTATTCCTTTTAATTTGTAGACCTGATAGCTGTCCAAACTCCCATATTAGCTTGGAAAACTTAGTTAAGTCCCTGTCTTGAAGGTTGTAGAAATATAACAAGTCATTCGCGTAGATAAGTTGTGAAATTATAGCTGTACGTGTTTGAGTAAGGGAGTAATCCGACAAATGTTCACATCTATATCCATAAGAAAATTTTCCATAACAATGGTAAATAAGTAAGGTGGGAGCGAATCACCTTTGTGAAGACCTTTATAACTATGAAAGAAGCCATATGGTTGCCTTTTGATTGGAACTGAGAATAAAGGAGTCGTGATACATTCTTGTATCCTTTCCACCCACTAGCCCCCGAAGCCTATATCCCTCATCATGTGGCAGAGAAAGCTTCTATTCATATTAGAAAGAACTCGACATTTCATAGTCGGTCCAAATATATTGAGACTCGTTATCATTGTATACGAGATGTGCTTGAGAAAAGTACACAACGCTTGAGAAGATTCACACGGAGGACAATTGAGCGGATATGCTCACAAATGTTCTACCAAGAGGATAGTTTTTAGTACTGCAGACGGATCGTCGGTATGCCAAGCTCCTACACCTAGTTGGAAGGGGTTATTTGTTGGTGTTGGATGGGGTTTCCATCCTAAGTAGAGAAACCTCGGAGACGAGCGTCATCCGTGCGTCGTATTTCGAAGAAAATTAGAGTATCGGAGCAGAAAGATTCTTTCCAGTCCTCGGGGAACTCGGACCAAGTTCGGTCCCCATGGAACATAACTAGAATAAAAAATAAGAGTTTGGACCGAACTCTGATTTGTATGGTTGTACAAGTTCTGGGAAATTTTATACTTCGTTGGATTAAATCTAATGGTCCAAATTTGTTGCGAGATTGATGGGATTATATATAGGTAACCCTAATGCATGTCAAGTTGGTGCTTTTACAACTTTTGATAAAAGAGAGATTGAAGGTTACATTAAAGGAAAGACGGTGGCAGGTAATTTTTTTCATCGTCTTTGTTCTTCAGAAGTCTGTAATTGACTTTCTGTGCCCAAGTAGTTGTTGTGATCCATTTTGGATCGGTGAGAAGCTTGTAGGAGTAGTAATACTCTAATTCATTAGTGGAGGCTTTTCAGGGTTTGTAACGCCCCTAGTCCCAAAATACTTGGAACTAGATACGTATCATGCCAGCTGTATACATACGAGTAAATGAAAGGTTCGTGTGTATACATAAGCTGTAAAATGTAGAAAGCCATGCTCCAACTAAATCTCATCCACAATATGAAGTTTTAATGATATAATCAAATAGTTATTTGTATAAACGTTGGGCGGAGACATATCCACTACCAACAAGTTTAAATAAGAAAAAAAATATACAATTAGATGATTTGGTCGAGCAAAGCAAATGACGAGTCCAAGAGCAATCATCACAAGGGAAGGAAGGAAGTCACGGCCTTAGCTAGAGCACCTGCAGGGAGTCACAAAACGCACCTAGAGAAATCACCAGGTCCTCAGAGGGACGTAACAAGATACAGGAAGAACATGCCATTATAACTGCAAATGTAAATACTATAAACTACAACACGACTGGGTTCCTAACCATCTATGTGATATGCAAATTGAGGACAACGTTCTACGCAGGGGCTGTACGGATTCACGCAAGCAAGTAATAAAGAGTGGCCAACAAGTAGCGCTCATCCAAGAAACTATCGGCCGGGTAACACGTAGCGCTCATCCGAGACACTATCTTCCAAATATGTGTAAAAGTAAATGTAGCCCCTACGCTAGTAGCTGTCCCCTCCCCCCAATGATACTATACATGTGTCATAACCATGACACACAAACACGTGTCATTTCTACCATACTGTTTTATAATAGATAACTGTCAAGTCTTCTAACATGCATCTATTGACAGTTATTCCTACGCATGCACACGGGTGTTCAGCCAACACGCAAGTGACCACTACATGATACTCACAACTCACACACAACTCGTGATACAATCGTGACAAAGTCAATGACATACATTGTATTGACGAAAGTCTCTTAACTTTAGGTCCACAAGCAAGAAGAAAAGTAAATAACTGGAAATAAAAGTGCAAAAAATAATAACAGATAATAAGATGCAACTAAATATAAGCAGTAATTATGGTAAGGTATCTTGCCTGGTGTGTTGCTCGGTGGGGTGTGGTGATCTAACATGTCCTGATCGTTCAATATCCAGGGTCGATGCAATCATGGTCTGAGTTCGTGAGGAAATAAGGACATGTGATCAGTTGTGGTCAAGGTTGAAAATAAATGAGTAATTATGGAGAAAGTATTTGTACTATATATATTTTTAGAGAAATATTTATATTATTTAAATTTAGGTTTTCTTAGATAAATTAAGAAACATTTTTAGGCAAATAGGGGTTTAGGTAAAACTATAATTCGTATATAAATTTATTTAAATAATTGTCTGAAAATATATTTAGGAAAAGAAAACTATAACCTTTTTTAAATACCCATATTTTTAGACAAATACAAGATCAAAATATATTTTGGTGCCGAAACTAAATCTTATAAATATATAAAAAACTTTGAATGAAATATCAGGTAATATTATACTTATACTAAAAATATTTGTCAACATACTCATAGATATTTTCTACAGAATTGAAAATACTGATAATTCTAATAATTATGATAAGATAATGATAGTGATAATAATAGTAACGATGATAATATATGAAAGAAAACAACAGATGCAAAAAAATGAGAGGGAAAATAAATAAATAAATAAAATTTGTAAACCAGAATAATACAATACTAATTCTAATACCAAACAAAAACTTATAACAATTTATATACTAATAATAAAATCTTTATACACTATATGTTATATTATTTTAAAATCACTACATAATAAAGTAACCAAAAATAATAATAATAATAACAGTAATAGTAATACTAATAATAATGATAATAATAATAATAAACATCACAACTATGAAAAGGAGTAAGGAAGAAAGATAATGGAGAGGGAAGTAGTTGAGACTCACAGAGGGGTTTCGGCTTGCAGCGGTGGGCGCGCCGCGGGCGGCTGCGGCGCCAGCTTCGGGTCGGCGGTGGAAGGGTGGTGGCGCGTCGGGCGGAGTGCAAGACCAAGAGGGAGGCAGAGGAAACGCGCTAACGGCGGAGCATCGGAAGGCTCACCGTGCCGGATCTGACGCGAGAAGGGGGCGGCGTTGGCTCGCGGGTCGGAGGACGCGATGGTGGAAGAAGCGGACGCGTGCGGGGTCTCGTGGCGGCGACGGCGGGCTGAGAGCCTAGGGCTTCCGTGCGGGTGGGCGAGGAAGTTCGACTCTGGGCCTGGGTGGCTCGGCTGGGACCGGTGCCAAGCACAGCTACGGCAGTGCGCCGCGAGAGAAGGGAGGCAGCGCAGATGGCGCTTGAAGGCGGGGTTTCGTTCGGGCGGCGGACCAACACGGCTCGCCTCCGGCCAGTCGCGTGGAGGCGCTGTGCACGGAGGGAACTAGACGGGGGCAGATCTGAGGCGACGCGATCGGGGTTCCGGGTGCTTGCTGGCGGCAACCGTGGCAGAGTGTTGGAGATGCTCGAGGGAACGTTGCGGTGTCCAGTGGCTTGGCCGAGGTGATATAGAGGCGACGGAGGACGAGTCTTCTCCGGCGCGGCAGAGGTAAGTCGTAGTGTGGTGTTGGTATTTTTGTTTGTTTGTTGGGTGATGGCGGTAACGATTTTGGTGGTGATGATGATGATGGGCGGTGGGCTAGCCGATGACGGTTTGGGGGTTGTGCGGTAGTCGCGGTGGTGTGGGGCGGTTCGGCAGTGGCTACGTTAGTGATGGCGGGGACAGAGGTGGAGACAGGGTTCTCAATTTCTGCAGTCTTCATATCTGGGGTGTCGGATATGGCGAGATGGTTAGTTGTCAGGTTTGGTGGCTAGGTTGCGCCAGGATGGAGTGGCGAGGAGATGGTGGCAGTGATGTTCGAGAGGCGGACGGGAATAGACGGGATGGTGTCGTTTCCTACGAGACACCGGCCGGTGTGTCCAGGGTTGTCGGACACGGGTAACAATGTACTTGTACAAATAGAAAAATATAGTGATGACACAGACACAATGCACATATGGATTGTAGAAGAAATTTGGATTGTAAATTAGGGAGACAAGAGAATAGGGGCTCTCTATATAGGAGGTGGACACCCTAGTTGGATAAGGACTATGATTTGTTTAAACCCCAATGGATAAATCCCATATTAATTCAACCCAATTTAAATCTTACTTCAATAAAATCTAAATCTAGGTTAAATATAGATAATTCTCTCTTTAATTTGAAAGCTATTTTAAAATAACGTAAATAAAATATTTTCTAAATTAAATCACCATAATAAATCAAATTAAAATTTAAATAACATTTTCGAATTACTAAAATAACGATAATAATTAATTTCAAAAATCCAAAAATATATGAATAAGAATTTGTACATCGCATGCAAATAAGATATCTACATCAAATATTGTTTTTTATAAATTACTTATTATAAAATAATCCTTTTTATGAAAAATAAAAAGAATGAAGTTTGGCAATCCACGATGCGATGCATTTTACCCCTTTAAGTAATTAAAAATATTTACTACATATTATTTGAAAAATCAAGCATCTAAAATAAAATATATATTTTTTACAACTATATGTACCTCGCTCATATTTGCACTCGACGAGGCATATAAAAATTTGAACTCACACGCGACGTTCAATACGGAATTTCGTACGCGACGTATAATACGACTATGCGACATACATTTATAAAGTAAAAATTTATACCAAATAAAAATCATAGTAGAAAATTATGGGGTTTACATCCTACCCAACTTAAAAGAATTTCGTCTTCGAAATTTAGAAATAGATAGGGTAGGCAAGGCGGAGGAGAGAGTGAAAAATCTAATCAAATTTTTCGGCGAGATGACAAAGCATACTATAAATTTTGGAATAATCGAAAGGATTTAAATAACGAGGAAGAATTGAATTCACGGGTATAGTTAGAAGATATCTCATGACAACCCATCAATAACGATTTTTGATCCATACTAACATTCGACAAAATATTTAAAATGTGTAACTCCCAATTAGGCAAAAGTTTTCTCCGTCCAATTTATGATCAATAACTCAAAATTTTAACTTTCATTTGATATCGTCATAATCATCAATCCCCTTTTATATTCAACTTTTTATATATTTTATTAATCCTCTCAAGGTTTATAACCATCATTTCTTGAAATCTTTTTACCTCCAACAATCGATCCATAAAAGTTTTGAATTTCTACTATTTTCGTATATCTAATTAAATATCGCAATGATAGAAATTCGATAAGTCAATACTTTTGGATTTGGTAAAAAGAATTTCTTCCAACATATCGATATACCCCTTTTTTGTCAAGCTAAATTCCGTCTTTCATAATCTCTTCGAAGGTTAAGATTCAATAAATATTCAGTCAATTTAGTCGTAGATAAAATCATAGTTACTTCGATATGAATTTATATCTCAAATCGTAAAATTTTGAATAAGCTCAAACTTCCAATTCGATAATTTCTTCTGCTCTTCTTTCTACCTATTTTTCCTTCAAGCTAGTTTCCTCTTGCCAAATTCCTTTTTAAAAAAAATTTCTTCAGTCAATTTAGTCTAGAGTAAAATCAATCTCACCTTAATATGACCTTTATATTTACAATCATCACATAGTTAAATTCGGAATCCTTAAAAGTTTTAGATATTATATCCTTCTTAAATTCTTCAAAAACTCTATTTATCATCTCATAAAATAAAGAACCAATTCGTCGAACAAAAATCTACTCTCCCTTGATCATAGAATACACTCCGTCTCATAGGTTTTACCGCAAGATTTTACTTATGCATTTTCAATCATCTTATTCAACTTTACCACTACTCTCTCTTCTAGGATTTTCTATTCTAATCTCTTTCCAACCAAAGGATGTCATGACCATTTTTATCTTCGAATAAGGAAATCATAAAATGAGCACAATTGCATAAACCACGGAGGAATCAAGGTGAAATATAAGTGAAGCAATTTAATCGAAAAGGAGGAAAGTAAAAGTTGCTAATATTTAATGGAGGGTAGAAGGGTGTTATGCATAAGTAAATCAAGATAAGGCATGTAAATAAAATGACAAGGTTAAGCAATCAAGTTAACACACAAAGTTTGATGCATAATAAGAAATTAAGTAGGTCATAATCATATATCGGGTCGAAAGACTTGAGTCAAGATTTGACCTCTAACTGAAGTCAGAAAGGACCATAGTATTATGATGGGGTTTATAGCTAACCATTTCGACTTGAAAGTCGCATCATAAAAATAAAGTACAAGAGGACGTGTTTTAGTGGCACGTGATATACCTACATGAAGGTGAGCTCGCCTAGGTCTTATATATGGAATTTGTTGGCTGAAAAAGTCTAGTGTTGTACTCCAAATATCCAAGCCACGATAAAGGACACAAAAGAATATAAATAGAAAGTGGGAGTTCATGAGATAATGATTAACGCACAAAATAAATGACCAAGTTAACGCATGAAATAATAATAATTCAGATTCTAGTAGATCAAGGTAAAATAAGTTAGGAATATGGTTTCTAGAGATATGATAGCTACTTAGATGGAGTATGATCAAGAAACAATCTAATCATTTCTCAAGTTTCAAATGGTTAGATAGTCATGATAAAATCTAGATTTGAGGGAATGTCGAGTGAGTCAAGATTGATATATAACCACATGATTTTGTAGATGACTAACAACACTTGTGTTTATACTACTATCATGGTCATGAGGGATATGGCACTTGGTGTGGAATCCTTCTAACCCATTAGGGTTATCTTGGCGGTCTACCTTTAAAATTTAAAACCCAAGTTTCCTTCAAAGAGTTTCTAAATAAATTTTCCAAAATGAACAACCATAATTTTTATTTACTCCAAGCCGTCTAATTTAATCATGATTAAAAGTTTAATCCCTTCCATAATTCTCCAAGTGATCCTTCATCCCGTTACTACTAACTTTTTCAAGATTTAACATTTTCACTCCAACCTTGGAACTCAAGAGTTCATAAACCATGAATCTATAAAAATTCCAATATTTCTTCATAACTTTAAAACTACAAATTTTTTTCAAAAATCCTCAAGTTAAATCCTTAGCATATCATGAGCAATCTAAAATTTTTTGCTCAATATTTTAACGCACTCATCAATCATAACTTCAATTCTAAGCCATTCAAACATAATCTTTACTTTTAAATGGTAATTCCTTTAATCAATCAAAAATGACTTTTCATCACATCGTTAGTAACTTTTCCAAAAATTTAATATTAGCAACTCAATTTTTAAACTCAATATTCAAAAAAAATTTGATATCCATAATCACAACGTTTTAAACCCAAAATCTAAATAGATTTGTAAATCCTCAATCAAATGACATGATTTTAAATTTGAAATTTTCCTCAACAATCGTTTTCATTTCTTCCAAATATTTTAAACCAGAATTTCAATATCATTACTTCAAACTTGAAATTCAAAATTTTATGAACTTATTAATTGTGAACCATACAACCCAATTTAAAACCTTGGAGTTTACCAAGCTTTATCAATCGCCCTCATAAATCTCACAGCAGCATTTAAATAAAAATTCTTTCAACTATCTTTATATCTCTTCAAGAATGTATAGCTATAATTCACTGAATCATAAATATTTTCTACTTCAAAAATTAAAACTCAAAAATCGATTCAATTTCCTTCCTCAATTGTATATGGATTTTACTATCATTTTGTAGATAAAATTCTAACAATCCTTCGAAGTTATTAATGTTGCTACTACCCAACTTGGAATTAACTAATCCCTAAGTTCATACTTCTTGAAAAATATGGTTCCTCTTATCCTTATATCTTAGGATCTTAATGCATACTAGTTGTCATTGTAATCCTTCTAGCCATTTGGTTGACCTATGAGCATTGGTTGACCTATGAGCATATATTAGTGTAGTCATCTTCCTATCAAGTATAGAAATAAGGATTACGGTAGAAAGAGCTCAAGCAAGATGTAGATCAATGAAGTTGAACAAGTGATTCAAAAAATTTAGTCAAGGAAGAGGGTCAAGCAGGTGGATGAGATGCTAGACTCTAATCCTATATTGCAGGCCTGTTCGGTACAGTCATGTAACCGAAACGGCAAACTTGACCTGCATGGGCCACCACAAAAACATGTAATACCCCTAGTCCCAAAATACTTGGAACTAGATACGTATCATGTCAGCTGTATACATACGAGTAAATGAAAGGTTCGTGTGTATACATAAGCTGTAAAATGTAGAAAGCCATGCTCCAACTAAATCTCATCCATAATATGAAGTTTTAATGATATAATCAAATAGTTATTTGTACAAATGTAGGGCGGAGACATATCCACTACCAATAAGTTTAAATAAGAAAAAAAATACAATTAAATGATTTAGTCGAGCGAAGCAAATGACGAGTCCAAGAGCAATCATCACGAGGGAAGGAAGGAAGTCACGGCCTTAGCTAGAGCACCTGCAGGGAGTCACAAAAAATACCTGGAGAAATCAACAGGTCTTCAGAGGGACGGAACAAAATACAGGAAGAACATGCCATTATAACTGCAAATGTAAATACTATAAACTACAACACGACTGGGTTCCTAACCATCTATGTGATATGCAAATTAAGGACAACGTTCTACGCAGGGGCTGTACGGATTCACGCAAGTAAGTAATAAAGAGTGGCCAACAAGTAGCGCCTATCCGAGACACTATCGGCCGGGTAACACGTAGCGCTCATCCGAGACACTATCTCTCAAATATGTGTAAAAGTAAATGTAGCCCCTACGCTAGTAGCTGTCACCTCCCCCAATGATACTATACATGTGTCGTAACTACGACACACAAACACATGTTGTTTCCACCATACTATTTTATAATAGATAACTGTCAAGTCTTCCAACATGCATCTATTGACAGTTATTCCTACACATGCGCACGGGTGATCAGCCAACACGCAAGTGACCAGTACATGATACTCACAACTCACACACAACTCGTGATACAATCGTGACAAAGTCAATGACATGCATTCTATTGACGGGAGTCTCTTAACTCCAGGTCCATAAGCAAGAAGAAAAATAAATAACTGGAAATAAAAGTACAAAAAATAATAACAGAATAATAAGATGCAACTAAATGTAAGCAGTAATTATGGCAAGGTATCTTGCCTGGTGTGTTGCTCGGTAGGGTGCAGTGATCTGACATGTCCTGATCGTTCAATAGCTGGGGTCGATGCAATCATGGTCTGAGTTCGCGAGGAAATAAGGACACGTGATCAGTTGTGGTCAAGGTTAAAAATAAATGAGTAATTATGGAGAAAGTATTTGTACTATATATATTTTTAGAGAAATATTTATATTATTTAAATTTAGGTTTTCTTAGATAAATTAAGAAACATTTTTAGGCAAATAGGGATTTAGGTAAAACTATAATTCGTATATGAATTTATTTAAATAATTGTCTGAAAATATATTTAGGCAAAGAAAACTATAATCTTTTTTAAATACCCATATTTTTAGACAAATACAAAATCAAATAATATTTTGGTGCCGAAACTAAATCTTATAAATATATAAAAATCTTTGGATGAAATATAGGTAATATTATATTTATACTAAAAATATTTGTCTACATACTCATAGATATTTTCTACATAATTAAAAATATTGGTAATTCTAATAATATTCCTAATAATCATGATAAGATAATGATAGTAATAATAATAGTAACGATGATAATATATGAAAGAAAACAACATATGCAAAAAAATAAGAGGGAAAATAAATAAATAAATAATATTTGTAAACCAGAATAATACAATACTAATTCTAATACCAAACAAAAACTTGTGACAATTTATATACTAATAATAAAATCTTTATACACTATATGTTATATTATTTTAAAATTACTACATAATAAAGTAACCAAAAAAATAATAATAATAACAGTAATAATAATAATAATAATAATAATAATAATAATAATAATAATAATAAACATCACAGTAGTAAAAAGGAGTAAGGAAGAAAGAGAATGGAGAGGGAAGTAGTTGAGACTCACAGAGGGGTTTCGGCTTGCAGCGGTGGGCGCGCCGAGGACGGCTGCGACGCCAGCTTTGGGTCGGCGGTGGAAGGGCGATGGCACGTCGGGCGGAGTGCGACACCAAGAGGGAGGCGAAGGAAACGCGCTCATGGCGGAGCGTCGGAAGGCTCGCCGTGCCGGATCTGGCGCGAAAAGGGGGCGGCGCTGGCTCGTGGGTCGGAGGACGCGGTGGCGGAAGAAGCGGACGCGTGCGGGGTCTCGTGGCGGCGACGGCGGGCTGGGAGCCTAGGGCTTCCGCACGGGTGGGCGAGGAAGTTCTGCTCTGGGCCTGGGTGGCTCGGCTAGGACTGGCGCCAAGCGCGGCTGCGGCAGCGCATCGCGAGAGGAAGGTGGCAGCACAGATGGCGCTTGAAGGCGGGGTTCCGTTCGGGCGGCGGACCAATACGGCTCGCCTTCGGTCAGTCGCATGGAGGCGCTGTGCACGGAGGGAACTGGACGGGGGCCGATCTGAGGCAGTACGGTCGAGGTTCCGAGTGCTTGCGGGCGGCAACCGTAGCACAGTGTTGGAGACGCTCGTGGGAACGTCGCAGTGTCCGGTGGCTTGGTCGGGGTGATGTAGAGGCGACGAAGGATGATTCTTCTCCGGCACGGCAGAGGTAAGTCGTAGTAGGGTGTTGGTATTTTTATTTGTTTGTTGGGTGAAGGCGGTGACAATTTTGATGGTGATGACGATGATGGGCGGTGGGCTAGCCGATGAAGGTTTGGGGGTTGTGCGGTAGTCGCGGTGGTGCGGGGCAGTTCGACCGTGGCTACGTCGGTGATGGCGGGGACAGAGGTGGAGACAGGGTTCTCAATTTCTGTGGTCTTCATATCCGGGTTGTCGGATACGGCGAGATGGTTGGTTGTCAGGTTTGGTGGCTAGGTGGCGCCGGAAGGAGTGGCGAGGAGATGGTGGCAGTGATGTTTGAGTGGCGGACGGGAATAGACGGGATGGTGTCTTGTCCTGCGAGACACCGGTTGGTGTGTCCGGGGCTGTCGGACACAGGTAACAATGTACTTGTACAAATAAAAAATATAGTGGATGACACAGACACTATGCACATCTGGATTGTGGAAGAAATTTGGATTGTAAATTAGGGAGACAAGAGAATAGGGGCTCTCCTTATATAGGAGGTGGGCACCCTAGTTGGATAAGGACTATGATTTGTTTAAACCCCAATGGATAAATCCCATAATAAATTCAACCCAATTTAGATCTTATTTCAATAAAATCTAAATCTAGGTTAAATATAGATATTCCTCTCTTTAATTTGAAAGATATTTTAAAATAACATAAATAAAATATTTTTTAAATTAAATCACCATAATAAATCAAATTAAAATTTAAATAACTTTTTCAAATTATTAAAATAACGATAATAATTAATTTCAAAAATCCAAAAATATATGAATAAGAATTTGTACATCGCATGCAAATAAGATATCTACATAAAATATAGTTTTTCTAAATTACTCATTATAAAATAACCCTTTTTATGAAAAATAAAATGAATGAAGTTTGGCAATCCACGAGGCGACGCATTTTACCACTTTAAGTAATTGAAAATATTTATTACTTATTATTTGAAAAATCAAGCTTCTAAAAGAAAATATTTTTTTACAACAATATGTACCTCACATATATTCGCACTCGACGAGGCATATGAAAATTTGAACTCATACGCGATGTTCATTACGGAATTTCGTACGCGATGTTTAATACGACTATGTGACGTACATTTACAAAGTAAAATTTATACCAAATAAAAATCATAGTAGAAAATTAGGGGGTTTACAGGGTTGGACTCCACTCGTTTCGTAATTTTTCTACAAGGATTTTTCACGTTAAAATCATTTTTTGTTTGAGTTGTTGGCTCTTTGTGATCTCATGACGATTTGGTTTCTGCACTTTTCTTTGGCTATCTCAAAGCTTCTTGGACTGGAGGAAAGGTTTTCGCATTTCATTCCCAACATTTTTCTCCCATTCTCTTATGATATGTAATTTTCTTTTTCTCATTCTTTGATTAGAGGAATATTTTGGAGAGCATTCTTTAACTTTAATTCATATTCTGGACACTACAAAAAATGGTTTTTCTTGACAGTTTTTCCCGATCAAGAAAGAATTTTCTTGGCGGTTTTGAATCCGACATATAGGCCAAAGTCAAGAAAAGTCTCCATTTTTTTGACAGATTCTGGTTTTATTTTCTTGACGGTTTTAAACCGTCAAGTAAAAAGATTATCTTGGCGGTTCAAAAGTGAAAATAAAATATTATCATGACAGTTTTAAACCGTCAAGGTAAATAGAAACTTTTTTTTTGACTTTGACCTAGATAACGGGTAGTGACCGTAAAAAAATCCTTTCTTGATGAAGAAAAACCATCAAGAAAATCATTTCTTGATGTTTAAAAAGCGTCAAGAGAAGTTGATTTTGTAACCAATATTTTTTTATAATTATATATTATATATTTCCCTTTTTTACCAAACACACATAATAATATCAATATAATCCAGAACAACACAAACATCAAAGAACTATAATACACATAATTTTTATATTAACAAATACGCGTTTGTACACCTCAAACATCCAACCACATATCCAAATAAACTAAAAATATATGTTGTTTTGTATAATATCTTAAACATCTAAAACCTATATATATAAGTAAACTAAAACATATGGCACCTTTCCTAACTTTATTGCAAAATATTATCTGATCCAGAAGTGCATACCATAACAAGAGCCATCATTTGCGATGTAGTTCCTGAGAGAATAAGAGCACAAGTTACCCATTCATGTTAATCAGCTTATTGAACAAGGAACATGAAAACAAGACCCTAAAAATTTCAATTCTTAATATTAAAAACTGAACAAGAAGAAAAAATAAATGTAAAAACTGAAAAGATTTTCTCCAAAGAACCTTCTCAATCTCCTATGCTTACTGCTATGTAAAGGAAAAATTGCTTCATAGCAACAAATCAATAAAAAAATAGCTGAAAAACTTTCTATGAACTGACGAAATGTCACTTGAGTCATTCTATACAGCATGACAAAGATATAAGCTCTTCCTACAAATTTAAGTTCTACTACACTTCATCAAATATCTATAGGACTTATAGCATACATGCATTTATATATATACATTAGGAACATACATCTAACAGTCAACATAATTTGTCAAAAGAAAGAGAGGACTATGATCGTTACTAGAATTAGCAAGCAGAGAATTCAAAATACAGAAACATTTCCATCAGTCTTTACAATAGAGCAACTCTAAGTTTCCAAGTTAGCTAACCAAATTGCAAATAATTGATGCAACAAGCAATTGACATGTGATAGCAAAAAAAAATTATGCATAAGAATGACATATCAAATTGTTAGATAAATATAATTTTTCTTGTTGAAATCTGCAAACAAAATAAAAAAATTAATGGTTACCGGCCTCCGAGGAAGTCGCATACGAAGCACTGTCCTAAGAGTTAATTTGGGACTAAGTGCAGACTTTTCGAATGCTCCTAGTGGTAAACCCCTCCGCTCTACGGGTGTCTCGTCGTCGCACACAACTCGGAAAGATTGACCCTGACTTAGTTCTTCCCAGAGCGAGATTATGAGGAACATAAAGAACTTCGGTAAGAGAAGAATTTAAGAGAAAGATTCCATAGAGATATTTTCTGTAACAACCTAGTTCCAAAAGAGGAGTATTTTTATCATTTTACATATAATTTATATTTTATTAATAATAATTATATGTCATTAGTAGACTAGCTCTTAGTTTAGACTTAGTGGTTGGGTTAAACCAATTGAACCTATTAAACTAGTCATGACATAATTAGTTTCCCTTTAGTTAAAGGATATAATATTCCCTTTATTAAATAGATCCGTCTCCTCATAATTAATTCTTCATGATAAATAGAGAGGGACAAATTTGACATTTTATCATGACCCAAATCCTACTATAAGAGCCATATTTTCATTAGAGTTTATTCATTCATTAGCCTCCTTTCCTAAAACTCTCTCTTCCCAAATTTCCCCAAATCTCTACCAAACCCTAATCAAATCCTTTCATTTTCAATCAACTACAATCTCTGAGGAGGCAAAAGAGGTTGGAATAGCAAGGAAGATATTGGAGGAGAGCTTTGCTAGGAGGAGTGTGTACACCCTTGGTTTTTGTCCTTTGAAGGAGTTTCATAGGGAATCCATCTCTCAATAAGTATAAATTCTTATTCCCATCAATTTTATTGTTAATTTGTTATAATAAACCTAAAGGAACCCATCCATGGCTAAGAACTGTCACGGCCCGGTCCCGTAGGACCATTGTCTTCGCTAAGGCGTGATACCGCGTGAGCCTGAATTTCGCTCACGCAAGACGGGTTCTATAATGGCCGATTATAGGCTAAGCAACGGGGTCGTCGCACAGAAGTCCCAAGCAAAAACATTTAACAAAAAAGGCAGCATAAGCATGGAACAAAATCAAAGTCTTTATTGATATGAACATATATTGCAAAAGCATGTTGCCGAGATTATAGATCGCTCAAGCTCACTTTTCTCTCATTTTTGTATGTTACTCAGCTCTCTCTCAGCTCTCAATACACTTTGACGAGCCAGTGGGTGCTTCAGACAGGCGATGTCCATACATTGTGTCCCGTATAAGTCCAGACTCCATGCGGTCGCAGGCCTCAAAATGCCAAGGGACTCCATGTCTCGACGTATCCAAGCGATCTCCACGCTAATGAGCTTCTACCTGTGCCTGCACAAAAATACTATATGGGTGTCAGTACACAACTGTACTGGTGGAGTGAGCTCCTCGAGGGAACGTGCCGTGCACGCGTTCGACTTTAAGAACCTAGTTATTTGGGTGCCTAGACTTATGCCACAAGCTGTGCAACGCAGCTTAACCCGTGGGGCGAACAAAGGCTATGCCAACCTTAGATGATGGGTGTCACTACCATATTTTTAGCTTGAGAGTATTTTGGTCATTTTAATATTTTTGTGAAATAGAATTTTTATTAATTAAATATGTGCTAAATATATTGTTGAGCCTTGACCTAGAAGTTAACCTAATCTAGATATGACCGTAAGACTAGATATTACTTTAGAACCTTCTAAGCTAAGTGCCAAGATTAGAAATATCTAGATATTGTGTAAGTAGGATATTTTGGTTAGATATTAGTAAAGGAAACCTAGTTTTGTTTTGAGCCTTTGATTGGACTTGATTTGCATAGAAAGAAGCTTAGCCACACATCTAAACTTTTGCCTAACCCTAATTTCCTATGCTTGGCCGGCCACACATGAAGAATTATCCCTATAAATAGCAACACATGAATTCATCTTGCCTTTTTTAATACCTACAAGAAACCCTAATCTAGTTCTTCCCCAATTTCTACCACTTAATCCAAATTGATCCCAAATTGAGTCAAATCAATTACATCATCACCCTCTACTGTAGTGAAGGCTAGTGGAGGCTTGCTAGCAAGGATTTGAGGAGCTTTGTCATTAGGAGATTGAAGGAGGATTCTCGCTTTAGGCATATTCATTAAGATTTACTCTCAATAGGTAAAATCCCTCAAATTGATTCAAATTTCCATTCTCTTTCCATAGATGCATTCATTTAGGTGTCCCTTAGCTGTAGAGCAAGTTTGGTAGAATTTCGTATCCATTTGGTATGCGTATCGGACACATATCGGAATCCTTTATATTATGTTTGATAAAATGCCACAGTGGGATTTTTCTTCTTATTTTCTGTAAATAATTACATGTTTGCGTAGCCCTTAGCATGCTGATCACGAATCACTAACACTGAGCTGGATTCTGTGTCGTGCCCGTGTCCAAATAGGATATGCACGCGCTGTACGAGATCTCGCGTACGTGTCCTGCTACCATACTGCTATTTCTCTTGACACAGGCCAAGTGGACACGCGCCAGTTGGTGGACACCTTGGGGTAGTGACTGTCAGGTCATCCCTAGAGTCTTACACGACCTCGTGTCGTATCGGACACGAAAACACACTCGCACTGGGTTTACATTGTTCTACATGCAGTAGTTTTTAACCACTGATACGTGTGTCATGTCGCGTCCAGACACGACGTGGATGCATGGCAACATATCGGATGGCTAGCCCTATACCTGGGCTAGGTGTGGACACGAACACGTGGTGTCTTGTGGCCTGTGTCATATCCAGTTCGACTCGAACACGTCGTACGAGCCTGTGAACATGCAGTTTACTGATACTACATAATTTTGGTATTTGACACCTCGTGTCCAGCTATGTGGACACGAGAACAACCCCCCTAACACATATGATGTTGACTCACCTATGCACACAATTTATTTTGTCTTTTGATTGGTTTTTGAATTCGAATTTGACACTGTGATACCTGAGCATGAGATATTTTTTTGAATATTAATATCAAAGATTTTAATGTTATTTCAAACTATGTTTTAGATGTGAAAACTGAGTATTGAATGTACATGTGTCGAGTTCATGGCATCTTAATGTTTTAACTGAGACATGTACAATGAAGATTTAAATTGAGAATGATTGAACATATGATTTACCTGAGATAATGTAATATGTAAACCTGAGAACTTAACATGAAAAAACTGAATGTATACGTTAAAACCTGAGTTAGTTTTATGAAACTGAGATTACCTTTACACTGTCTACAGAGTTTGTATTCTCAGAATTAGTTCGAGTTTACATTAAATTTAAACCTGGGAATGTTTGGTTACTTGAAACCTGGGTTTGGAAAATGTATAACCTGAGATTTGAATGTATATATGAAACCTGAGTTGAGTCTTGAAAACTGAATATGTGTTATGAAAATTGAGTTTGATAGTTACTATTTTACATTAACTTGGATACATGAAACCTGAGATTCTAATGTGACGCAAACCTGAGTTGCCTTTACTCTAAAAACTGAGGCTATCTTTACATGGTTAAAACTGAGTTTGTATTGAACCTATGAACTGTTAACACATACACTTTATCTCTCTAATACACTCTCTCTATATATATATGTTAAATACATATATATATATAAAATATATATATATATATATATATATATATATATATATATATATATATGCTTGACTGAGATATTGTGAAGTAAAACTGAGCATTCTCTACCCCGCTGTGCACTCTACACTTGACCACACACACACACACACACTATCTCTCATTATTTACATATCTCACTTTTTTCCTCTCTATGTATTTGATATATGTGAATGTGATTCATATGTATTATATATACATATATATATATATATTACATATATATATATATATATATATATATATATATATATATATATATATATATATATATATATATAGTGCTATGGTGTAGTTTGTGTGCCTTGTTAGCTAATGTAGTTAGCTATGAGTTGGTTTAACGAGTGACTATTAGGCTATGTGTTAGAGAGTTTATTGTTTACTTGGTTACTTGTAGGATTGACTTGTTTAGACCTAGATTTGACTAACCTAACTAGTTTGACCTAGTTTGACTTTTAGAGTTGACCAGAGTTGACCAAGAGTTGACTTTGGCCCAGATTGACCTAGAAACATGTAGATACGTTATACTCTTTAAATTATAATCCCTTTGTATACAGCATGACTTGTGTTGCTCTAAATAGAACTCAGATAACTCGCTTCGGACATTATATTCTCACAGACATTTAGATTATAGCCGAGTATATTCTATGATCGTGTCATACTTGCTAGGACTTATATTCATACTCTAGATTACTTTACTTGATGCTGACACTTGTTATCATGGATTAGTAGTATATAGATCTTTCATGCTATGTTATCCCCTCATTGGATACATTGGGTATTTCGTGTTCGTGTACTTTATCATGGGCATCGTGTACTCCTTGTATTCATGTTATTTGTGTACAAATCGTATGAAATCATGTACTCTCATGTGCTCACATGATCTTCGTGTACTACTAAAACTTCGTGTATAATAACATAACTTGACTGGATCCTTGTGTATTGATTGGGGACGGGGGAGTAGAAGTGGTTATATGATCATTCTTGAAGATTACATGTGTATAACCTCTGTAGATTACTCGTGTATAACATCGTGTCGTTTACATAACTATCTTGTGCTCTGAATCACTAGTCACTTATAGTTCTTACTTATCATGTATATATTTCTAGTTTACAAATATCTCTCTTGTTTTCATGTACATCTTCTTACAGTTCATGTATCTTACTCTTTTGCATGTTTAACATTTTCTGCCATAATATGAACTGCATGAGATGTATTGTGCTTGTTCCTGTCCTGACTGGACCTGTTGAAAATATTACACAGGACGATGAGGACGTCTGTAGCACATACTACGGAGCTCACATAGATGATACCTGTAAGCTGATTCTACAGGAGGACCCTGTAGCAGTGGACGACACCATCCCTTTAGTCTAGGCTAGTTAGCTAGATAGTTATCTTATTTCTTATTCTTTTGTCTTATTTTGCCATTCTGAGATGTATTATTTTTGGATGTTGTTGTTGTTGTGTCGTATAGACACTTAGACTTATTTCTCTTTTGTTTGTACTTCTTTTAGATTTTATATCTATTATATCGTACTGTTTCTACCTTAGATTGTGATTAAGATGTACCTTCTATATTGTCCTCCATTTAGTGAGTATATTTTGTGCAGTTACGTTTATATTGTGTTAGATGTTGTGACCTAGGACATCGTTCTACCGCCGACACTACGACGTAAGCAGGACATATCCACTTCTCGTACCTATACACTGGGTGCGGCTTGTGACACATTTTTAGTGGTGGCCTATGCAGGTCTAGATTTTATAGTGGTATTCGAACTAGAGTATCACTATAGCCTGCAGTAGGATATAGGATATAGTTTTTGGGTACTCAATCACATTTAGAAAAAACTCTTATCGAAATTCCTGCCATTTAAACTCTTGCTGATAATTGCTTTCCTTTGAAATAATTGTCCTTCTTTGATTGTGTCGCTTCCTTTTCAATATTGATTCCTTGTTTGATATGTCTCCAGGATGGTGATTGAGACACGATCACAGTGCCCCATCATGGGAGGTACATCAGAGAGGTCTGCCACTTCTCCCGGAGTTCAGCCGGGACCTGAGACAGTAGCTCCCCTAGTACCTACTTATATTGGAGCCTCTATAGCTTTCGGAGGAGCACCTCCACCAGTTCGAAGGCAGACCCCAATTATTTCTGAGGTGCTTCAGCCGCAGCAGCAGCCACCTGCGGGATTAGTTGACGCTGCATACCTCTTTTCCTTTGTAGAACGGATCTTGGAGTCACATCAGCAGCAGCAGCAGCGCCAGACTGCTGACTTCCGTCAGGGCATAGACGACGCCCACCAGCTGGTCAGGATGACAGTGGAGATGGTGGCTGCCCAGCCACAAGGTGGGCAGGTTCAACAGTAACAACCGAGGATGCTAGGCATCCAGGAGTTCAAGAAGATGCATCCTAGGGACTTTCGAGGCACAAAGGGGATCTTATATGCCGATGATTGGATCGAGCATATCGAGGAGATATTATAGCTGGCGGAGATACTAGCCCGACTTCAGATCGAGGCGGCAGGCAGCCAGATGTAGGACCTGGCCCGCACTTGGTATCAGACGGACCCTAGAGTGGGTACTGAGGGACAGACTTAGACAGCCTTCAAGAATCTGTTCAAGGAGAAGTTCTTTCCAGACGTAGCACTGGGAGGCATAGAGCAGCAGTTCGAGAGTCTGGTTTAGGAGAACCAGACAGTCGAGGAGTATGCTGGAGAGTTCTGTCGGCTGAGCAAATTTATTAAGGATCTGAGTGAGATGACGAAGGCGAGGAAGTTCCGCAGTGGTTTGATCAGGGAGGTCCAGTCCATGACCAAGAGTGACCGGGATGCTACTTTTGCGAAGATCCTAGTAGGAGCCATGGCAGCAGAGGACGATCTAGGGCTGAAACTGAAGAGAGGTCGGGACTTTCATGGAGCCAGTAGCAGCAGAGGTCCGGCCAAGAGGCCCAACTTCCAGCAGCAGCACCAGCAGAGGAAGTTCCAGCAACAGCCTCAGGGACAGGACCTGGCACCTTTTCCGTAGGTACAACGGTAGCAGGCCCCCAGGCAGCAGTAGACCACCAGTTGTCCTTTTTATAAGAAGCCGGGATACGGGTGGAACGACTGTAGGAAGTGGCTTAGGAGGTGCCTGATGTGTGGTTCGTCGGACCACCAGATGAGAGTTTGTTTCATAAAAAATTCGTCCGACACCAAGTGGAGAAGGAACCAAGGCTCCAGTAGGCCAGCAGAAGGGACCAGCCCTGCAGACGCAGCAGTAGAGGTTCGTCCAGCACCAGTAGCAGGACAGGAAAGGCCAGCAGGGACGAGCTTTCACTATGGCAGCGGAGGATGCCGAGGCTATTAGAGAGTTGATTGCAGGTCTGTTCTTCTTGACTCCTTTCCCACTTTTATATTATTTGATTTTGGGGCTTCTCATAGCTTTGTGTCAGTATCTTTTGTGATTAGACACCATCTTGCTTCTGAATTATTGCCTAGGACTTGCAAGATCACGACTGAAGTTGGCATTATCCTCGTCAGTGATATTTGCAAGGATCGAAGAGTAGTTTTGGGAGGCCGAGAACTGGATATGAGTCTGCTTGTAATGCCACTACCGAACTATAATATAGTATTTGGGACGGATTGGTTGAGTAGACACCATGCCAGTATAGATTGTCGCGGCGGCAGAGTTTTTTTTGTCCGCCAGGAGAGCCAGAGTTCGAGTTCACCAGACGGGAGATGGAGCAGAGCAGCGGAGTGTTCTGCAGAGTTTCAGTTGAGGAGCAGACAGTGCTACATTCATTGATAGCAGAGTTCATGGATGTCTTTCCGGAGGACTTGCCAGGACTACCACCGGACAGAGACATTGAGTTCTCTATAGACTTAGTGCCAGTACAGAGCCGATATTTTAGCACGTCTATAGGGTAAACAATAGCGAGTTGGTGGAGTTGAAGAAACATGTGGAAGAGTTGTAAGACAAGGGCTTCATCCGATCTACTTCTTCATCATGGGGTGCACCGGTGCTTTTTGTACCAAAAAATAATGGGGACAGTACGGATATGTATCGACTATAGGGCACTCAACAACCTTACGATCAAGAACATGTACCCACTGCCGCGGATCGATGATCTCTTTGATCAGTTGAGCAAAGCTAGGGTATTCTCGAAGATTGATCTGAGGTCAGGCTACCATTAGGTGAAGGTGAAGAGGGAGGATATCCCGAAGACAACATTCAGGATACGATATGGCCAGTTCGAGTTTATGGTGATGCCGTTTGGATTAACTAATGCCCCGGCTGTATTCATGAACCTGATGAACAAGGTGTTCCACCAGTACTTGGACAAGTTCGTGGTGGTGTTCACCGATGATATCTTGGTGAACTCGAAGACCGCAAAGGAGCATGAGGGGCATTTGAGGGTGGTTCTATAGACTCGCAGGAAGGAGGAGCTTTATGGTAAGCTCTCGAAGTGTGAGTTCTTCCTGGATCGAGTTGACTTTCTGGGTCATGTTGTGACTGGAGATGGGATCTCAGTTGACCCGAAGAAGATCACGGCAGTTGAGGCGTGGACAGCAACGAGTTCAGTTGCAGAGATCAGGAGCTTCCTGGGATTGGCAGGCTACTACAGGAGGTTCATCCAGGATTTTTCCTTGGTTACAGAGACATTGATTAGGCTAACCCTAAAGGACGCAGAGTTTATCTGGTCGGAGGAGTGTCAGGTCGCTTTTGATGAGTTGAAGAAGTGGTTGACAACAGCTCCAATTCTGTCATTGCCATCAGGATTAGGAGGGTTCACTATCTACAGTGATGCCTCGGGGAAGGATTTGGGTTGTGTCTTGCAGCAGCATGGGAAGGTAATTGCCTATGCTTCAAGGCAGTTGCGTCCGTATGAGAAGAACTACCCTACCTATGACATAGAGTTGGCGGCAGTTATATTTGCCCTGAAGTTGTGGAAACACTATTTGTACGGATAGCGAGTAGAGATCTTTACAGACCACAAGAGCTTGAAGTACATGTTTACACAGAAGGAGCTCAACATGAGACAGCGTAGATGGTTGGAGTTGATGAAGAACTTCGACATTGTACTGTAGTATCATCCAGAGAAGGACCTACTGTTAGCTATCCAGAACGGCCTGTAGAGATTCTGGATCGACGAGAGAAGGTACTGAGGAACCAGACAATATCTTTGGTTCGCGTTGCATGGAGGCATCATTCTCCAGGAGAGTCTACCTGGGAGCGGGAGGATGAGATGCGCGAGCGATACCCTTATCTTTTTGGACCTTGAGGTATGATTTTCTATCCTACTCATCAGTTTACTTTCGCCTTTCAATTTCGAGGATGAAATTATTTTAAGGAGGGTAGACTTGTCACTACCACATTTTTAGCTTGAGGATATTTTGGTCATTTTGATATTTTTGTGAATTAGAATTTTTATTAATTAAATATGTGCTAAATATATTCTTGAGCCTTAACCTAGAAGTTAACCTAATCTAGATATGACCATGAGACTAGATATTACTTTAAAACCTTCTAAGCTAAGTGCCAAGATTAGAAATATCTAGATATTGTGTAAGTAGGATATTTTGGTTAGATATTAGTAAAGAAAACCTAATTTTGTTTTCAGCCTTTGATTGTACTTGATTTTCATATAAAGAAGCTTAGCTACACATCTAAACTTTTGCCTAACCCTAATTTCCTATGCCTGGCCGGCCACACATGAAGAATTACCCCTATAAATAGCAACACATGAATTCATCTTACCTCCTTTAATACCTATAAGAAACCCTAATCTAGTTCTTCCCCAATTTCTTCCACTTAATCTAAATTGATCCCAAATTGAGTCAAATCAATTGCATCATCACCCTCTACTGTAGTGAAGGCTAGTGGAGGCTTGCTAGCAAGGATTTGAGGAGCTTTGGGCATTAGGAGATTGAAGGAGGATTCTCATTTTAGGCTTATTCATTGAGATTTACTCTCAATAGGTAAAACCCCTCAAATTGATTCAAGTTTCCATTTTCTTTCCATAAATGCATTCATTTAGGTATCCCTTAGTTGTAGAGCAAGTTTGGTAGGATTTTGTGTCCATTTGGTACGTGTATCGGACACGTATCAGAGTCCTTTATATTGTGTTTGTTGAAATGCCACAGTAGGATTTTTCTTCTTATTTTTTTGTAAATAATTACATGTTTGCGTACCCTTAGCATGCTAATCACGAATCACTAACATTGAGCTGTATTATGTGTCGTGTCCGTGTCCACGCGCTGCACGAGATCTCGTGCGCGTGTCCTGCTACCACACTGCTATTTCTCTTGACACAGGCCAAGTGGACATGCGCCACTTGGTGGACACCTTGGGGCAGAGACTGTCAGGTCATACCAAGAGTCTCACACGACCTCGTGTCGTGTTGGACATAAAAACACACCCGTACTGGGTTTACACTATTCTGCACGAAGTGGTTTTCGACCACTGATACGCGTGTCGTATCGCATACAAACACAACGTGGACATGTGGCGACATGTCGGATAGCTAGCCCTATACCTGGGCTAGGTATAGACACGAACACATGGTGTCTTGTGGCCTGTGTCGTGTCCAGTTCGACTCGAACAAGCCGCATGAGCCTGTTTACATCACTACTAAAATACAACGACATAGCGACGGCCATATCCATCGAAAATCCATCGGTAAATCATCTTACCGACGGATTTTCGACGGATACGTGCTAAAAAAATTTGTCGGGAATATCCTCGTCGCTAGTCCGCCGCTTCGCGACTAATTAGCGATGGATTTCCGTTGGCAAAATAAAAACTTTTAGCGACGGCTAACCGACGGCTTCCCGTCAACTTCGACAGTTTAAATTTTTAATATATTCATTAAATTAGCGACGAAAAATTTGTCGCTAAATCGTCGCTAACCGTGTATCCGAGGGTTTCTGATACGCAATATCCGTCGCTCAAAGCGTTGCTAACCTCGACGGATTAGCGGCGGAAGAGCGACGGATAATACGTCTCCACCCTTCTGGAAATCTTCCACATATTCCAGAATATGAGCGACAGAAAGTCCGTCGCCCTTTCGTTGGGAAATTTTTCCAGAAATAGGCCGACGGACAATGCGTCTAGAAACCGTCGCTAGCTGCAAAAGTCAGTCGGTAATCCATCGATACCTGCAACAGTCCGTCGGCATCGTTAACTGAAATATTTTTGAAAAAAAATTGCAGGAAAGATACTATTCCCTGTAATATAACATATTCAGCATCCACCATACACAAGTATAACATATCCAACATCCAATATATCCAACAAATATCCATATTGCCAACACAATATCTCCAAACATTCAATATACCACAACATATACAAAAAATATCCAACACAATGACCAACAAAATATCCAACACACTATCCCAACATACATAGCAAAATATCCAAACATAAATAACCCAATACAAATATGAAGGCTCAATCTGGTTGCGTTGAGGCATGTACTATTCTATCAGCCACTTTGCATACGAAGGCTCAATCTGGTTGAGGTCTTCTGTAGGGACAGGAGGGTCGGTCCCGATGCTACTACTCTCTGACGGTGGCTCCTTCTTAACTTCAACCTTGGGAGCAATCTCTTCTCTGATGGTCATCGGTTCTTCCTTGACCTCGACCTTTGGTAACACCTCTTTCTTAACAGTCACCGGCTCTTGTTTGACGACGGAGACTTCCTCCTTATCGACCTCCAAGGGTTCCTTGCCTCGGCCCCTTCCTCGGCTAGCAGCACCACCTCGAGGAGTCTTGGGAGCCATCTCTCTGACAACAGAAATTTTCATATAGGGTAAAGAAATTTACTCAAATTAAAAAAAAAGAAGTTTATCAAAATTTTTAGCCACATATGATATCCACCTCGGGGAGTCTTGGGAGCCTTCTCCTCTCCTCCACCATGGCTCTGGACCCATCTGCTCCTCCCTACTTTCCTTCTTCTTATTTGACTCTCTCAGCCACATATGATATCCAGTTCAAGTATAGAGTCGGAAAAGAAAAAGTGGACAGGAAGAGGAGGGGGAACCAGCACAGCCGGCGACATGACCTGGAGGAAGTGTAGAGATTTTGCTGGAGGTGTTGGCAATTTTCCCAGGATGGTGTTGAGGAGCAAGTGTAGAGTCGGCCGAAGGAAGCTGTGGCTCCTTCGGCCGACTCTACACTTGCTCCTTAACACCATCCTGGAAAAATTGCCAGCACCTACAGCAAAACCTCTGTACTTCCTCCAAGTCATATCGTCGGCTGTGCTGCTTCCCCCTCCTCTTCCTGTCCAGTTCTTCTCCTCCGACTCTACACTTGAGCTGGATATCATATGTGGCTGTGAGTGTCAAATAAGAAGAAGGGAAGTAGGGAAAAGCAGATGGGTCCAGAGCATGGATGGAAGAGAACTAGAAAGCACTGAACCTTCCTGTTGTGAGAACTGTGAAGAGTGAGAAAGGAGAGGGGGGTCTTTGATTTTTGCGTTCATCATCATTAGAGGGAGCAGCACTGGAAAAGTTGTGATATTGGTAGCATAAGAGAGTAAAAATCTGTATCACAAGACTAACAGAATTACTATGTAATCATATACTCACCAATAACCGGATGTAACTGGAATCGTTGGACCTATCGTACAGTAATTGGTGGATCCGCTGGTATAGGCCGGATGTACTTAGTATCCACTGTATCAGATTAGTATCGGTCTATCGGTTTGGTATAGGACGTATCGGATTGGTATTGGCCTTAACAAATTGGTATCGTCCTATCCGATATGTACATGTATCGGTCGTATAGCTAGGATTCATATTGGCCTTATCGATTTGGTATCGGTCATATCCGATAGGTATTGACCGTATTGGATTAGTATAGACCATTTTGGATTAGTATCGTGAAAGGTTTAGTAACAACTGTACTTGGATTTCTCTCTTCTCGAGCTAGAATACCATTGCAAGAGAGTCACCAGATCGTGATTGGCCAGTTACAGTAACATACATGCTTCCTTTTCCAACAGAAAAAACGAGATTAAAAATAAAGTATGTATGTTCTGTAACTGGCCAGCTACGCTCTCGTGACTCTCTTGCAATGGTAATCTAGCTCTAGAAGAGAGAAATCCAAGTACAGTTGTTACTAAACCTTCCACGATACTAATCCGAAATGGTTTATACTAATCCAACACGGCCGATACCTATCGGATATGACCAATACCAAATCGATAAGGCCAATACGAATCGTAGCTATACGACCGATACATGTCGGATAGGACGATACCAATTCGCTAAGACCAACACCAACCGATACGGCCCATACCAAAATGATAGATCGATACTAATCCGATACGGTCAATACTTATAAGTACCTACGGTCCTGGAGGTCAATCCACTAGTACATCCATGTACGATCAATGAAGTAACGATCCATTTGAATTTGGATGTAAAAATCTGTATCGTAAAACAAATTAAGCATAATCAGTTCTATTTCACATGCTTAATTGCCAAGTATGGGAAAGAATGGCTCAGAACACAACCTAAAGTTCATTCTAGCATACATTAGAGTGAATCATCTATGTTCTGTACATATGGTGTAGTATATGTTCTTATCGTATCTAGTATCTGAAGAATGTAACAGAATCAAGATGAACTCATATAATGTAATACTAAGACATCATCTACTACTATATAAGTTATAGTGATAGGTTGTCATATCATCATTACCGAGGGATGAGGGTCGAAGGACAGTCAACTTTATCTACAGCTACATAGTTTCAGCCTCGCCAGTCAAATGGCTGCAGGGACTATGTCCTGATCACTATGTCCTGATCACCATAGTTTCTCCCTACACCATCATGTCATTTGAGTACATTTTCGAAAGCAGATAAAAGACAGAATATTCGATTTTTTGCCAAGTGTGAGAACGGATGGCTCAGAACACAACCCAAAATTCATTTTAGCATACATTAGAGTGAATCATCTATGTTCTGTACATATGGTGTAGTATATGTTCTTATCGTATCTAGTATCTGAAGAATGTAACAGAATCAAGATGAACTCACATAATGTAATACTAAGACATCATCTACTACTATATAAGATATAGTGATAGGTTGTCATATCATCATTGTCGAGTTTTGATGGTCGGAGGACAGTCAACTTTATCTACGGCTACATAGTTTTTGCCTCGCCAGTCGAATGGCTGCAGGGACTATGTCGGAGGACAGTCAACTTTATTAATAGTTATTTGTTTTTCGATACCAAAAAATCCGATACTCTGATCCGAAACCACCGATATTACCGATACCCCTGATCCGATACTCATAGGAATGGTCTGATACCGATTTCGATTCCGATACCGATTCCGATACCCCCCTCCCCCAATCCGATACTCAAAGGATTGGTCCGATCCGAAACCACCTATACCCCCTCCCCCGATCCGATACACCGATCCGTAACCACCGATACTCATAGGAATGGTCCGATCTGAAACCACCGATACCCCCCACCCGAAACCCTACCCCTGCCCCGAAACCCTACCCGTGTGTCCCTACACGACCCCCTCCCCCACCCCCACCCCTCCTCCTCCACCCCACCACCCCCTCCCCGACCCCCCTCCCCGACAGCACCCCCTCCCCCGACCCCCCTCCCCGATAGCACCCACCCCCCATCCCCCGACCCCCCCCCCGACAGCAAACCCCCACCCCACCCCCTCCACCCCGACAGCAAACACCCACCCACCCTCACCCCCCGACATCAAATCCTAAATCCTACCCCTGCCTTCCGTCCCGCACCCAACACCATCCACCCCCCAGCATCCTCCCTCCCTCCATCACCGCCGGCCACCGCGACAGCCGGCCTACCCCCCATGACCCGAAACCCTACCCCTGCCCCGAAACCCTACCCCTGCCCCGAAACCCTAAACCCTACCCTGTCCCCCGCCCTCAACAACCTCCCCCCCGCCCCCACTCATTCCCTCCACCCCGCCGGCCCCAGCGACAGTCGACCCCCCCACCAACCCGAAACCCTATATGTTATGCTAAACACACACACACACACACAGAGAGAGAGAGAGATATAACCCATCAGAGAGAGCTTCGTCGGAGAATGTGACCCGTCGGAGAGAGCTCGCCGGAGAAAAAGAGAGAGAGAGAGGGAAAAGAGAGAGTTTTTTGGGGGAATGAAAAATTTTCCTCCGTCGGTTCAATTTAAGTTAGGTTACAGTATTTAGCGACGGATTACCGACGGATATATCCGTCGGCAGATAGTCGCTAAATACCCACTGGATTACCGACAGAACGTCTGTCGCTAGATAGACGCTAATTTAGCGTGCCAGTTTTTACAGATTTTGCCGCCACAATGTTCGACATATTAGCGACGGACATGAATTCGTCGCTAAAGTTTCGTCAAATGAGCGACGGATGTGCGGCTGATTTTGACGCAAAAAAAATAAAAAAATTATCCATTGCTTTCTGACGGTAGTCCGTCACAAGGTAGTCGCGAGGCCGTCGCTATGGCCGACGGATACGGTCCGTCGCTAATCTTCCGTCGCCAAATTGCTGTATTTTAGTAGTGCATGCAGTTTACTGATACTATGTAATTTTGGTATTTGACACCTCGTGTCCAGCTATGTGGACCCGAGAACAACCCCCCTGACACGTATGATGTTGACTCACCTCTGCACATAATTTATTTTAGGTTTTGATTGGTTTTCGAATTCGAAATTGATACTGTGATACCTGAGCATGAGATAATTTTTGAATGTTAATATCAGATATTTTAATGTTATTTCAAACTATGTTTTAGATGTAAAAACTGAGTATTGAATGTACATGATGTGTCGAGTTCATGGTATCTTAATGTTTCAACTGAGACATGTATAATGAAGATTTAAACTGAGAATGATTGAACATATGATTTACCTGAGATATTGCAATATGTAAACCTGAGAACTTAACATGAAAAAACTAAATGTATACTTTAAAACTTGAGTTTGTTTTATGAAACTGAGATTACCTTTACACTGTCAACTGAGTTTATATTCTCAGGATTAGTTTGAGTTTACATTAAATGTAAACCATGGAATGTTTGGTTACTTGAAACCCGGGTTTGGAAAATGTATAACCTGAGATTTGAATGGATATATAAAACCTGGGTTGAGTCTTGAAAATTGAATATGTGTTGTAAAAATTGAGTTTGATAGTTACTGTTTTACATTGACTTGGATACATGAAACTTGAGATTCTAATGTGACGCAAACCTGAGTTGCATTTACTCTAAAAACTGAGGCTATCTTTACATGGTTAAAAATGAGTTTGTATTGAACCTATGAACTGTTAACACATACACTTTATCTCTCTAATACTCTCTCTCTCTTTCTCTCTCTCTCTCTCTCTCTCTCTCTCTCTATATATATATATATATATATATATTTATTTTTTTATTTTTATATATATATATATATGATTGTTGCTTGACAGTGATGTTGTGAAGTAAAACTAAGCATTCTCTACACCACTGTCCACTCTACACTTGAGCACACACACACCCTATCTCTCATTATTCACATATCTCACTATTTTCCTCTCTATGTATTTAGTATATGTGAATGTGATATATATATATATATATATATATATATATATATATATATATATATATATATAAAATATATATATATATATATATATTTATATATATATATATATATATATATATATATATATATATATATATATATATATATATATATATTATATATAAATATATATATATATATATCACAAATATATATATATATATATATATATATATATATATATATATATTTTTTTTTAATATATATATATATATATATATATATATATATATATATATATATATATATATATATATATATATATATATATATATATATATATATAGTGCTATGATGTAGTTTGTGTGCCTTGTTGGCTAATGTGATTAGCTATGAGTTGGTTTAACGAGTGACTACTAGGCTGTGTTAGAGAGTTTATTGTTCACTTGGTTACTTGTAGGCTTGACTTGTTTAAACCTAGATTTGACAAACCTAACTAGTTTGACCTAGTTTGACTTTTAGAGTTGACCAGAGTTGACCAATAGTTGACTTTGGCCCAGATTGACCTAGAAATATGTAGATGCATTATACTCTTCAAATTATAATCCCTTTGTATACATCATGACTTGTGTTGCTCTAAATAGGACTCAGATACCTCGCTTCGGACATTATATTCTCACAGACATTCAGATTGCAGGTGAGTACATTTTCTGATTGTTTCATACTTGCTAGGACTTACATTCATGCTCTATATTACTTTACTTGATGCTGACACTTGTTATCACGGATTAGTACTATATGGACCATTCATGCGATGTTATCCCCTCATCGGATATATCATGTATTTCGTGTTCGTGTACTTTATCATGGGCATCGTGTACTCCTTGTATTCGTGTTATTTGTGTACAAATCGTATGAAATTGTGTACTCTCTTATGCTCACATGATCTTCATGTACAACTGTCACGACCCGCACCCGGATATACGGGTACGAATACGTGGGCCACGCCCAGCCTACGCCGCAGTATCGACGATAGAGTGCTGTCAAGTACCCTGTACTAAGTACAACATCTAAGGATCCTTAACTATAAAGGTACTCTTATCACATCACAAAAACTAAGGAAGATAAGACAAGAAATAATAACAATATCGCTAGAACAACTAGAATCTACAAGGATCATATGAGACAAGAATAAAACAGAGGGAAACAATAACAAAACTAAATAACTACCAGACCTAGAACTCCTGAGAGATAACTCACGGTGAAGAATACCGAGAACCACCCCAGCTAGCAATATCCTGTAATCCAATACTGAGGGAACAACTACTCCTAAACTATTGTCAACATATCCAGTCATGATGGAACGAGCACAAATCTCAAATAACGGTTCTAGTTAGACGATATTGAAAATATAGCAGTAAATAGAGAGAATATACAAGGAATCACGAAATGTACAAGTGAGTATCATGGCAAGGTAAGGTGTAAATTTAGAGCTAGAACAAGGCAAGTAAAACTGATCATGGCATGTACAAGAATCAAGAATTATACCATCTACGTGAGTGAATACTAGCTACAATATGTGGCCGGCTTGGGAACTTGCACAATAGTAACAGGCCTGGCTAATCATACGTGGAGTATATGATCAACACTCACAATCAATCGATGCACAATAGGTGCACAATAGGAATTGACCATATATCTACACTAATACTTCCCGTCCCCGACTAGTATAGCGGATCCAACCATGACACATCATGACACGCGATTCTCTGAGTCGGTAGCTAGCCTTCGCAGGAATCGTGTCTTATACAATGCATAAGGAACAAGAAAGACTTGCACAAGATATACCAAAGAATACAAGGAATAACATCTCATGACGGGATCCAGACAAATACCAATCCATGTGAACAATGTGTCAAGAAAACAAGAATATCTACAATAAATACAAGAAACGTAGACGATATCATAAAACAGAAATATTATCAGAGAATGTACTCGCCTGAGATCCGATAGAAGTATGTCAACTGTGTAATCTGGCTCAGAGTGAAATCACAAACCTAAAGATGGGATGTATATAAGCTAATTAGGGTTCAACAGGGTTAGGCATGATTATATAGTTTAAGCTATAAAAATCTAGGTCAATCTCAGTCCAACTAAGTCAAACTAGGTCATACTGAGTCAAGGGTTGACTTACAGTTGACTTTGGTCAACTGGTCAACTCTGGTCAAATCTAGTCAAACCTAGGTTAAATGTTGACTCTACTTCGACGTTCAGTCAAAGTAGTCAACCATGGTCAAACAAGGTCAAGGCTAGTGTCTATAAACATCTACAGGGTCAACATATCAATTTCAGTGATTGTGAAACCACTGGAATCGATGGATCTCAAAATACAAACAATAGAGAAGGATTATAATAATAGGGTAAAAACCTACGGATGTTGTCGGATGGTGAAACAACCATCACCAACGTGCCCAGAATGGACAAATTAGCTAGGATAGCCTATCCATAAGTCCAATTTGGACACAGGGGCAAAAATAATTTCAGGTCAAAATGGTGTCCGTATCGGACCCACTTTGTACCGAAAAATGTGCTGAAATAAAAGTGCACTAAACCTAACAAATTATATATCCACGAATCCAGAATGACGATACGAACACAACGATATATCCGAAATTGGATTCCGATGACCCGATCTCAAATTGGTCCGTTGACCCGGATCTTGGAATCCGATTTGCACGAAAATGCGTATCGGAGCCAATGTCCACAAAACTCAGCTAATTATATGTCAACGAGTTTAGAATGACGATACAAACTCAACGGTGTATCCAGAATGGATTCTGATGACCCATTCTCAAATTGGTCCGTTAACCTGGATATTGTAATCCGATTTGAACGAAAATGCGTGTCGGGGCCAATGTCCACAAAACTCCAAAAATTATATGTCAACGAGTCCAGAATGACGATACGAACTCATCGGTGTATCCAGAATTAGATTCAGATGAGCCGATCTCAAAAAGACCCGTTAACTCGGACTGTGGGGCCCACGTTGTATCGACATACGTACCAGGGCCCACGTCCTCCAAACTAAGCAAACTTTATATGAAAACGTGCCAGAATGACGCCACGAGCCTACTGGTAGTATCAGAAATTGAATCTGGAGTCCCGGGTTCAAATTAGGATTTTACAACTTAGAAATTACGAATTCGGACGGCCAACTTTGGCGTCGAATTCAACCAATCAAACATGCTCACAATGAAACGAAACTTAAGGGACAGGAAGAAGGTTATACCAGCTGTACACAGGAACTAGTAGCACGCCAAACGGAGCTGCGATGGTGGAGATACGAACCGACGAAGTTGGCTCCACAAAATTGTCCAAAAATAACATAATTTAAAGCGTCAACTTGGTGGCCGGTTTTGATGTATCAAACGAAAAAATTAACGGACAAAACTTGATAGGGATGAAGGGGTATATACCGAGATTGAGACGGAGGAAAGAGTTCACCGATCCAACGACCGGATATCCCGAAAAATGTGTACGAAGTCGCTACAATTAGGCACACATTCTGAATTTCGTCCGTGCGCGCGTCGACGGAATTTCGTGCAAAACGCACGAATCGAGCGTTTCTCGTACCGGGGACGCGGGGACTCGCCAAGTGGGCCTGCCCGGGGGTGCGCCGGGCCAAGGGGGCTCGCCTGCGGCGGCGGCGGCCGCTGCGACGTTTGGTTGGCCGGCAGTGGCTGCTCCCGCGCATGCCACTTCTGCTGGTACTCCGCACGCTGTTGCTGGTGCTTATGTGCTGTTGCTGGCCGCACGATAGTACGGGGGCCAGGCGCAGCACGACGACGACGACTGATGGTCGGAGGAGAGGTGGGGGTGGAGACTGATGGTGATGGTGGTGGCGGTTGATGGTGGTAATAGTGAGGGTAATGGTGATGATAATGATGAAGAAGATGAGAAGAAGAGAAGGAATGGAGAAGGAGGCTGGGGAGGTTATGACTTGGGAGAGGGGATGCTGTGGGCTCGGCCATGGAAGAAAGAGAGGGGTCGGCCATGGAGGAGTAGGAGGAGGAGCTGCTGTTGGAAAATGAGAGAGAGAGAGAGAAATATATGTGTGTGTGTTATTAAAGGGAGGAGAGAGAGAAATATTAATGAAAGAGAGAGAGAAAGTAGAGAAAGAGAGGGGTGTTGTTCGGCCATATTGGGGGGGGGTTTGATTGCTGAGAGGTTGAGGGAGAGGGAGAGGGATATATATATATATATATATATATATATATATATATATATATATATATATATATATATATATATATATATTATGTATATATTTGAAATAGAGAGAGAGAAATAGATATTTTTATATAAAGAGAGATATTTTTGAGTAGGGGACAAAGAAAAAAATATTAGTGGGTGTACAGGTACACATGGTACGATCATACCAATTTGGGTTGCTTGTTGGGTCAAGTTTGGTTGAGTTGTGGCCAAGATTTAATTAAAATAAAAATTTAAACCAAATTAAATTATGGATGAAATAGGTGCACAAGGGAGATCAATTTGGCGGCACGCAAGTGGCATGTGCGTAGTAGACTCAAAACAGGCCAGGGCCATGTATTGGGTCGATCAGATTGGACCGATGTCGGGTCCCAAAATTAAATTGAAAGTTAAATCACAAATTACGACCGACGATAAATTGGTCTAAATAGACCCGAAAGTTGCGCGAAGCAAATGGAGCACAAGAAAACAAGTTCGAGTGGGACATGATATATCAAATTGAATCTCGTCTACTATAAACTTCAAGAAGAAAGTTTCCAGAGACTAGTTTCCCTGATGCTCAAGAAATCAAAGTCACGGTAAAGAGCATTTAATGATCAAAAATAATTAAATAAAAAGGAATTATAGATAATAATTCATTTAGAAAATTCAAAAATAAATCCCAGAAATTCAGAGGGCTTGCATCCTACCCACCTTATAAAAATTTCGTCCTCGAAATTAAAGGTTGGTAGTGGGGTTAAAACAGGATAGAAGATTTAGGCAATATTTTAGGCACGATCCAAGAATGACGAGTTTTGCACGATCAAGATAATCAATACAAAATTGTTCACGCACGATGAAGGATTTAGCATGATAGAATCATGATATGAACAAAATTATATGTGCAAGATTTCAGAAATAAGTTAAGTCATTGGGGCACGAGTTTAGAGACGATTAGGAGAATCGAAGATATAAATGAAGTTCAAGTACGGGGTGATCTGTAGGACTTAGGTTGATAGAAATCAACCCGAAAGTCGTACAGGCCCGATCAAGATGAAAAGCTAACCATGACCAAAACAAGGTTTGGCATGGTTGAGATGAAATTTTAGACACAACAAAATCGAAGTCAAGGTCTTATAGACCCGATCTAGGATTAATGAAAATGATTAATAAAAGCATGAAATACGATCCAAGTTAGGACGTGATTAAAATTAGAAATAGTCTAAGTTCACTTGGCACGATTTAGAGGCAAGGCAATATGTATAGTCATGATCGTTAAAGTAATATCAAGGGATTTAAAGTTGACTTAGTCACGCCAGGTCATCTGGGTACGACTAAACACAATGAGTTCAGATATAATCAGAAAATTAAATCAGGGTCGAAAGGATTTTAGGCACGAGTATTTAAAATCCAAAGAGGTTCAAAATCAAAAGTTATAGCACGAGTGGTAATAGCATAAAATTCAATCACGATAAGGAAATTAGCTTCAACATAATCTAAGTTGATCAATTTTGAGTGAATCAGGATTTGGGCAAGATGGAGTATAAGATCATCGAAGTCTGAGCACGAGCATCCAAGAATGGAAATCCAGATTAGAATTAAATTTAATTCAATTGAGTACGATCCAGGATGCGGGTACGATAGAAGAGATGACTAATGTCGTTCGGTTGCGATCAAGAAAATTATGATTTAACGATATTGATAACTCAAGGGATGATTCAAAGATATGGAATAAGTCCAATTCTTTTTTGATAGGGAAATCAAAAGACAAGATTTCGTAGGAAAGCCAAGTTAATCATCTCTCTCTGATACTATCAAGTTTATCTGGTCATCATTGGCCAATCGCACATTTAATCTCATAAGTCCCATATAAAAACCAATCTTATACAACTACTACCAGAATTACCCTTCCGTCATGAAGATTAGACCTTGTCATGATACCATAGGCCAGATCCTAAGTTCCAAAACCCTAATCAAGAAGTACACTCTTCACTAGAACTCCACATTATCCACTTAATCATCCGTAAATCTGAATTCTTCCACATTGTCCTAAATTGATCCGAAACCTCTAAATCAAGTTTATAACATCCTTGAACTTGTTCAAATCACGCTCCTTGTGTTATTCAAATCTAATACCACTAGGCTTATAAAACTTATTCTTCCATTACCAATTCAACCTTCATATTTCCTTCATCATACACTTTCAATATCTACCATCTCAATTAATAAATTATACCCATAAAATCTCTTCTTCTTTTTGACTTAAAATCCTTGTGTTCTCTATCCTCTTACCAATGCCTTGTCCAGTTTCTTACCATCACCATATATAATTAAAATTTCTTCCCTATTATTAAATTTCAAACTTCCATCATAACCTCAGTGTGAAATACCTCGAGAACCAATAACCTAAAATTGTCCAAATTCAAAAATTTTTAAATCTCGGATATCCTTGTCAGGTTCTAAACTATATCCACGAAATATAAATTTTTATACCATTAATGTAGATCCTATTGTCCTTCTCATTTGAAATCCTTAAACTTGCTTTCCAAGTAATTCATCCTCGGAATACCCTAGTAATTCATTTCTAAACTGATTATGTCACCCCTTGGTTTCAGTTCCAACCTTAATCATACTTCTATCTCAAAATTCTACACTAGATCCAATATCTCATATTCCTACTAAGATACCACTTGATAATAATCCGCTTCCGAACAAGATGATTTGCGATACTTCCTTAACCTTTCCAAGGTGAAAAGATACAAAATTTTAATGACTTCATAGTGTAGTTGATAGGAACGGATAAAAGACAAGTGATTGGTGTAATCAAGACATAATTAATCAAGATGAATGAAGTGATGACAAGATCAGAAAATTATCATATAAAGAGAAAAAAAATGACAGAACAAGAAATAATGGTAGGAATTGTCCTTAATCAATAGGTCAAAAGAAGAGAATCAATTTAAGGTATGACCTGATAACCATACACGTCTATCCAGAATCATGTTGCCAAAATTTTTGCCACGCCAGTAATCATGGCTGCAATAAACGATAGGGTCCATAACTATGGTATACACCCTATAACATATCATCTAGATTCCTTACCATGCCAATCGGTATGGCTGGAAGAAAATCTAAATTCTATAACTAGGATAGTATATCAAAATCGGGCTCCATGTCCTTGTCATGCTAGCTTGTATGATTGCAATAAATTCAAAACCCCATAAATAAAGTAGACATTTACCGTTCTCATCGTCCCCATTAAATATGTTTATCAGGATATCTTAACTCAATTCATAAAAAATAATCTCAACAAAATCAAAATCGAAGTCAACAATGAACGAACATCAAGATTTAAAATTCAACAACGAACCAAGGATAACTAAATGGAAACTAGCGAAAACAGATTTCGAGACAGGATTTAGAAAAAGTTCTCAGGAGAAGTCCTAAAAGTACTATCTAGGTCAAGATTGAAAATTTTGGAATATAATTTAAAACAAATCTCAACCTTGATATGAGATTGGTCAATCATATTCTCTCCTCAACCTAGATGATATATTAGTTCAACTTCTAGTTCCCTCTGGGGTCGATAAACTCATCCCATAGAAGAATAAGGTTCGATACGGACAGATATCTTAGAAATCAGAACAGATAGAAACGAATGAGAATGGATTCGGAAAACATTCGAAATAAGATCCTCGGGGATCATCCGTGGAATATATCAAGAGTTCTTAATATGTGACTGAGTACCAAAATCCTAAAATATTCTATGACTCTACCTTAATCCTAGGGCAGGCTCGTAGTAGTACAGATAAGCTCAAATACTACCACGACTTCGTATTAATAGCAAAGACTGACCTGCATGGGCCACCACAAAAATGTGTCACGACCCGCACCGAGATAAACGGGTACGAATACGTGGGCCACGCCCAGCCTACGTCGCAGTATCGGCGGTAGAGCGCTGTTAAATACCCGATACTAACTACAACATCTAAGGATCCATAACTATAAAGGTACACTTATCACATCACAAAAACTAAGGAAGATAAGACAAGAAATAATAACAATATCGCTAGAATAACTAGAATCTACAAGGATCATATGAGACAAGAATAAAACAGAGCAAAATAATAACAAAACTAAATAACTACTAGACCTAGAACTCCTGAGAGATAACTCACGGTGAAGAATACCGAGAACCACCCCAGCTAGCTGTAACACCCATATTCTGAATACATATTTTGTCAAGCTTGCATGTGTTTCAGACCTGTATTCGTTTTCTCGGATTTTGGCATGTACTTGTAATTGGCTTGACTTACAGATTTTGGTTCTCGTAATTGAGTTTTACCTGGCTTGGTTTATTTTGTGGAGGAGAATTGGTTTAATTTGGTTTGGTTTGGTTTAACATGCATTGGAACACCTTAGCCTATGCTCCACCCTCAACGCAACACACCCACCTCTATTAAATCCCACCTAACTTTTCTCTCTCCTCTTTATTTTTCATTTACTTCCCTATCTCCTTCTTCTTCCTTCCTCTACACAACTCACCAAAACCCATAGGCAAGTGCACCTTGCCACCACATGAGAACCACATTTTATTTGTTCATTAGCTAGATTAGGCCATGGTGATCAACATTAGAACTTGACATTTTATGATTTGGAGTCTCCTTTGTTCTAGATCTAAGTTTTCTCTATTTTCGGATTTACATAGTTTTGATCTATTTTAGTTGGGTTTTTGTGGGTTTTGATGCTTCCATGTGGAAGAGAACTCAATTTTACTCAAGTCAGAACTTTGAAAATCTAGATTTGGCTTTGATTTGACAAAGATATAAAAATTTGAATTCTTGGTGTTCTTGGTGTTCTTCTCGACCTGGAGTAGCAGCCTGCAGCCTGCACTCTTTAGCGCAGTGCTGAACTGCGCATCCTCCTCTCGGCCTACGCTCTTTAGCATAGTGCCGACCGTGCAGCTTGTCCTATGGTGAACTGCGCTCAGCCCCATGTGCCAACATTCCTCCGCACTTCACCCCTGCACAATTCATTCCTGCACAGTCTGTTCCTACGCACTTCACTCCTGCGCAGTTCATTCCTGTGCAGTCTGCTCCTGCGCACTTTACCCCTGCGCAGTTCACTCCTGTGCAGTCTGCTCATGCGCAATCCACCCCTGCGCAGTTCACTCCTGCACAGTCTGTTTATACGCAATCTGACCCATGCGCCATTTGCCCCTGCACCCTGTGCCCCTGCGCACTTGGCACCCTGCACAGCTGACACCGGCGCAATCCAATCCCCTGACCCCTTGTACAATCCGTTGGCTCTTGGAGTTTTGGAATGACTATTGTACATGGCATGGTATGATAAAGAACTAGCATAATACGACAGTGACCCGTAGTGGTGCACTCCTGACATGACCAACCTGACATGATAGTGGCCCATCGTGGCACACTCCTGACAAGTACCCTGACATGATTTACCTTGATAACTTGATAGTGGCCCGTGACGGCGCACTCCTGACTTGACTTGACTTGACTTGTAACTTGACTTGACTTGATGCTGTTGTGACAGCTAACTTGACTCGTATAATCAATTTGACATCGTGGGTGTTCCTGCTTGCTTGCTTGTACAATCCACTTATCTTGTCTTGCATCATGTCTAGGACGTGACTCCCTGGTTTCCACGGTCAGGGATTCATACTGAATATGGATTAGGCTAATGACCAGATCAAACTATAGTTCATGGAGAATTTCCAGTCACAGGCAATCTCGTTATCTGGATGCTCTTAATTGGACTTGTAGCTTGCCGACGAGTAGAGCACATTTCCAGCGCACTGTCATGTGTTGCACCCTCTAAGTCACCTAAGGGTATATCGTCTCCGGGGCGATGTACCCAACCATACTCTCAACCCGCGGAAGGATAACTGGATGGTCTGCAGGGCTTGGGACTGGGAAATTCTTACTTGCATCTTGTTAGTAATTAGGCTTGTGATAACCCTAGTTAGTTAAAGTAGTAAGCCGTAGTAATTGCTTGGCCGCTTGTGAATGGATGATGCCTAGCCCTGTCTAAGTCTTGTCTAGTCCCTGTACCCTGGTATCCCTGAACATGATTGTTTTACTTGCTTCAACAATAATTGGGTAGAGACAAGAAGCTATTCAGGCGAAAGGTTACAACCCCGGTCCTTGTTTGGTTTACGGGTTGTAACCTGGCTCCCAAAATGGTTCCACGTCCCTAGTCGTTTATTATCCTGACATGCTCTTTATTACTTGTAC
Source organism: Iris pallida (assembly GCA_029216955.1). NCBI lineage: Eukaryota > Viridiplantae > Streptophyta > Magnoliopsida > Asparagales > Iridaceae > Iris > Iris pallida. Next base: position 7,217,028 of record JANAVB010022999.1, read on the forward strand.
TTTTTTTTTTTATGTTCTGATATGCTGGCTTTTGTTCTTATTTCGTGGCCTCCTTTGTGGCACTTGCTCTTTCTGGGGTTTGACCCAGCTGGTTTTGTGTGGCCAGATTTTGGAGCAGCTCCCGAGGATCTTCCGAACCTCCAGCCCGATGGTGGCGACTAGAAGGAACCCGGGCTACGAGTGAGTTTTCTATTTTGTTTCGCTTACTCTATTGTAAAATTATTCTTTTGAGGCGTTTAGCCGACGAGCACCTGTTAGCTCGATGCACTTTTACTTACTGTCTGCCTACGGGCTGTAAACATGATTAACAAATCCTAGGGTTGATCATGTATGACTTAACTCTTGCTAGTCCTAGCATTTTGTACGACTAGCTTCATGATTAGCTGATATGTAATATTTGGGACGCCTTTTATTGTATATTTGGTGGTCAAACATCTTGTGATTATATTATTTGCTTGAGATTGAGACAGTAGGCTTGACCTTAAGAGACTGTTGGCTTGTAGTAAACCCTCATATCTAGACAGCCGTGACCGTATAGTGAGATGGACTTCATTTTAATATACGTAGCTGGCTATGTTCGCCCCCGCTCTCCAGTATTCTGGTTCTGGGGCGTGACATGGTTTAATTGGTGGCCCATGTAGGTCTTGTCAATCAAGAAATATGAGAGTTTACCGATAGTTGTCTCAATCATTACTCGTCCTTGATCTCCGTTCATATCCTCTGAATCCCTGAGAATCTTGACTTGATCACATGCTTGTATCGTTGATCTGTCCTGGTCCTTCCTTATTATTTTCCCTGTGTCGTCTTCTTCAGCGGCACTGTACCTGACCCCGCCGATCAGCAAGGTGAAGCACCTCCCATAGACCAGCAACCAGGAGATCAAGCCCAGCATTTCGGAGTCGCCTTCCGAGTTATACCTCCTGGAGAAGAGCCCCCAGTTCAGCCTGTTCAGCCTGCTGAGCCGGATGACGGCGCCTTGGTAGGTCTCATCAGGGCCTTGATAACTTCTCAAGATCGCAGAGGAGATGCCTTACACCAGACAGTGGCAGATGCTTTGACCAGAGGCGGTCATCCAGGGAACAGTGCGGCCAACAGCTTCAAGCGCCTGAACCCTCCCTTCTTCGACGGCAGTGAAGATACGATTGCCGCGGACGCTTGGCTTCAGGATACCGAGGTGGTTCTGGAAGCAGCTAGGACACCTGAGAATGTGAAGGTGGCGGTGGTACGTCTGCAGATGCTGGACTTAGCTCGCAGTTGGTGGGCGACGCAGGCCATGGGATTAATGGCACCCATTACTTGGGCAGTGTTTAGAGAGAGATTCCAGACGAAGTATTTCGATGCTGTGGCTCGGTACGACCTGCAGACCAGATTTACCAACTTGAAGCAAGGAGGCAGAACATTTGACAGTTATGCATCTGAGTTTTCTAGACTCAGTAGGTTTGCCTCCACCTTGGTGGCAACCGAGTTTGATAGGGCCCAACGGTTCCAGCAAGGACTACATTTGGAGATCTTGTTGGCAGTCGAGCAGTTCGAGCACCAGACGTTCGATGCAGTATTGAGAGCGGCTAGGAGGCATGAGTACACCTCCCAGAGGATCGTAGATAGGACCGGAGGTAGGAAGCGGTCCCACAGTCAGATGCAGCAATCATCAGCTCCAGCCCCGGCAGCTAGAAGTTTGACCATTGGAACTCCGAGGCGGGCGGCCTCAGTGACGTCGGTTCAGCATTCGACCCCGACGTACCCGCAGCAGCAGAAGCAGAAGCAGACTTCCGCGATGGGATGTTCTCATTGTGGGAAGCCAGGCCATGTAGTGCCAGATTGTCGTAGGGTGCAAGGATTGTGCCTAGCTTGTGGAGCGGCAGATCACTAGATAGGAGCCTGCCCGAATAGGGGTAGTTCGTCCTCTTCCAACCTAACCAGTCCATCGGTTAGGGGACCAGCACCCATGCAGCAGCAGCAGTACCCAAGGCCCTTATTGCCTCAGGCCCAGGCATTTCATCAGCAGAACCAGCAGTAGTATACCCTAGCCCAAGTGTAGAGCAGGCAGAGACGTTTCTAGCAGAGGGGACCCGCAGCTAGAGGTCAGGCCATGATGATGGCTATGGAAGAAGAAGTTGCACCAGGTGAGGTAGTGGCAGGTACTATTCTCGTCAACTCCTTTCCAGCTTCAGTATTATTTGATTCTGGTGCATCGCATTCATTCATGTCTGTATGATTCGCGACACGGATAGGATTGGAGCCTGAGTCATTATCAGTGAGGCTCAATATACTTACTGGTAATGGTCTTGTGGGGTAGATCGAGTGTTTTCCTCGTGTCGGATCGTAGTTAGCGGTAGAGAGTTCCCCGCTAGATTCATAGAAATCACTATGGCAGACTATGATGTAGTCTTAGGCATGGATTGGTTGAGGAACCAATATGCTAGGATAGACTGCCATGTTGGCAGAGTTGTTTTCAGCATTCCAGGCGAGCCAGAGTTCTCATTTTCCAGAGGCGCGATGGAACCATCATCCCCAGTGTTGCGGATGGCAGTAGCAGCAGTGCAGTTGCCCAGGGTAGTTGAAGAGTTTCCAGATGTCTTCCCAGAAGAACTTCCAGGGATGCCGCCAGAGAGGGAGATCGGGTTCACTATAGACTTGATCCCCGGAACAGCACCAGTATCAGAGCGAGTCTACAGAATGGCGCCTTCAGAGTTGGAGATTTTGTACAAGATGATTGAAGAACTCAGGACCAAAGGATTCATTCGTGCAAGTGGATCGCCTTGGGGAGCCCCGATGCTTCTTGTGAAAAAGAAGGATGGTACGTCCAGGTTATGTGTAGATTATCGTACCTTGAACTCAGTGACAATCAAGAACAGATACCCTCTTCCGAGGATAGATGACTTGTTTGATCAACTCAGAGGGGCTTCAGTATTCTCGAAGATAGACTTGCGGTCAGGATACCACCAGATCAGAGTCAGAGAGCAGGACATCCCGAAGACAGCATTTAGATCGAGGTATGGACATTGGAAGTTCCTTGTTATGCCCTTTGGAGCGACCAATGCGCCGACAGTATTCATGGACCTCATGAATTGCATTTTCATGCCTTACTTGGATCAGTTCGTGATCGTGTTCCTAGATGATATCTTGGTCTACAGCAAGAGCGAAGTAGAGCATGAGCAGCATCTCAGAATCGTCCTTCAGACGCTTAGAGAGCACCAGTTGTACGCCAAGTTCAGTAAATACGAGTTCTGGCTCGATCGTATTTCGTACTTGGGTCACATCATTACCCGAGGAGGAGTAGAAGTGGATCCCCAGAAGATTGTGGCTATCGAGACTTGGCCAGCACCTAGTTCAGTGGCAGAGGTTCGCAGCTTCCTTGGATTGGCCGACTACTACCGACGATTTATTTCAGATTTTGCAAGGATTTCAGCGCCGATGACCCAGTTGACTCATAAGGATGTGCCATTTGTTTGGACAGCAGAGTGTCAAGAATCATTCAAAAAGTTGAAGCGAGGTTTGATAACGGCTCCCATTCTCACACTTTCGGATGGGACCGGAGGATTCACAGTTTATTGCGACGCTTCAGGCAGAGGAATAGGGTGTGTCTTGATGCAGCATGGGAAGGTAATATCTTATGCATCACATCAACTTCGTGATCATGAGAAGAGTTACTCGACCCACGACTTGGAGCTAGCAGCAGGAGTGTTTGCACTTAAGTTGTGGAGGCACTACTTGTACGGAGATAGAGTGGAAATATTTACTGATCACAAGAGCCTGAAGTATGTTTTCACCCAGAAGGATCTTAACATACGGCAGAGAAGATGGCTTGAGCTGTTGGTGGACTACGATATGGATTTGCAGTATTACCTAGGGAAGGCTAACGTTGTAGCAGATGCGTTGAGCCAGAGAGCCGGAGTTTATTTCCTAACGGCGCAACCAGAGTTATTAGCAGAATTTTAGAAGATGGGAATAGAAGTAGTTCTTCCTACCAGCGTGGCATTGATGGCCAGTCTACAGGTTCAGTCCAGCATAGTTGAGAGGATCCGGATGGCACAATCTACAGATTCCAAGCTTCAGCGGCTCAGAGCAGAGTGTGAGGCAGGAAGAAGGCCAGAGTTGTGCATTCATAAAGATGGTATGCTTCGACACGGCTCTCGTCTTTGTGTACCCAGTGGAGATATCAGACAAGAAGTCATGGCAGAAGCTCACAGTTCACAGTATTCTATTCATCCCGGTGGCACGAAGATGTACCGTGATATCCATCAGAACTTCTGGTGGAATGGCATGAAGAGGGAGATAGCCCGGTTTGTCTCTCGGTGTTTAGTTTGCCAGCAGGTTAAAGCTGAACATCAGAGGCCCGCTGGACTTCTTCAGTCCTTGCCGATTCCAGAATGGAAGTGGGAGCACGTGACTATGGATTTTGTGACTAGATTGCCTAGATCCCCAGCTGGTCGAGATGCTATTTGGGTTACAGTAGACAGGCTCACGAAGGTGGCTCATTTTCTTCCATTCAGAGTTGGGCAGTCTACGGCTCAGCTAGCAGAGATGTACCTCAGGCAGATTGTCAGGCTTCACGGTGTGCTCGTCAGTATCACCTCAGACCGAGATTCAAGGTTTACATCACACTTTTGGCGTAGCTTGCAAGAGAGTTTGGGAACTCGTCTCCAGTTCAGTTCAGCATATCATCCGCAGACAGATGGCCAGTCAGAGCGCAAAATCCAGACTCTTGAAGACATGTTGAGGTCTTGCACACTTGACTTCGATGGTTCGTGGGAAGATCACCTGCACCTGGTGGAGTTCTCGTACAACAATAGTTTCCAGGCCAGTATCCAGATGGCTCCGTTCGAGGCTCTATACGGTAGGAAGTGTAGATCCCCGCTAGCATAGGATGATGTTAGAGAGAGGCAGATGCTCGGTCCAGAAATGATTGCCCAGACAGTTGAAGTGGTCAGAAGGATCAGAGATCGTCTTCGAGTTGCCCAAGATCGCCAGCGACATTGGGTCGATGCTCATCGGCGACCCCTAGAGTTTGCTATCGGCGACCATGTATTCCTTAGGATCTCGTCTAACCGCGGCGTCATTCGTTTTGGCGTGCGGAAAAAGCTTAGTCCTAGGTATGTAGGGCCGTTCGATATCCTGGAGCGAGTAGGAGATGTATCCTATCGTCTTGCACTTCCGCCGTCGTTAGTGAGGTGCATGACGTATTTTATGTATCCCAATTACGACGGTACATCCCAGAACCGAGCCATATCCTAGACTATTCGGAACTGGTTGTTGGTACCAACCTTTCGTATGAGGAGAGGCCCGTGTCTATATTGGACCGGAGAGAGAAGATACTGAAGAACAAGACTATTAGTTTAGTCCGTGTTGCTTGGGGTCACCACTCTTTAGGTGAGTCAACGTGGGAGCGTGAGGACGACATCCGATCGCGATATCCCTACCTGTTTGACTCATAAGGTATAATGTCTTCCTTATGCCTTATGTCTCATGCCTTTCGTCCTTACTTGCATGCGTGATTGTTTGATTGACTGCTTAGTATAGCTTGCATATGAATAGTATAGCTTGTCCTTATCTCTCTAGCCTCTTAATTAAATTCCGAGGACGAAATTCTTTTAAGGTGGGTAGAGTTGTAACACCCATATTCTGAATACGTATTTTGTCAAGCTTGCATGTATTTCAGACCTGTATTCGTTTTCTCGGATTTTGGCATGTACTTGTAATTGGCTTGACTTGCAGATTTTGGTTCTCGTAATTGGGTTTTACCTGGCTTGGTTTATTTTGTGGAGGAGAATTGGTTTGATTTGGTTTGGGTTGGTTTAACATGCATTGGAACACCTTAGCCTATGCTCCACCCTCAACACAACACACCTACCTCCATTAAATCACACCTAACTTTTCTCTCTCCTCTTTATTTTTCATTTACTTCTCTATCTCCTTCTTCTTCCTTCCTCTACACAACTCACCAACACCCATAGGCAAGTGCACCATGCCATCACATGAGAACCACATTTTATTTGTTCATTAGCTAGATTAGGCCATGGTGATCAACATTAGAACTTGACATTTTGTGATTTGGAGTCTCCTTTGTTCTAGATCTAAGTTTTCTCTATTTTTGGATTTACATGGTTTTGATCTATTTTAGTTGGGTTTTTGTGGGTTTTGATGCTTCCATGTGGAAGAGAACTCAATTTTACTCAAGTTAGAACTTTGAAAATCTAGATTTGGCTTTGATTTGACAAAGATATGAAAATTTGAATTCTTGGTGTTCTTGGTGTTCTTCTCGGCCTGGAGTAGCAGCCTGCAGCCTGCGCTCTTTAGCGCAGTGCTGAACTGCGCATCCTCCTCTCGGCCTGCGCTTTTTAGCGCAGCGCCGACCGCGCAGCTTGCCCTATGGTGAACTGCGCTCAGCCCCATGCGCCAACATTCCTGCGCACTTCACCCCTGCGCAGTTCATTCCTGCGCAGTCTGTTCCTGCGCACTTCACCCCTGCGCAGTTCATTCCTGCGCAGTCTTCTCCTGCGCACTTTACCCCTGTGCAGTTCACTCTTGTGCAGTCTGCTCATGCACAATCCACCCCTGCGCAGTTCACTCCTGCGCAGTCTGTTCATGCGCAATCTGACCCATGCGCCATCTGCCCCTGCGCCCTGTGCCCCTGCGCACTTGGCACCCTGCGCAGCTGACACCTGCGCAATCCAACTCCCTGACCCCTTGCGCAATCCATTGGCTCTTGGAGTTTTGGTTTTATTTCTCTAAGCTTGGCTCTTCTATAGCCCTGTATATTGATATTTTATTAGATATTTTATGCCCATTTTATATCCTTACGCCTTTTGTCATGAACTTGATTTTACTTAACATGTTTGGAATGACTATTGTACATGGCATGGTATGACAAAGAACTAGCATAACACGACAGTGACCCGTAGTGGTGCACTCCTGACATGACCAACCTGACATGATAGTGGCCCGTCGTGGCACACTCCTGACAAGTACCCTGACATGATTTACCATGATAACTTGATAGTGGCCCGTGGCGGCGCACTCCTGACTTGACTTGACTTGACTTGTAACTTGACTTGACTTGATGCTGTTGCGACAGCTAACTTGACTCGTATAATCAATTTGACACCGTGGGTGTTCCTGCTTGCTTGCTTGTGCAATCCACTTGTCTTGTCTTGCATCATGTCTAGGATGTGACTCCCTGGTTCCCACGGTCAGGGATTCATACTGAATATGGATTAGGCTAATGACCAGATCAAACTATAGTTCATGGAGAATTTCCAGTCACAGGCAATCTCGTTATCTGGGCGCTCTTAATTGGACTTGTAGCTTGCCGACGAGTAGAGCACATTTCTAGCGCACTGTCATGTGTTGCACCCTCTAAGTCACCTAAGGGTATATCGTCTCCGGGGCGATGTACCCAACCATACTCTCAACCCGCGGAAGGATAACTGGATGGTCTGCAGGGCTTGGGACTGAGAAATTCTCACTTGCATCTTGTTAGTAATTAGGCTTGTGATAACCCTAGTTAGTTAAAGTAGTAAGAGTAGTAATTGCTTGGCCGCTTGTGAATGGATGATGTCTAGCCCTGTCTAAGTCTTGTCTAGTTCCTGTACCCTGGTACCCCTGAACATGATTATTTTACTTGCTTCAACAATAATTGGGTAGAGACAAGGAGCTATTCAGGCGAAAGGTTACAACCCCGGTCCTTGTTTAGTTTACGGGTTGTAACCTGGCTCCCAGAATGGTTCCACGTCCCTAGTCGTTTATTATCCTGACATGCTCTTTATTACTTGTACTTTTCTTTCTTTTCTTATGTTCTGATATGCTAGCTTTTGTTCTTATTTCGTGGCCTCCTTTGTGGCACTTGCTCTTTCTGGGGTTTGACTCAGCTGGTTTTGTATGGCCAGATTTCGGAGCAGCTCCCGAGGATCTTTCGAACCTCCAGCCCGATGGTGGCGAATAGAAGGAACCCGAGCTACGAGTGGGTTTTCTATTTTGTTTCGCTCACTCTATTGTAAAATTATTCTTTTGAGGCGTTTAGCCGACGAGCACCTGTTAGCTCGATGCACTTTTACTTACTGTCTGCCTACAGACTGTAAACATGATTAACAAATCCTAGGGTTGATCATGTATGACTTAACTCTTGCTAGTCCTAGCATTTTGTACGACTAGCTTCATGATCAGCTGATATGTAATATTTGGGACGCCTTTTATTGTATATTTGGTGGTCAAACATCTTGTGATTATATTATTTGCTTGGGATTGAGACAGTAGGCTTGACCTTAAGAGACTGTTGGCTTATAGTAAACCCTCATATCTAGACAGCCGTGACCGTATAGTGAGATGGACTTCATTTCAATATACGTAGCTGGCTATGTTCGCCCCCGCTCTCCAGTATTCTGGTTCTGGGGCGTGACACTAGCAACATCCTGTAGTCCAATACTGAGGGCACAACTACTTCTAAAATATTGTCAACATATCCAGTCAGGATGGAACGAGCACAAATCTCAAATAACAGTTCTAGTTAGACGATATTGAAAATGTAGCAGTAAATAAAAAGAATATACAAGGAATCACGAAATGTACATGTGAGTATCATGGCAAGGTAAGCTATAAATCTAGAGCTAGAACAAGGCAAGTAAAACTGATCATGACATGTACAAGAATCAAGAATCATATCATCTACGTGAGTGAATACTAGCTACGACATGTGGCCGGCTTGGGAACTTGTACAATAGTAACAGGCCTAGCTAATCATACATGGAGTGTCTGATCAACACTCATAATCAATCGATGCACAATGGGTGCACAATAGGAATTGACCATATATCTACACTAATACTCCCCGTCCCCGACTAGTATAGTCGATCCAACCATGCCACATCATGACACACGATTCTCTGAGAGGATAGCTAGCCTTCGCAGGAATCGTGTCTTATAATGCACAAGGAACAAGAAAGACTTGCACAAGATATACCAAAGAATACAAGGAATAACATCTCATGACGGAATCCAGACAAATACCAATTCGTGTGAACAATGTGTCAAGAGAACAAGAATATCTAAACTAAATACAAGAAACGTAGACGATATCATAAAACAGAAATATTATCAAAGAATGTACTCGGCCGAGATCTGATGGAAATATGTCAACTGTGTAATCTGGCTCAGAGTGAAATCACAGACCGAAAGATAAGATGTATATAAGCTAATTTGGGTTCAACAGGGTTAGGCATGATTATATAGTATGAGCTATAAAATCTAGGTCAATCCCAGTCTAACTAAGTCAAACTAGGTCACACTGAGTCAAGGGTTGACTTACAGTTGACTTTGGTCAACTGGTCAACTCTGGTCAAATCTAGTCAAACCTAGGTTAAATGTTGACTCTACTTCGACGTTCAGTCAAAGTAGTCAACTATGGTCAAACAGGGTCAAGACTAGTCTCTATAAACATCTATAGGGTCAACATATCAATTTTAGTGATTGTGAAATCATTGGAATCGATGGATCTCAAAATACAAACAAAAGAGAAGGATTATAATAATAGGGTAAAAACCTACAGATGTTATCGGATGGTAAAACAACCATCACCAAAGTGTCCAAAATGGTCATATTAGCTAGGATATCCTATCCATAAGTCCAATTTGGACACAGGGGCAAAAAAGATAATTTTGGGTCAAAATGGTGTCCGTGTCGGACCCACTTTGTACCAAAAATGTGCCAGAATAAAAGTGCACTAAACTTAACAAATTATATGTCCACGAATTCAGAATGACGATACGAACTCAATGGTATATCCGGAATTTGATTTTGATGACCGATCTTAAATTGATCCGTTGACCCGGATATTGGAATCCAATTTGTACGAAAATGCGTGTCGGAGCCAATGTCCACAAAACTCAGCAATTTATATGTCAACGAGAACAGAATGATGATACAAACTCAACGGTGTATCCAGAATTGGATTCCGATGATCCGATCTCAAATTGGTCCGTTGATCCGGATATTGGAATCCGATTTGTACGAAAATACGTGTCGGAGCCAATGTCCACAAAACTCAAAAAAATTATATGTCAACGAGTCGAGAATGATGATACGAACTCAACGGTGTATCCAGAATTGGATTTCGATGAGCCGATCTCAAAAAGATCCGTTGACTCGGACTTTGGGGCCTACGTTGCACCGAAATGCGTGCCAAGGTCCACGTCCTCCAAGCTAAGCAAACTTTATATGAAAATATGCCAGAATGACGCCACGAGTCTACTGGTGGTGTCAGAAATTGAATCCAGAGTCCCGGGTTCAAAATTAGGATTTTACAACTTGGAAATTACGAATTCGGACGGCCAACTTTGGTATCGAATTCAACCAATCAAACGTACTCATAATGAAACAGAACTTAAGTGGCAGGAAGAGGGTTATACCAGCTGTGTACAGGAACTGGTAGCACGCCAAATGGAGCTACGATGGAGGAGATACGAACCGACGAAGTTGGCTCCACAAAACTGTCCAAAAATAACACAATTTAATGCGTCAACTTGGTGGTCGGTTTTGATGTATCAAACGAAACTTGATAGGGGTGAAGGGGTATATACCGAGATTGAGACGGAAGAGAGAGTTCGCCGATCCAACGGTCAAATTTCCTGAAAAATGCACGCGAAGTCGCTGCGATGAGACGCACATTCTGAATTCCGTCCGCGCGCGCGTCGACGGGATTTCGTGCAAAATGCACGAATTGGACGTTTCTCGCGCCGGGGACACGGGGACTCGCCACGGGGGCCTGCCCGAGGATGCGCCCGGCCAAGGGGGGCTCGTCGGCAGCGGCGGCGGCTGCGGCGGTGCACGGTTGGCCGGTAGTGGCTGCTACCGCGTGCGCCACTGCTGCTGGTACTGCGCACGCTGCTGCTGGCACTCGCATGCTATTGCTGGCCGTACGGTAGTGCGGGGGCAAGGCGGTGCACGACGACGACGGCTGATGGTCGGAGGAGAGGTGGTGGTGGCGACTGATGGTGATGGTGGTGGCGGTTGATGGTGGTAATGGTGAGGGTAATGGTGATGATGATGATGAAGAAGAGGAGAAGAAGAGGAGGAATGAAGAAGAAGGCTGGGGAGGTTGTGGCTTGGGAGAGGGGCTGTTGTGGGCTCGGCCATAGGAGGAAGAGGGGGGTCGGCCATGGAGGAGTAGGAGGAGGAGCTGCTGTTGGAAAATGAGAGAGGGAGAGAGAAATATATGTGTGCGTGTGTGTGTTATTAAAGGAAGGAGAGAGAGAAATATTAATGAAAGAGAGAGAGAAAGTGGAGAAAGAAAGTGGTGTTGTTCGGCCACATGGGGGGTTTGATTGCTGATGTGAGAGGGTGAGGGAGAGGGATATATATATATATATATATATATATATATATATATATATATTAAATATATATATATATATATAATGTATATATTTGAAATGGAGAGAGAGAAATAGATATTTGTATATAAAGAGAGATATTTTTATGTAGGGGAAAAAAAGAAAATATCAGTGGGTGTATAGGCAGACATGGTAGGGTCATACCAATTTGGGTTGGTTGTTGGGTCAAGTTTGGTTGAGTTGGGGCCAAGATTTAATTAAAATAACAATTTAAACCAAATTAAATCATGGATGAAATGGGAGAACATGGGAGATCAATTTGGTGGCACGCAAGTGGCACGTGCATAGTAGACTAAAAACAGGTCAGGGCCATGTATCGGATCGATCAGATTAGACCGATGTCGGGTCCTGAAATTAAATTGAAAGTTAAATCACAAATTAGGACAGACGACCAATTGGCCTAAATTGACCCAGAAGTTATGCGAAGCAAATAGAGCACAAGGGAACAAGTTCGAGTGGGACATGATATATTAAATTAAAAATAATCTCGTCTACTACAAACTTCAAGGAAAAAGTTTCCAGAGACTGGCATCCCTGATGCTCTAGAAATTAAAGTCACAGTAAAGAGCATTTAATGATAAAAAATAATTAAATAAAAATAAATTATCGATAATAATTCATTTAGAAAAATCAAAAATAAATCCCGGAAATTCAGGGGGCTTACAACAACTAAAACTTCGTGTACAATAACATAACTTGACTAGATCCTTGTGAATTGATTGTGGATGGGGGAGTAGAAGTGGTTATGTGATCATTCTTGTAGATTACTCCTGTATAACCTCTATAGATTACTCATGTATAACATCGTGCTGTTTACATAACCATCTTGTGCTCTAAATCACTAGTCATTTACAGTTCTTACTTATCATGTATATATTTCTAGTTTACAAATATCTCTCTTGTTTTCATGTACATCTTCTTACAGTTCATGTATCTTACTCTTTTATATTCTTTACATTTTTTACGATGATATGAACTGCATGAGATATATTGTGCTCGTTCCTGTCCTGACTGGACCTATTGAAAATATTACAGTGGACGATGAGGACTTCTGTACCACATACTATGGAGCTTACATAGATGATACATGTGAGCTGATTCCATAGGAGGACCCTGCAGCAGTCGACGACACCATCCCTTTAGTCTAGGCTAGTTAGCTAGACAGTTATCTTATTTCTTATTGTCTTGTCTTATTTTAACATTCTAAGACGTATTATTTTTGGATGTTGTTGTTGTGTCGTATAGACACTTAGACTTATTTCTCTTCTGTTTGTACTTCTTTTGGATTTCATATCTATCATATCGTGTTGTTTCTACCTTAGATTGTGATTGAGATGTACCTTCTATATTGTCCTCCGTTCGAAGAGTATATCTTGTGCAGTTACATTTATACTATGTTAGATGTTGTGACCTAGGATAGAGTTCTACCATCGACATTGTGACGTAGGCTGGACGTACCCACTTCTCGTGCCCCTACACTGGATGCGGGTTATGACAATAGGACTGTGCATGCTTTATCAAGCATTCATGTGGGCGATGCCCATGACTTAGGCTAAGTTCTTAACTTTGTGGCAGCATCGACCAACTTTTCTTCTCCGAAGCAACGGGACGAAGGACCGAGTGCCATTTTGAAAGCATATTATACAACATTTCTAAGCCGACTATGGGACCTTTTTATATTCTTAACTCAATCGACCTGACTTGGGATTATTTCCTTAGTTATGTGGATTCTTCTTTTTTATTATCAAGCCTACTTGTGCATTTGAAAACTTTTATTTTATTAGAGTGAAGGCCAAGCTGAGGCAAGTTCACTGAAGCCACCCACCTGAGCGAGGAGTCATCTCGACCGAACGGGTCTTCGAGCAGCTATTGCATGGCTAAGTCCGAACGCCGTTGGCGTTTCGATTCCTCCAATTGAGTTGAGCGGGACGAGGCATTACATTACATACCACTCAGAAAAAGTTTCGTCCTCGAAACTTATTGAGTATACTTATCGACTTATAACTTGATTCAACATCCAATGACTCTCGCACATGCTTCGTCTTTAACCAATCTCTAAAACCTGACTTGCATTGATGCCTCAATTAATATTCCATTTCATTTCAAACCAATAATCCCACTACCATCAATCTTTTTCTTGAAACACGATTTCAAAATCCTCGGTACCGTTCAGTTCCTACAGTCTCACCTGAATTCAACGTATCACTTAGTTGGATCGTGCACATATTCCAGGCGTCCCTGAAATACCTGCATGTCAGCCAAGCCTCGTGATAGAGAATCTGTCATTTTCATTTGAGTCATATCGTGCACATATTCAGGCATCCCTAAAATATATACATTTCAGCTGAGACTCATGAGTGGAGTTTCTATATTGTTGAATCATTCTATCGATGAATACCAATCCTATCAATCCTTAAGATCAATCGTACCGATACTAACTCTCGAGATAGGGATATCTTGCCTAACCTCTATGCCATCTCTCTAGGCTAAAGTCATCCGTCCGTATTGGAATCATAGTTCCCCAATAATAATATCAATACTGACCCCAATCCTATGGTCAAACCAAAGTTGATAGTACATGGTTTTCTATCCATGCTCCCATTACTCCTATTTCTAAACTTCGAGCATAGATTTTTCCTATTCGCATTCGCAACACTTAGTCCAAAGGGTCCGAGTTGTTCAGCAAAGCCATCCTACGGTAAGTCATGTTCAACCAATTCCTCAATATATCAATATTGTATGTCTAAAGTAGCCATTTGCATAGTCTATCTCCTCGAACACGTTCGATATAATCTACATATCCATCATATTCCAGTCAAATATGCTACGATACGATATGTTACTAAACCATAATTTTTATTTCATATTTCCTAAGTCGTTTATCATAATTCATGTAATCGTTCACAAGGTCGCCTAGCTCAACAATATGTCATGTCCCAATCTCACGCAAGTCCGATCATCCATGTGAGACCTGAAATTACCATGCATTCCCTCGGGATAATCGTTCTTATCGGGGCGCAACTCTTGCTTGAGTCTAGACTAATTCATTCACGATACGCATATTAGACTACTCAATCCTCAAGTTTTACTTAATCATCAATCACAAGTCTGACTCATCCTCGAATTCGCCTTCGCATCAAACCACATGTCAAAACAATCCAATTTGCCATGCCCTGATCTCTCGAGTTCGATCATTTCCGCGACATGAATCAACTTGTCAGCGCTCATACGGAACGATCGCCCCAAATTCGACATGACACATGTACGAGGCTGGAGTTGTGCTCGGGCAAGACAAAGTCGTCGATGTTGTGGTTATCTTCGAAGAAATCAAGACAAATTATTTTTATCAAAGCATTCATTTCAATCAAAATCCTAAGTATAGCATCCATCAAAACAATAACACTTTACACGACAGTCATTCCCTAAATTAGAGTATCTTCGAATTATCGCACATCGTTCTTTGATACGCCTTAATACCATCGATGATATGCATAACCTGACGATCTTCCTTTGTAATGAACTATGAGTCGTACAAGTGATGCTATTATCTGAACTAGATATACCATAATCTCTACAACATTCAAGATCAAATTATTCAAACCCAAATTTATGTATGTTCTTCTGTCTATCTTAAGTCATTGAGCAACATATTTTCTCAAAACGCATCTATCTATGCTAACTCAATTCATCGAGCAACATCTATTCCAATCCTTAGAGTCATTCTCAAATATTCGAATCATTTTCATGCACGCTATCATCCAATCATGCTAACTTTTTGTATACGATTCATATCAATTTCCTTGATCGAGTCATCTGTTCATACACCATAACTTTTCTTCGACTCAGTTTTACCTACTCAATCATTCTCATATTTCATACTTGTACAAACCTAATCTTGTGCGCGCCATTTCTAATTCGTTCAAATCAATTTCATGCTAGCTATCCAGTCATGACTAACTTCGAAACACTCTTTCTAAGGCTTTGCATACTCGTTGCTTGCTGATAGACTCGTTGGCACCCCGTATCCTCAATCGATCGATATCACCAAGGCTATCCCATACACCACTCAGGGATAAAGTCATTCGACAAATTCTCAAAACTATCATTCGATTAACAAAAGATTTCTTCGAATCTCCGTTCGAACCATTCCTTAATTTCAAGCACGTTCCATCTATATCGTATCGACGACAACATCGTCTGATGGCATTCGTATTGATACCATCCCGAATTCTATAAGTCAAGTCAATTTCGATCC
This sequence comes from Iris pallida, assembly GCA_029216955.1. NCBI lineage: Eukaryota > Viridiplantae > Streptophyta > Magnoliopsida > Asparagales > Iridaceae > Iris > Iris pallida. The sequence goes on from JANAVB010022999.1 coordinate 7,232,667, forward strand.
TATTTGAAATAATTTGAGTTTTGCACATGACTTTTCTAAGGTCGACTAAATTCTTGGTGTATATGCCCAGCCCGACTTAGCTAACCGTGCTTATTTGAAGTTAACTTTTATTCAAACAGTTTTCTTTCGTGATACTATGCAAAAATATTTAGACTTATTATATGGACATCCCGTGGGACATTTGAGAGAGAGCGTACCAATTATATCGATTGCGGAACATCAGAGTTTGCGGAAACATCAGAGTTAAAGAATTCAATCTAAAGTCTATGGACATAAAGCCGTGCTCTGATACGATTATATCATGCCCCGATCCCGTAGGACCGATCGTCTTCGCTAAGACGTGATGTCGCATGAGCCTGAATTTCACTCATGCAAGGCGGGTTCCATAATGGCCGATTACAGGCTAAGTGACGGGGTCTTCACACAGAAGTCCCATGCAGAAACATTGAACGAAAAAGGCAACATAAGTATTGAACAAAATCAAAGTCGTTATTGATATAAACATAGATTACAAAGGCGCATAGCCAAGATTACAAATCGCTCAAGCTCACTTTTCTCTCTTTTTTACAAGTCACTCAGCTCTCTCTCAGCTCTCAATATACTTTGACGAGCAAGCGGGTGCTTTAGATAGACGATGTCCATACATTATGTTCCGTATAAGTCCAGACTCCATATGGGCATACGCCTCGAAACGCCAAGGGACTCCATGCTTCGACACATCCAAGCGAGCTCCGTGCCAACGAGCTTCTACCTATGCCTGCACATAAATACTGTATAGGTGTTAGTACTCAACTGTATTGGTGGAGTGACCTCCTTGCCCACCCATACAAAACCAACATATTTATTTACTTTGTGCAACATAATCCCTTATGATTGCCTTTCTATTCTTGTCTTAGGGTCAATTTTAGGACAAGGACGCTTGGTCTATTTGTGTCTCAGACTATTCCCGCACCATTGCATCGATAACTTGATTATTGTTGTACCTTAAGACTATTCTCGTGCTAGCAACATAAATGTACCGACTCGTACTTGCCTTTCGTGCCATACGTTGGGACGTAACATGTTTCGTGTCATCGACTTGGTTCGTGCTTCAACATCGAGGCCGTGTCTCGTAACCTAGCATGACTTAACCAAACTTGCCTTACGGACCTTCTTGACTTAACTCGAAATGACTCAAGTCTGACTTATGCAACTCTATGTCAACGGCTTAATACTCGATGCCCCATTTCGTGTCAAAGCACACGTCTTTGCTATAGCCAAATCTTAGGCCTCTTAAGACTTGTGATGCAATTGTGGAAACCATTTTTACTTCATTCATGCTATGCTTGCTCTTTCTTTGATTCGACCAACACCATGCACGCGGATTGCCACTCAGTACGTCAACTTGACTATATGAAAGGTTACTGGCAATTTAAGCCATCTTGGACATGTAGGTGGTACAAGACGAGGCCCTTGCAGCTAAGGGTAGCTAGCCCTGCTCAAGTCCTCGAATCATTGGAGGTGTGTTCTTGCCTAACTACCTTGCTCCTCTCCTAGGCCGAAACGGTCTTATGTCCCCAGGTTTTCGAATCGAGGGTGTGAAACCTTGTTGACAAGTTGTCCATGACCAGCACCTACGAGAACTCCTAGACTCAACGTAAATGCATGGCCTAACCGTCACAACTTAGCTTTCTTAGCTTTACTTCCTTTACTTATCACACTTCTTTTATAGAGCCCAAACCAGGGTTGCCTCGGCGACTGACCTACAGTCCCGACATATTTTTAGTATTTCCATACTCTTATTGTCTTAACTCATTAATGGCTAATTTATAGCCTTCAAGCATATCTTGTACAAAACGTGTTCTTTATGTGCCAATAGACCGTGGCTAACTTTCTACTGAACCAATCGTGGATCGTGCCTTAAATGGACTTACGTTCTATGCAACACTATCACCCAAGTCATACTTTATATGATGAGCCTTGAGATCATGGGACTAAGTGACTTTGATAACCGCAGAAAGAACGGGACAATGCTTGAAATGACTTTGATCGACAGGCATAACTTACCTAACTTAATTTTGCAACAACTTGACGAGCAAAGGCTGCGTCAAGCATTGCCTCAAGGGAACATACCGTGACCCGTTCGACTTGAACAACCAAGTTATTTGGGTGCCTAGACTTATGCCATAAGCTGAGCAATGCAGCTTAACCCGTGGGGCGAGCAAAGGCTATGCCAAGCCTTAGACGATGGAACCGTGCATGCTTTATCAAGCATTCATACCGGCGACGCCTATGACTTAGGCTAAGTTCTTAACTTTGTGGCAGCATTGACCAACTTTCCTTCTCCTAAGCCACGGAAGGAAGGACCGAGTGTCATTTTGAAGAACATTGTGTAACATTTCTAAGCAGACCGTAGGACCTTTCAATATTCTTAACTCAATAGACCTGACTTGGGATTATTCCCTTGGCTATGTGGATTCGTCTCTTTTATTATCAAGCCTACTTGTGAATTTAAAATTTTTTGTTTTATTAGAGTGAAGGCCAAGCTGAGACAAGTTTATCGAATCCACCCACGTGAGTGAGGAGTCGACTCGACCGAGCGGGTCTTCGAGCAGCCGTTGCATGGCTAAGTCCGATTGCCGTTGGCGTTTCTATTCCTCCGATTAAGCTGAGCGGGACGGGGCATTACAAGGACCACCCTTAGGAAGAAGAACTAGGTACTAGAAAGCCCTATAGTAATAGTTATGTGAGTTTTGTGGCTAAATTGGAAAAAATCTGAATTTGGACCACCAAGTATTTGAGGGAATGATCTGTTGGTAGTTTGGAATCCTATTTCATGGTTTGGTAGTGTGTACGTGTCCACAATTGGATATATGTAGGCCTATCACGATACATCGTTGTACATATCGGAAGATTAAAGGTTTTGAGCGAATAGGTGTAAATTATTATAAATACATGATAATTAGCTAATATATCTGTTTATATATATCATAATTTATATATTAAGAGGGTTTCATGTGTTCTAGAGGTTAGTATCATGGTGGTATTGGGGTTGGAATTGTGTATCTTGGTGCACCATGGTATAGTATGATACTAGTGCATGTTAGGTGTTTGACAATTGGTATCATGTTAATGTGGATAGCATGAGGATGTTTGGTAGTATTTTGGGGTGTGTTTGTGTTGGGGTTGAGAGAAGTGTGCTTGGTGTGGTTTTGGGGAGCGTATGTAGAATGCAAGTGGGGGAAACTCTCTTTTGCTGCATTTAGCAGCTTTTTAGCTGCTTTTTAGTAATTTTTTGCTGATGTTTAGCAGCTTATAGCAGCATCAGCAACTTCTAAGCAATAGCAGCAGCAACAACAACAGCTTATAGCAGCAGCAACAACTTCTGCACCAGCTTTTTACAGCAACAACTTAGTTAGGTTAGTGTCTATCTGCATGTAGTGTACAAGTACTCGTGTATGTGCAAGTTTTGAATGTCTTGTGAAGGAATGTTGAGTTTGTGTGTGCAAGGTATAGATAAGAATGAGTAAAAATAAGTGGTATCCTAGAGTCCCAAGTGACTTGGTTATGAGAGTGTCTATTTAAATATTTTGATATATGTGTGTGTGAGGGTAGTGATACTTTGGTATCATGTGATACTTAACATGTGGTACCATGGTACTCATGTATCAATGAGTAGGATTTGTGAGGTATCAAGTGAGTTTATATTTATATCAATAAAGGAATACTTGGTATCATGTGGTACATTGGTTTAATGTTTGGCATCTCGAGTGAGTGTTAAGGTAAGGTAATAGTAGGGTATTTGATAACTATCGTGTACATTATTGATATATCTATGTATATATATGAGGTGGTTATAGGTTAAGCTCCCAAGCCTATTGGGTATTGGTATCTTGATACCCCATTTTGTAAGAGTAAGATATTAGGTAATGAGACTAGGTTTTGGGTAAGTAAATAGGATGTTAAGGTAAAAGGCATAGGCAAAATGTAGATGTAGGTAAGGGGTATGCCTGGTAAGGGTAATCTAAAAGGGGGATTTCAGTTCCTGTGTAACCTAGAAGACTAGTATGTAGTGTATAGATAGGGGAGAGATTTCACATCAGTAGGGGTGCATGTGAGTGTAAGAGTGTGTCAAAGTGGGTTAAGGAAATTATTAGACTTGTATGTGGAAGGGTGTAGTTAATAGTTATTGGGAATATGGGTAATTGGGGTATACCTAAGTAATAGGTAGAGATACATGGATATGATAATATATATGTATATAGGCAATGATTAGGTTATGGATATACATGTAGGTAAGGATATAGGTAATGTATAGGTTAAGTAGATAGGGTACCCTAGTACCTATCTGTCACGACCCGCACCCAGTATAAGGACACGAGACCGTGCGTACGTCCAGCCTACGCCGCAGTGTCGGCGGTAGAACGCTGTCCTCGGTTTCAACAACTACTTAATACAGTATAAAGTATATGTCAATATATATACTCTCCATACGGAGGACTATCTCTGAAGATACAACTCAATCGCAAAAGCTAAGGAGAAATAACAACACGATATAGATTAGGAGGATATCAAAGTGCGATACAACCAAAATATAAATAAGATTAAGTGTTATCATCACATCCCGAAGTAGAAGTAATATAAATGCAACTCATGAAAGATAACTGAAAATAATTCAGGCAATATCCTAGCAATCTATTCTAAGCACTACTCGAGTCTCCTCTAGGCTAGCTGGATCCTCCAGGCGATCCAAGTAATCCTCCAAGTTCTCTGTAAAATTTTATCAACATATTCAGTCAGGATTGGAGCAAAGTACATAACTCTGACAACAGTTCCAATACATGGTTACAGGAGATATAGATAAGTAAACTGAGTACATGAAATAGAATAGAGAATCTATGAACTATAATAAATATAAGTGTTTTAGAGTACAAGATGGTTATGTGATTGGTTTAGGTTGTACATGAGTAATCTATGGTAACTCCATTATACATGAGGATATAATAGACATATACATGAGTACAATAGAGGGATTTAATCGCATAACCACTTCTACTCTCCCTACCCCATAATACACAAGGATTCGATCAAGTTACGTTACGTACATGATTGTTAGTTTGAACATGAAGCACATGTGAACATGAGAGTACATGAGAGCACATGAGAGTATATGAGAGCACATGAGAGTACATGAAAGCACATGAGTGTACATGAATAATACGAATACAAGGAGTACAAGATGTACATGATAAAGTACATAAACATGAAATACCCGATGCACCCATTAAAGAGATAACATCTCATGACAAGATCCATATAGTACTGGTCCGTGATAACAATGTGTCAGCATCAAGTAAAGTAGTCTAGAGCAGGCAATATAGATACTATCATGAATGAAAACAATTAGACAATGTACTCGCCTGATATCCTGAGCAACATATATGAATCGGTATCCGAACTGGAGTCACAGAGACCGAATATGAGAATTACTGGTTACATAATGTTCTAGATTAAACAATAGAGTTAAATTCATGTTGCTAGGCCATATCTAGGTCAGAAAGTCAAACTTGGGTCAACTCTAGTCAAACTGGGTCAAACTTTAGTCAAATGGTCAACTTGGTTCAACTTCGTAAGTTTTAGCCTATCTAGGGTTTTTGGGCTAAGTGGACTACTAGGGTTAGGTACTAAAAGTAATGGGGTGCCAAACATGTCAAATTCTAGGTTTAACATAACCATATATATATACATCCTTATATATATATATATATATATATATATATATATATATATATATATATATATATATATATATATATATATATATATATATATATATATATTTTATATATATATATATATATATATATATATATATATATATATATATATATATACATATATATATATATATATATATATATATATATATATATATATATATATATATATTTTATATGTATATGTATATATATATATATACATATACATATAAAATATATATATGTATATATATATATACATATACATATAAAATATATATATATATATATATATATATATACATATACATATAAAAATATATATATGTATAAAATATATATGTATATATATATATATATATATATATATATATATATATATATATATATATATATATATATATATAAAGGGAGAAGATTGGATGAAGGCAAAAGCGGAGTTGAAGCAGAGGGTTAGTTATGAAGACTCTTTCTGGAGACAAAAAGCTAGAGTCAAATGGGATAGTGAAGGAGATAGGAATACGAAATATTTTCATTCGTGTGTCTCTGCTACTAGAAACAAGCTTCACATTCACAGATTGCTTTCGGAGGGAGGTAATTCTCTTACTCAGCTGAATGATATTCAAATGGAGGCTAATGACTATTATGGTAGACTCTTCCTTCCTAGCCACATCTCGCAGTCATCTATGTTTCTTAATGCAATCCCAGTCTCCATTACTCAAGAGGATAATATCCAACTTATGGCCAAACCGTCTATGGAGGAGTTGGTTGCTACTCTCAAGAGCTTGGATCAGGATAGTGCTCCAGGTCCAGATGGATTCTCTGGTCGATTCTTTGTCAAAGCTTGGGATATAGTTGGTCAAGACATTCTTGAAGCGGTGTACTTGTTCTTCGATGGCTTTGCTCTCCCAAGATCCATTACTAGTACTCACTTATTGCCTATTCCGACGGGGAAGGACCCTAAGTCGATGATGGACTATAGGCCTATCAGCCTTTGTAACTTTGTTAACAAATTATTCTCAAAAGTTATTGCTAGAAGGCTGTCTCCTTTACTTCCGCGCTTGATCTCTCAGGAACAAAGTGGATTCATCAAGGGGCATGAAATCATCGACAATGTGGTGCTAGCCCAGAAACTGATCAGCAAGATCCATCACAAATATAGGGGAGGAAATGCAGCTTTGAAGCTAGATATGAGTAAAGCTTATGACCGAGTTCATTGGGCTTTTCTTTTGAAGGTGATGCGCAAGATGGGATTTTGCAATGAATGGCTCAATATTATTTTACACCTCCTGGACAACGTTTGGTTCTCAACTCTGATCAATGACAGTGCGTCTGGTTTCTTTAAAAGCTTATGTGGTCTACGTCAGGGAGACCCTATATCTCCTCTCCTTTTCGTCATAGCTGTAGAAAGTTTGAGCAGTAACCTGAATATTCTTCGAGATGACAGTAGCTTCACCCCATATTATTCCCCTTGCGGTTGTCCTATCATTACACATTTGGCTTATGCAGATGATATAGTGTTATTCTCTGGTGGTGAGAAGAAATCCATTCAGAAGTTAATGACAGTGGTTGGGCAATACGAACAAGCTTCAGGCCAGAAGGTAAATGTAGAGAAATCGGGCATATACCTATCGAAGCTTATATCTGAGGATCGAGTAGATGAGATCAGGAGTTCCTTTGGGTTCAAAGTGAACAACTTGCCTATGATCTATTTGGGCTCACCTATGACTGCGGGTGTACGCACTGCTGATATGTTTGATGATCTAGTAGAAAAAATTAGACACAAGATTTGTGGCTGGCATAATAAGGCCTTGTCGATGGGAGGTAGACTTATATTGCTCAAGTCAGTATTAACTTCTATTCCTTTTTACACTTTAGCTGCTTGTAACCCCCCAGCTAGTGTGATCAAAAGAGTAGAAGATATGTTTCAAAGCTTCCTTTGGGGTTCCAAACTTGGCTGTGATAAACGAGTATGGGTAGCTTGGAACAAGATGACTCATCCGATCGAGGAAGGGGGACTGGGCATTAGGCGGTTACAAGATGTTCTCAATGCTCTCACTGTGAAACTATAGTGGAAAGTTAGAACATCTAATAGCCTATGGGTACAGTTCATGAAAGCAAAATACTATCCTTTCTCAGAGCCATTCGATACAATTGCTTCCCAAAGTTCTTCTCATATTTGGAAGCAGATTCTCAAAGGAAGAGACCTGGGGGATGATTTAATTATTAATCAGAGTTAGGGAGATACAGAAAATTATATATGGTCTCCCGGAAGATCTGGTCTGTTATCGATCACTTCAGCCTGGAATAGCATCAGATTGCGGGCAGATATTGATGCTAGATTTTCACAAATATGGAGCCCTTGCATTCCTGTCAAATGGTCGGTCCTATTGTGGCGGGTTTTGTGGCGAAGACTTCCTACAGATGATGTAATCCAGAGACTTGGATTTCATATTGTCTCTTCCTGCCATTGCTGTAGAAACCCGACTACTGAGACGTTGAGTCATGTTTTATCAGAGGGGGAGTTGGCTCGAGAAGTTTGGACTTATTTTACTGGGATATTTGCTATTTGTAACTCTCCTACAGATATTGAAGAAAGGATGAGAATTATGTGGTTACGAGGGAGCAAGCACTTGAAGCAAGTTTCGCTAGGGGCAATAATATGGGTCCTATGGAAAAACAGAAATAAATGGAGATATGAGCAATATTCCTATGACGGTCAGCAACTGGTGTTTGAGGTGAAGAGGCAAGTCAAAAAGGCTCTAAGTCGATGTTCGCATGCTCGCCTGCCGGAGGAACTAGAGTGACTGTGCTGAGAAGTTTCGATTATTTTGTACTTTCAGTTTAACTTTTTGTAACCTGAGTTGGGACTCACAAAATATATTAATAAAATCTAGTGTTTCTTCAAAAAAAATAAAAATAATATATATATATATATATATATATATATATATATATATATATATATATATATATATGTATATATATATATATATATATATATATAATATGTATATATATATATATAATATGTATAATATTATATATATATATATATATATATATATATATATTTATATATAAAAAAAAAATATTTTATTTATATATATATATATATATATTTTTTATTTTTTTTTTAAAAAATATATATATATATATATATATATATATAAATAAAATATATATATATATATATATATATATATATATATATATATATATATATATATATATATATATATTCTATTATATAATAGGAAAACTTAGATGGTGAAACTTTTGAATTCCGAAAATACCCTTACATACTTATACTAATTAAAAGTAGTTCATCTATTCTACTATATAATAGGAAAACTTAGATGGTAAAACTTTTAAATTCCGAAAATACCCTTACATACTTATACTAATTAAAAATAGTTCATTAATTTTAATAAGGACAACTTAGTAATTAGGAAGACTACCCTTTGGTCTTCCTAAAGAGTCTTCATAAACTAATTAAAAAATGTTAAAATACGTGCAAGGCACGTGCACATATACTAGCATATATAATGAGGAGGAATCTACATCCCCTCACTTTTGCATCCCCCATGTATCCCCATGATAACATCTGTTGGATCTTATTTAAGTCATCTAATCTTAACCGTTGAAAAATCAACGGTTAAGATTAGATGACTTAAACAAAATCCAATGGATGTGAAAGAGGGGATGCATGGGGGATACTAAAGTGAGGGGATGTGGATCCCTCCTCATATTATATATATATATATACACCACTATATACAACTATATATCACACTAGCTATAGTCTATAAATTATTTCTAACCAAGGACTTAACGAAGAGAACAATTTACCCTTGCACTTATCTCAACTGAAATAGGGAGGTATAGGACAGTACATGTATAGGTAAATGGATTTGAATAAGATCTAAAGTGGTCAAATACACCTAATTTAAGAGGGGACTGAAACATCACAGGAAGTCAGTGCATCAAATGTATATGTAGGTTGAACCAATATAATTCATTGGACTGGACAACCAAATGTATGGCAAAATTTATACAATAGAGGTTAAGACAGGGCACTATGCCTTGGACTAAACAAAGGATAGAACACTCTGGATACTCAGTCTGAACACTCAAATATTTAAGGCAGTATAAAAAGATATGAAGACTGAGCAAGTTCCGTACTGAACCTAAAGTTCAATTTTGAACATTCTTCTAATGGAGGTAACAAAGAGGGATAAACATATAGTTTGAACTAAAGTCTAATAGGTGGGGACTGAATCAGTATGCAGTGGATAATGAGGATAAGTCTATAGAATATGCAGAGGGATAAGTGGATGAACTTATAGTAATGTGGGCTAGACTTGAAACATTTGGATTAACAACCAAGGTAGACTAGACTAGATCAAAGATGTAGGTTGAACAGAGAGGTTATGGGCAGAACCAAAGGGATCAAGACTGAACAATTGAATATGAAGATTGAGTAGATGTAGAAAAAAATGCTCAGTTAAAGGATGAACTTGAATAGAAAAGAACAGGTATCAGAGTCTGATACCTAAAGGAGCAGTGGACTAACATGTCCAATCTCTTGTCTATATATAGACAGGTGCAATTTGAATATTGTGAACTAATTGCATGTAGATTAATACTCAAAGTATCAGAGATTATATATATATATATATATATATATATATATATATATATATATATATATATATATATATTACGAGAATACTAGGATTTTATTGATATTTAGTGAATACCAACTCAGGTTACAAAATTAGAGTCTCGGCTCATATAACAACTCTTTCAATACCATTACTCTAACTCAGCAGGGAGAGGAGCATGAGTACAGTGCACCATAGCCTTCTTGATCTGCCTCTTTACCTCGAAGATAAGTTGTTGATCACCACACGTATATCCTCCGTATCTCCATTTATTTCTATTCTTCCATAGCACCCAACATATCGCACCCGCAGTAAATTTTTTTATGTGTTTGTTTCTTCTAGTCCACATACTTCTGAGTCTTTAAAGTATCGGTCTTATTGACATAGGAATATGAAGCAATTTTGTGTAGTGTTTCCAGACAGCCTCCGTAAGTTTTCCTTCAGCTAAGATATGGCTATTCTCCGAAGCCGATATTGGACAACAATGGCAGGCTGATGCAAGATGGAAGCCAAGCTTCTGTATTACATCATCTGTGGGTAGCTTCTTCCATAGTATGCGCCACATTAACACCGACCATTTAGCAGGTATACAGGAGCACCATATATGTTTAAATTTGTCATCAGTATCCTGATGATTCCTGATATAGTCCCAAGCCGAGGTAATGGAAAATGCCCCTGATCTACCTGGAGTCCATATATAATTCTTTGATCCTTCCTGTGTAGGCACACTTTCAATATGTGCATCCCCCATCTCCCTTCCCTTGAGAATACGTTTCGAAATATGAGATGAAACCAAAGATACAGAGGATTGAGAAGGATGAATGTTTGGAAAATACTTAGCTCTCATGAACGAGACCCAAAGAGGTTGAGATGTTCGGAGTTTCCACCATAGCTTCACTGTTAGCGCATCCATCACTTCTCGTAATCGTCGTAATCCTAGCCCACCTTCATCTTTAGGAGTAGCCACTCTCATCCATGACACCCATGATCGTTTGTCATGCCCATTTTTAGATCCCCATAGGAAGCTTTGAAACATGTCTTCAACTCGTTTGATCACACTAGCAGGTGGGTTACAGGCAGCCAAAGTATAAACTGGTATCGAGGTAAGAACAAACTTAAGTAAAATAAGTCTACCTCTCATCAATAATGATTTGTTGTGCCAGCCACTAATTTTGTGTCTTATCTTGGTCACTAGCTCATCGAACATAGCCGCATTCCTCATGCCCGCCGTCATTAGAGCTCATAGATAAGTCATAGGTAACTGATTTACTGTAAACCCGAAGGATGTTTTGATTTCATCAACTCTATTCTGAGCTTTGTTTTAAGACAAAAAAAATTCCTAACTTCTCAACATTAATCTTCTGGCCAGAAACAAATTCATATTGTCCAACCATGTTCATCATTTTCTGCAGAGATTTTTTATCCCCTCCAGAGAAAAGAAGAACATCATCTGCATATGCAAGATAAGTAATAATAGGACATCCAATGGGAGAGTATTAAGGGGTAAAAGATGAGCTATTGCGAAGACGGTTCAAGTTGCAGCTGAAACTCTCCGTAGCAATGACAAAAAGTAATGGCGAGATGGGATCTCCTTGTCCAATCCACATAAACTTTTGAAAAAACCTGATGCACTCCCATTGATCAATGTAGAAAACTAAACATTATCTAATAAATAAAGGATCATGTTCAGCCATTCATTGTAGAACCCCATCCTGCGAAGCACCTTCAGAAGAAAAGCCCAATGAACTCTATCATAAGCCTTACTCATGTCAAGTTTCAGAGCAGCATTCCCTCCCCAACGTTTATGGTGAATCATACTAATCATTTTTTGGGCCATGATCACATTGTCGACAATTTCTCTTCCTTTAATAAAACCACTCTGTTCATGGGAAATGAGCCGAGGAAGGAAAGGAGCAAATCTCCTCGCAATAAGCTTAGAGAATAGCTTGTTAACAAAATTACACAGGCTTATCGGCCTGTAGTCTTTAATAGTTTTTGGATCTGACACCTTCGGGATAGGGAGGAGATGAGTGCTATTGATTGATCTAGGGAATGCGAATCCGTCAAAGAATAGATGAACTGCATCAAGTATGTCATTGCCTATCACTTCCCAGGCTGCCCTGAAAAATCGTCCTGAGAAACCATCTGGCCCTGGTGCACTATCCTGATCAAGGCTCTTTAGAGTATCAACCAATTCCTCCATTGTCAGTTTGGCCATAAGGTGAATGTTGTCTTCATTTGTAATAGAAACAGGCACTGGATCTAAAAATTCAGATTGATGAATAATTGGAGAAGGGATAAAAAGCTTACTATAGAAATCATTAGCCTCTTCCTGTATATCCTTCAGATTGTTAAGATTGCGACCGTCCTCCTTGATGCGTCCATGTATAAGTAATTTGTTCCTTTTGGCTGAAACACAGGAATGGAAAAACTTTGCATTTTTATCACCCTCACCATCCCATCTGACTCTAGCCTTCTGCCGCCAGTAGGAATCCTCATAGCTCAGTCTTTGCTTCAAATGTGCTTTAGCCTTCATCCAATTCTCCCTCATAGTCTCATCCTCCTCGTATGCAAGTTCAGCTGCTAGAGCTTTGTCTTTTGTAATTTTAACCTCCTGGAATATATCTCCAAAAGATCGATGGCTCCATGCTGACAGAGCTTTTCTAATTGCTGATAATCTAATCCACACACGCACCAAGCAATTAGAGTGGTTAACTGACCTCCAAGCTTCATTAACTATGTTGAGAAAATCCTCGTGTGTGGTCCAAAAGTCCAGAAATCTGAATAGTTTCCTATCAGTATCATATTTACTTACTTATATATATATATATATATATATATATATATATATATATATATATATATATATATATATATAGGGTGTTTGCTATAGAAATATGATATGGACTGAACATCATAATTGGGGTATGTAGTAGAGAGATTTGGTAATGACCTGGACCTTAATTCGAATAGTCAGAACATTAGAATGTGAAGACTGGCCAACACTCAGAATGCCAAGGGCTTCATGATACAAGGACTAATACTCTATGAGCTGAATTGTTAGTGTTGTAAAACATCCATTAGATGTGAACCCAGGTACATAATAACTGACATTATCATATATAGGTGAATACAAGGGAAGAATAGTTAGTTCAGATGTAAGGAATATCTGAACATAACCTGGGAATGGACATGTAATGGTTGATAGTTTAGAAACATGAATATAGGGGGATTTGGACAAAATAAAGAACTGAACACTAGTGATGCAGTAAACATGATATTGGGACAACAGAGGATAGAGTTTTGCAAAAGGAAAAAATATATGTGACATGGGGACTAATGAAGTAGGTCTGAACATCATGGAAACTGAACACTAAGAGATATGGACAACAAATTTGTATTCCAAGGAGGGACTGAATCAATGGGATATGCAGGACAATGAATTTACTTCCTAAAGGGTCTGAACTCAATGTAAAAGACAACACTTTTAGAAATACAATGGACAGGCCAAGATGGAGGACAGTACATCAAAGCAAAGTCTGAACTAGAACAAGGCCTGAACAAATAGAGTTAAAGAATCTCACTCGAGTCCCTAACCCTCCTCTCACTGGACTGTACCAATGTGAGGTAGTGGACAAGTTCATGAATGATTGAACATGAAAGAAATGCAGTGGTCAGATACATTAACTAAAGGTATGCAGGAACTCTCAATTGGGTGACTGGTCATGGGTTAATGCATGGAATGAACAAATATAATATGGTGTGGCTGATATCAAGTTAAGGGCTGGACCTATAATAGTTGGGGCTAAACATCCATTTAACTGATACTAGTCCAAAGAGGGATGATACTTTAATTTGGACTGAACAGACACATTTGAATACTGATGCTCTCAACTGTTAATAACCATCAATGCAAGGCAACACAATATGAATACAGGGGATGATCACTAAGTAGTGAAGGGACGGCTCAAGTGATGGACAGATGTAATGGTGTGTTGGATAATTATTTAAGTAACTGCACCAACATGATACAGGGGTTAACATGTATGTAGTGGGCAGAACAATGACCAACCAGGGAAGACTGAACATGTCTTTAAGGATTTAACCCCAAGCAGGACATGATTAATCAAGTATGGACAACAAATATGTAGGATAGATCAATTTGTGATGGGTACTACAATAAGCTCAGTGACTGAGCATTAAGAAGGCAGGACAGAACAAAGTGGAGCACGAATGGACTGAATATATATTACAAGATCAAAATAGTGAGGATAAGGACAGAACATGCATTCAAATGGACTGAACATGAAGTTTAATGATCTGAACTCATGTTAGTTAGAGATGAATAGACCAACAGACTTTTACCCCGCGACTGATACATGTGAAATCAATGACTAAATCAAAATAAACAGATAGACAAATAACCTACTGTAAGCACTGAACAATAAGGAACAATAGGATAGATCAAAAGACAAAAAAAAATAAGTATCAATTAATGGACTGCACAGACAACTCTGGACAGAGAACAACTCAATATAAACTAAAGCCCCCATTCAATATTTAATCGATCAAACCATCCACTAACTACTAGACAAACCCAAGATTGATAACTTAATACATAACCAGTAGAAAAACAAAGTTAAATCTGAAATTTAAACATTACATGCCCTAAGAGTCATTTCATCGAACACTTGGTGTGCGTATTTGATACGGTGCGATATGCCCGTGATACGCACCTCAAATGGATCGAAAAATAACCCAAGGCAATCCTAATGCAAAGGGGGACCCCAAATGAATGCATCTACATTAATGAAGGGAATTTAGAGGGTTTAGAGGGCTCTTACCACTTGGGAGATGGATTCCCAAGGAACAAAGCCTAGATTTAGATCTCCAGCAAGCTCCAATGGCCAAATTGCTCCAAATGCTCCCAAGCTAGTCAATAGAGGCTTCCTCTCTTCAAGGGGAAGAGTTTACAATTGATTTGGGAAAATTTGGATGAAAAATGGATGTAGGAGCAATTTGGAAGAAAACTCCTAAAATTAGGGTTTAAAATAAAATGGAAGAAGGAAGAAGATGAAGTGGTGTTATTAATAGGCAAGAAAAGACTATATGGGCCAGCCATGGTATGCATTCTAGGGTTTCGGGTCCTTGGAGAAATGTCCAAGGAGCCCTTCTAAGTTGTCATGACAAATTTTATGGGAAGGGTCCATTCTAACTTAGTTTCTTACTCATTAAATTCTAAGTGGTTCCTAATTAGACTAGAGGCTTGAGTAATTAATTAGAATTGAATCAAAAGTTGTCTAATCTCACTAATCAAGTCTTCTTTGGTCATGTCTAACATCTAATCAATGCGGTTCTAAGGTTTTACCAAATTATGATAGTAACACAATGCATTTAATTAAATAATAATAATAAAAATAATCAAATTCACAAAAGTTCAAAAATACTCACATTTAGAAAAGTGGTAGTTACACTATGGTAGGTTGTGTTGTATACATGTGTGAGTAGGTACCATAAAGCCTATGTGCATAGGTAATATATATGCCTAGGTTAACACAAAGGTAAGGGTATTGAGTTTTACCTTTGGTAGAGCATAGTAAATAGGTATGAGTATAGTAATATGTAGAGGGTATATATAGATAGGTAATGTGTATATGAGTATTTCCATGTGGTATAAGATAGGTAAATATTAGATATATAGGTATTGATAGGTAAAAGTATGGTAAAGGGAAAACATTAGGGTATTGGGTTACCTTTGTGTTAAGGTATAGGTAATTGGGTATATGAAATAGATGTGATAGGGTATTGGGTAAATAGGTATATAGGTAAGATACAGAGGATATTGGGTAAATAGATTGGGATATTGCATCATAGAGCCTATGGGTATACTAGATAGGTAGATACATAGGGTTTGTCCTAGTATAGATTAGAATACCTTCGTATGGTGGACCAAAAAACTTATGTGTGACCTTGTTTGACCAAGTTTAGCAAGATATTGACCCACTTGACCTAGTTTGACCTAGAAATGACTTGGAGACCTAGATTTGACCTTATATAACATGTTTATGATTCCAAAATACCAATTGACATTAATATTCCATATTTAAGTCTTCGAGGCACCATATCGGATACTATTGACGTTTCACACCGGATCTCAGGCGAATACATTCTCTGATAATTCCTCATTTATGGTATCTTCTATGTTTCTTATATTTAGTATAGATATCCTTCATTTCTTGACACGTTGGACACACGGATTGGTATTGTCTGGATTCCGTCATGAGATGTTATTCCTGTCTTGGTATATGCTGTGCAAGCCTCGTTATTGTTCTTGTGCATTGTGTAGACACCGATTCTTGTGAAGGCTTGCGACCTTCCTAGAGAATCCTGTGTCGTAACGTACCATAGTTATATCCACTGTATCAGTTGGGGACGGGGAGTAGTAGTATAGATATGTGATCATACCCTCCCTGTGCATGTCGTGTTTCTTGTGAGTGTTAATCATATACCACACGTATGATTAATCAGGCCATAAATTCTCGTACAAGTTTCTAACTCGATCACATATTAAAACTAGTACTCACTCACATATATAGTTATTTCCTGATTTATTGTATATGATGATTCATATTTCCCTGTTACTTACAGTATTTTCCATGTACGATATGCTCATGTATATGTCATTATTTTTTATATATTCTCTCTATTTACCGTTACATAGTACATATCATTTACTGTAACTGTTATTGGAAATGTACTTCGCTCCAATCTTGACTGGATATATATTTTTCAGACGACTCTGTAACGGTTGCACTATCTATTATGGCCCTCCAGGTGTAGTAGGCATAGATCGGAAGACTCTGATTCAGGAGGGTCTAGTTCCAGAAGAGGAGCCTTATTTAGCGACTCATTAGGCTAGATTTGTACTGGATTTTCTCCAGTTGATGACCCTTGGCATGTTTATTATTCTGAGACTTGTATTTGAGAATTGCTCTCTCTTAGACTATCTGGATTTGTATTATGTTACGTTAGAATTTTATGAATATTTCTTATCTTGTTGTCTTTATCTTTTGTACCAGTTATCTTCCTTTTAGTATTGTGATTGAGTATGGTTGCATTGTCATTTACTTGTCCTCCATTTGGAGATGACCATCTCAACAGGTTATGATATTTATAATTGTTAGTCAATTAGTTAGACCTACACATCGTTCTACCGTCGATGCTGCGGCGTAGGTTGGGCGCTGTCACACACTCATGCCCCTATTCCGGGTGCGGGTCGTGACATTTTATGTGTTCAAAGAGAAGAAGAAAAGTTAATTATATAGGCATAAAACTTTGTAGGACTTTAAGGACGTAATTGATGTTGGATGAAGGCACATAAAAATATGTTAAAAAGTTTGAATTAATGTGGGAATTCAATAGGTGTAACATTTAGATTAATGTAGGAAATCAATAGGTGTAACGTTTGGATTAATGTGGAAAATCAATAGGTGTTTACTGTCCAATGTTCACGTATTTATGAACCACAAAGAATCAAAAAATTAATAGGAGCAAGAAGATTTTAAGGGTCTCAGCCCGAACCCAAAGAGAAAATCGAATCGACATTCGACGCCCGCAGATGTGGGCAAGTACCCGCACCCATTACGTACATCGAACCGAACCGAACCAAGCCTAGCCGGGTCGGGCGGCTGCGGCGGCGGCACGCGTGTGTGGCCCATAGGGCACCCACACAAGAGTTCAGTAAAACAAAGGAGAGTAGACAGTAGAATTTAGCTAATTAAACATGTTAGCAACAAGATCACAAATAATAAATCACAAGTATGTAAAATGTAAAGGCTGAGATCAGAAAGCAAACGCAAAGACAGCGATGTATACTGGCTTTTCTCTTATGAGGACTATTCCAGTCGAAAAAACTCTAGCTTCCAGTTGAATCCACCATTGAAAAATACCGCAAGTTTTCATACGAAGTCCTTGCAACTTCTACAACGCGAGCTTTGATACGAAGCACTCAACCAACTTCAATTGTGTAGTGTCTTTCTTCAATCAAGCCTCTGATTACAATCTCTCTGAAACTTCTAGACCCTATCGTACTAGCAAATCAACTAGAGGATTGTAACTGGCTTGGAATTTGAAAATGAAAGCTTTTAGAACACTGTGGAAGACGTTTAATCTTAGAGAGAAGAGATAAGAAAGTAAATGGGTGAGTTGAAATGATTGAAATCCTTCTTTATTTATAGGTTTTCTAAAGTCAAAATTCTGACAGAATTTGTGCAGAATTCGGGCAGAACTCTTTGAGATAATCTCGGCAAATAGCGTTGCATCCATAACTAAAACCAAACGATACTAAACGAATTCTAGCCGAATTCCCCTGGGGCCAATTTTGATTTTTTTTTGGATGTTTTATAAAACAGATTTTTGTTTTGGCTTATTTGAAAAGTTTAAGCAGTTAGGAGCTTTTATAAAATAGGTTATTTTCAAAACATATGATATTTTGAAAACGTTTTGGGATAGCCTATTTGACAGTAAGACTTAATGTACAAAGTATTCATAGACTCAATAAATATAAAAATTATATTGAATATGAAATACAGACTCATACGACAAAAACGGCTTTAGTCTTGATCAGATAGGTAGCAGTTGTCCAAGTAGTCAAAGTAGCCCTTATCGAGACAGGGTTAAATCAATTATTAAAATCAGGTTCGACCATGACCAATGGGCCAACAATCTTTCTTATTTTGATAATTGACAAATCTTGACCGATATAACATCTTGATCATTTAATTTAAAAAGAATCAAAATAGTACTTGTTCAACAATGGTACTGTATTGTATCCTCAGAAAAAAAATCTGTATTATCCTTTTCCCGCAAAAGATGTTAGATCCATTTTCTCCCTCATTGTCATTTAGCAAAATAATTGCAAAGAGAGAAGCTCCACCGCAATTTATGCATAAGAAATAAACGTTGAAGAAATACAAAAAAAATATAGAAGGATAAACATGTATTTTACAGGAAGTTTATATGTTGAAGCATAAGCTAAAAGAGATAATGTTATACATAAACAACATGAAATAAGGATAGAGAATAGTACTAAGCTAAAATAGAAAACATGCTAAGATAAGCATAAAAGATGTTCAAGATACATTATCTCAGCAAATAAAGTCTCACTGCTAAAAAAATAAAGTGCTATCTTAGAATGTCGAAGCATTTCCAAGTAAACATAGACAAATGAAGAGTCTAACTAGGAAATACCTTGACAAAATACATCACGTCTAGATTAGAAATCCTCAGTCATTATCATCAGCAGTGTTAGCAGTGCCACCATGTCCAGATAGATCAGCTCCAGAAGTGCCAGCTCAAGAAGGGTGTGGAGTAGCACCAGAACTACGGTACCAATTATATGCATTACCGGGCTTAAAGAGACGACATACTGCCTTATCCACATTGCGGTAACCCGATACAGCTGGATCTCAGGTTAGAGAACTGGTAGAATGCCTATTCTGAGCAAATCGGAGGTCGACAAATGAATCGACGAGTTCCTAAAACCGACTGGCATCACGGAACTCGCGTTCCCTAGATGTGTCAATAATAAATTCTCACAAATTCGAGAGATACTGATGCACATCCTCGTAAGACATAGGCTAATCCTGAGGAGGTAGAGCAGTAGAAGGAGCAAGAGGGACGGCTGCGCTGCAACGAGACAGCTGAAGATACTTGGGCTCAGAGTCAAGAGCGCAAGTGGATAAGTCAATATCAAAATACTGGAAGATGATTGAAATAATTTTCGCGTAAGCCAGGTCTATGCCTTTCGCGACAATGTTCTATCATCTAAATAATAGTCTTCGGGACAGAAAAACGAATACACTTAAGAATGTAATAAAGGAAAGACAGTTCAAGGGTGGTAACATCATCTTTCAAAGTAGATTTAGATAAGAGAGTGGAATAGATGATGTGATACAATTCATAGTTGAATAAGTTTAAGTTAGCAGCCATGAACTGACTAGAACGAACACAGGCGGGAGAATAGAGTTCATTCTTAAAACTGCTTAAAGTTGTGCTTGTAAAAAAATCAAATTCAGTGATATTATCAAGAGGGGCACCTTCGTTAGGAATACCAAGGATTTTCGCTAAGAGGACATCATTGAACTCGATAGTAATTCTACCGATACAAGTTCTTACAGTAAAAGTGTTCAAAGTGAAATTACAATAAAACAGTCTAATAGCATTGGTTGTAATGGGATATTGGAGAGTGACAAGTTGGTGCAACCCTAATGCCTCAAAGAATGGACGATGTTCAGAAAATATAGTCCATTTGATTGGGGTGCCGGTGCATATTTTGTGAACTGAGAAATCTGCCTACCATAATAAGGATTGATCATGAGTGCCCAAAAAAACTCATTATATGCGCCGACGACCGATTGGACCGGAGAAAAGAGTGAATCCATCTGAGGACTCGAAGACGAAGCCTCTTCACTATATGTGGTCTTCTTCCTCTTTGAGGGATTGAAGTTCATAGGCATTGTGTCTAAAAAGATATAAAATCTACGAACTTGAAAAAGAGGGAAGGAGGAGGTTATTCCTTCCAAGATTGGAGTATGTGGTAGAGGACGAGAATCTCCATACGAACCCACAGTTTGGATTGATTTCTCCAAGAGGATTGAAAGAAAAGGCTTGGAGAATAGCTGGGGTTTGGGGGGGTGCGGGTAGCTGCTGCTGTGAATATGAGGCTTTTGGAGAAGATGAAAGGAAGGAGGCCACTCGGTTCTGACCTAAAACACATATCACCAACAGAACTCGGGCCAAATTTGGTCAGAGTTCGCATGGGGTTCTGTTGAGATATTTTTCAAACAGAAATAAATGCAGATCACTTTCTTTTCATCAACTCTTTTTAATTATTTAATTCCAGGTTTAGTTATTTTCAATTGCAAGTAATATAATTAATATTATTTTTTCAAATTAAATTTTTTTACACAGCAACTGTTTCAGATTAGCTGTAGGGGTACTGTCCCAGCTAACGGAGGTTCATTGAGAAACGTTTAAATACCGTTTCGCTTTAGCCGTAGCCGTGGTGACAGACATACCCTTTGTAGGCTTCTCGCAAAAACAGTTTTTGAGTATTGAATAATAATCAATAAAACAAAATTAATTAATATTATTGATATATAAAATCTCTAATTCTCGACGTAAATAATTAAAATGATCTTCCGCTAGGTTTCGTGAAGATATCAGCTAATTGGTTCTCTGTGTCTACATATACAAGGTTTATATCTCCGCTTTGTTGATGATCTTTAAGAAAATGATGTCAAATCTCAATATGCTTAGTACGAGAGTGACATACATGATTCTTAGTCAAATTAATAGTGTTAGTGTTGTTACAAAAAATGGGTATGTGTGTGTAGAGTAAACCAAAGTCTTCTAAAGTTTGCTTCATCTATATAATTGGTGCACAATAACATCCTGCGGCGATATACTCAACCTCAGTAGTTGATAATGCAACAAAATTTTGTTTCTTGCTAAACCAAGAGACTAAAGCCTTACCTAGGAAATGACACGTACCGCTCATACTTTTTCTTTCCACTTTGCATCCAGCAAAAATTAGCATCTGAGTAACCAGTTAGGTCAAAGGACGTAGTTTTGGGATACCATAAGCCGACAGATGAAGTACCTTTAAGGTATCAGAAGATATGCTTAACCGCACACAAGTGTGATTCCTTAGGGTTAGCTTGAAAACATGCACACAAGCAAACGCTAAACATTATATATGGACGACTAGCAGTTAAATAAAGTAAACTACCAATCATACGTTGATACTTATGTATGTCGACCGGTTTGCCTTGTTCATCAATATCAAGCTTGGTTGAAGTCGCCATCGGAGTGCCAAGTGGTTTGCCTGTTTCTAGGTCAAACTTCTTCAATAAATCTTTTGTGTATTTAGCTTGATTAATAAACATCCCATTATTGGTTTGTTTGATTTGCAGTCCGAGGAAGAATTTTTGTTCTCCCATCATGCTCATCTCAAACTCATTCTACATACACATTAAAAATTCTTGACAGAGGGATTCATCAGTAGATCTAAAAATAATATCATCTACATAAATTTGAACTAAAAAAGATTTCCATTAAAAGATTTTATAAACAGTGTAGTGTCAACCTTGCCTTTTGTAAAGCTATTGTCAAGTAGAAAAGAGCTTAGACGATCATACCAAGCACAAGGGGGGCTTGTTTCAAACTGTATAAGACTTTCTTCAACTTGAAAACATAATCAGGGTTTTTGAAATCAGTAAAACCTGAAGGTTGTGCTACATAAACTTTTTCTTTTATAGAACGTTCAAAAATGCACTCTTAACATCCATTTAAAATAATTTAAAATTATAAAAACATGCAAATGCACATAACATGCGAATGGATTCTAATCTCGCAACTGGAGCATAGGTCTCATCATAGTCAATACCTTCCTCTTGGTTGTATCCTTGAGCTACGAGTCGAGCCTTGTTACGAGTAACTAAACCATTATCATTAAATTTATTTCAGAATACTCGGCGGGTGCCAATGACGGATAATCAATAGGCTTGTGAACAAGTTCCAAAACTTGAATCCGTTCAAATTGGTTTAATTACTATTGTATAGCATCTAACCAAAAAGTATCACTACATGCTTCTTCAATAGTTTTGGGTTCAAGCTGTGAAATAAATGTAACACAGGAAACTATATCTTTGCTAGAGGAACGAGTACTTACACCCATGGTAATCTCACCTATTACAAAGTCGTTGGGATGGTCTGTCAAAAACTTTATTCTTTTTGGCTAACTCTCAAGGTAGTTGGATCCGGCTTCTACTTCTGTACGTGATCTGCTTGAAGGATCAGCTGGTGTTGTGCTTGAAGGTTCTGCAGGTGCTATATTTGTTGTGCTAAGGTCTTCATCATCATTATCGATTGAATGTTGATTCAGTTCGTCAAATATGACATTTATTGATTCTTTGATCATCATAGTTCTTTTATTGAAGACTCAGTATCCTTTACTCTTCACTGCATAACCTAAAAAGATATCTTCATCGGCCTTTTCGTCAAACTTTTCCAGATTATCTTTAGTATTGAGAATAAAACATATACAACCAAATATTTTGAAATATGAAATAGTGGGTTCTATCAAACCATAGTTCATAGGAAGTCTTCTTCGATATAGGTCGAATTAGAACCCTATTGAGAATATAGCAAGCTGTATGTACAGCTTCAGCCCAAAAGTATTTCAGTAGACTAAACTGGTTTAACATTACACTAGCCATTTTGGATAGAGTCTTGTTCTTACGTTCCATAACTCCATTTTGTTGTGGAGTCCTAGGGCAAGAGAACTCTTGCAGATAACTATGTGTGTCACAAAATTGCTTAAACTCTGCATTCTCAAATTTGTCACCATGATTGCTTCGAATACGAGTGTTCATGAAACCTTTCTCATTTTAAACTTTCTTGTAAAAGGAGACAAATTCTTACGATGCATCATTCTTGCGTGCAAGAAAATATACCCACGTGTATCTAAAGAAATCATATACTATTATAAAAGTATATAATTTACCACCTAGGCTAGCAATTCTACTAGGTCCAAATGAATCCATATACAGTAATTGTAGAGGTCTAGTGGTACTTACATCATTCTTGGACTTAAATGCGGATCAGGTAGCTTTATTCTTTTCATATTCACTACATACCGTATCATTCTTGAAAGTAATGTCCGGTAAGCCTCGTACCAACTTCTTTGTGGATAGTCTTGAAATTGTGTGCATGTTTGCATGACCAATTCTCATATGCCATAGTTGACTCTCATCACTTTTGGCCATTAAATATCTACCTACTTTGTTAGCATCTTCTAACAAATAGAAAATATATATATTGTCTTTCCTGATACCTTCAAAGGTAGTACTACCAGTTGAGCTATTAACTATAGTACATTTGTCTGTGACAAAGTTAATACCATAATCGTGGTCAGCTAAATGGCTTATGCTGAGTAAGTTATCTTTTAACTCGGTAAGTAGACAAACATCTTTAATCACAGAATAGGGAGCCTTACCAATATTGTCAATACATATTATTTACCCTTTACGATTATTACCGAAGGAAATGTATCCTTCTTTCTTCTTCGACATCAGTGTTGCGAATAATGAAACATCACCGGTCATGTGCCATGATCAACCGTTGTTGAGGATCCACTTACCTCTTGCATGTGAAGGGTGTTCTACCTATAAAAGAATTTATAGATGAAAACTTTGCTACTCATTTCTTTTAGGGTCCTGGAATGTTAGTTTTCGGTATCCATGCACATATCTTTAAATTAACAAGTTTTCTAACTCTACATGAAGAAGAAATATGACTAATAGTGCCACAATAATGACATCTAGCATGATGAGTGTTGAATGGAGTGTGTTGTGCATGATTATTAGGTCCTGGTTTTCTAGTATAAAAGAATGCATGCCTATTAATCTTCTTGGGCAGAGGTTTGGTTTGGTTTGATTTGGTCTGACATTGTTAGGTTTGATAGTGTTCTGATGTTTCGATAAGTGACACATGTTAGGATAGCAGCTAGCTTAGGCTATTTTCCTAACCTAATTTCCAATTTTTTAGAAGTGTCATATAATGCAGTATAATCAGCAGTAAGTGTATCATTCCTGATAAGTGCTTGCTGAAGACTCTTCTTCTCTTTGAGTAGGTCTTCCTCTAATTGGGTAATGGTCATGTATTTCTCTTCGGATAGTCTTGTGGTCTCATGTAGTAATAGCTTAACAGAAGAAAGCTTACCTACCTAAGTAGAATTATTATTACTTCTAACCTTAGCTAGTAGGTCGGTAAGTCTTCTTATTTCACTTTTGTACTCCTTGAGTACCTTCTTAGAGTTTTGGTATTTACTACGTAGTTTTCTATAATCACCTAAGAGGTCACTAAAGGCTTCACCTAATTGCTCAAAGGTAAAATCATCATAAGTATCAAACGGGGGGTTAGTAGTTACCTGATCGAATGCCATTAAACATACATTTGCAGTATCATCTGATTATTCATCTTCTGAGTCGCTGGCTTCATTTTTATGCCATATGCTTGTATTGGCATACTTTCTGGATATTGATTTTTTAGGTTGCCTTTGTCATACTTATTGCTTTTCCTGGTTGATGATGATAATGTTGGACAATCCTTCTTCATATGTCCTTTCTTCTTGCAACTGTAGCAAATAGGATTTTTTTTCGTTGTTGTTGTTGTTGCTATAGTAATCCTTTGTTCTTCTATTAAATCCGTGATCCACTTGAATTTTAGGGATTTTTTAAATTTTTTAAATGAACTATTTTCGATAATTTATTTTTATTCAATTATCATTAATGCTTTTTTTTGTGACTTTGATTTCTGGAACGTCAGAGATGTCAATCTCGGGGAACTTCCTTCACGAGTTTGTAGTCGACAAGATTATCTTTATTTTGAAATATTATGTCCCACCCAAACTTGTTTCCTTGTACTCTGTTTGCATCGTACAACTTCGGGTCAATTGAGGCCCTTTGATTGTTGAATAATTATTAATAATTTTTCACTTTTATCTTTGATCATCATATGCACGTTACCGTGACTTTTAATTTAGGAGCTCAAGACTAGTCGTTTTCTCAAAACCAACTTCTCATGCATGATCTAGTCGAGACACCCTACACCCATGACCTTCGTGTCCCACTCAGACACACCATCTTGTGCTTCATTTGCTTCGTACAACTTTTTTGACACAAGATCTAATCTTAATTCATCCTACAGATTCACATTTATTTCTGACTTGAATTGGGGACACCCTTTTGGCCCAAACCTGTCAACCCAAAATATGGACACGACCCACATTAAGCCTACTACCTACATGACTCTTGTATCCTATTAAATTGAGCCCCCGCATGCTACCTATTTACCCGTGATCATAAATGACTAAATTAAATTATTTATTGCACCAAGTCCGATTTTCACCCGACCCGACTCAATTGAACCCAACCCAAGCTTCATGTTGTCCCCTCATGACTAGCCAAACACCCCACACAAATTTTTCTCTCTTCCTACTCTAAAATTATCTCTCTCTCTCTACTTTATTTAAAAATATCTCTTTCTCTCTCTTTCTAATATATATATATATATATATATATATATATATATATATATATATATACATATCTTTCTCTCTCCCTCTCTTTATAATAACACACACACACACTCTCTCTCTCCCATCACCTCACAGCACACTCCCTCTCTCATCACAGTAGACCCCTCTCCCCCTCATGGCCGACTTCACCATCATTATTAACATCTTCACCATCACCACATCATCTTCACCATCTCTACAGCCCTCACCATCACCACATCATCTTTACCATCCTCTTTATCAAACTTTTTCTCCTTATGTTCCTATTCATTACTACAATAGCAGCCGTAACCGACGGCCACCACCCCCGGGCAGCCTCGCACCTCCCAGCCTACGGTCAGGCACGTACGTGAGGCAGCAGCAGTGACGCATAAGCAGCAGCGGTAAGCAATGTGCATGCACGTATACTGCAGCATACAGCAGCGTGGCAACACCCCCGTGCGCCACCGCGTGGCCGTCCCGACCGCTCCTATGACTTGGCGAGCCGTCATCGTTTACCGCCACAGCCACCCCCATGGCCAGGCAACCTCGCTCGGGCCACCGTCGTCCTCCTTGACGTGTATCCTAGGCGATTTATGCGTTTTGCACGAAAGTCCGTCATAACGCGCGCGGGATAGAACTAAGAAATTGTGTTTTGGGACAGTGAGTTTGAGCACATTTTTTAAGAAATTCGACCGTTAGATCGTCGATCCATTTATTCTATCTCAATCTCGGTATATACCCCTTCACCCCTGTCAAGTTTCAACCATTAATTCCGTCGTTTGCTATGTCAAAATCGGCCACCAAATTGACCCTTTAAATTGTGTTATTTTTGGACAGTTTTGTGGAGCCAACTTCGTCGACTCGTATCTCCTCCGTTGCAGCTCCGTTTGGTCCAATGCCAGTCCCTATGCATAGCTGGTATAACCCTCTTCCTGTCCCTTAAGTTTTATTTTATTGTGAGCTTGTTTGATTGGTTGAATTTGACGCCAAAGTTGGCCGTTCGAATTCGTAATTTCTAACTTGTAAAATCTTAATTTTGAATCCGGGACTCCAGATTCAATTTCTGACACCACCAGTAGGCTCGTTGCGTCGTTCTGGAATGAATTCATATAAAGTTTGCTTGATTTGGAAGACGTGGGCCCCGGTACGCATTTTGTGCAAGGCAGGCCCCACAGTCCGAGTCAACGGGCCATTTTGAGATCGGCTCATCGAAATCCAATTTTGGATATAACGTTGAGTTTGTATCTTTATTCTAGACTCGTTGATATATACTTTGCTAGATTTAGTGGACTTTGATTCCGGCACGTATTTCCGTACAAATCGGATTCTAATATCCGAGTCAACGGACCAATTTGAGATCGGGCCATCGGAATTCAATTCTGGATATACCGTTGAGTTCGTATCGTCATTCAGGATTCGTGAACATATATTTTTCTATATTTTGAAGACTTTTATGTTTGCATGTTTTTAGTACAAAGTGGGTCCGATGCGGATACCGTTTTGACCCGAAATTATCTTTTGTCTCTGTATCCAAATTAGACTTATGGGTAGGCTATTATAGCTATTTTGACCATTCTGGCCACGTTGGTGATGGTTGTTTCATCATCCGACAGCATCTGTAGACTTTTTTCCTTATCTATCACCATTTGTTATAATCCTTCTCTTTTTGGTTCGTATTTTGAGATCCGTGCATCGAAATTGAGATCCGTCGATTCCAGTGATTTCACATCACTGAAATTGATAAGTTGCCGATAAGGATGATTATAGAGGCTAGCTTTGACCTAGTTTAACCAAGACTGGACTAGGAGTTGACCAGTTGACCAAAGTCAACTGCAAGTCAATCTTTTACCCAATTTGACTTAGTTTGACTGAGTTTGACCTAGAATAGGCCTAGAAACATAGAATTAATGTATATATATATATTGTTCACTCTAGAATACTAAGTAACTCTATAATTCATATTAGGTCTCTGTGACGTCGGTTCAGGCATAGATCCTCACTTATTGCTCAGGACAGCAGGCGAGTACATTCTCTGATAGTTTTTATTGTCTTAATATCCGCTATTTTCGATTCAGTTGTAGTATTTTACTTGATTCCCGATATGATGGTACACGAACTAGTATACGTCGGATCATGTCATGAGACGCCATTCCTGGGTTATCATGGTACATTGTTCGATCTTATTTTCTTGTACTTGTATAGACGCCAATTCCTAAGGGATTTGCTACCCTCTTAGAGAATCCCGCATCATGATGTGACATGTCCGAATCCATTATACTACTCGGGGATGGAGAGTTATTAGAGGTTATGTGATCATACCCTACCATTCATGTTTTATATGAGTGCTAATCATACAATCCATATATGATTAGCCATGTGTTAGTCAAACATCTCACGTATGACTAGCCAGACCATATTCTTGTGCAAGTTTCTAAGCATATCACATAACGCTCTAATATCTCAAGGCACCATTTTATGTTTATATTATACATCAGATACTCCTGTACTATTCTACATTCCTGTATTTCATAACCTGACATGATATCCAGTTTTACATACCCTGTTTATATTTCAGTCTTGATATTTTATCTTGTATTTTATTATAATTGTCTTTTATAGAATTTGTCAATTCACATGGAACTGCTGTTAGTTTATGTACTCGTTTCCATCCTGACTGGATACGTTGATAATATTTTTAGGAGTTGTTATGCCCTCATTATTGGATTACAGGATGATGCTAGCTGAGGCAGATCTCGATATTCTTTCACCATGAGTTGTCTTCCAGGAGTTCTAGGTCTGGTAGTTAATTTAGTTTTTTGTTTTTCCTCTGTTTCATTCTTGTCTTATATGATCCTTTTGTAGATTCTAGTTGTTCTAGTGGTATTATTATCTTTCTTATCTTATCTTCCTTAGCATTTGTGATGTGATATGAGTACCTTTATAGTGATGGATCTTTTAGATATTGTAGTTAGTATCGGGTACTTGACAGCGCTCTACCATTGATACTACGGCATAGACTGGACGTAGCTCACGTATTCGTACCCGTATATCTGGGTGCGGGTCGTAACACGTTTTTAGTGGTGGCCCATGCAGGTCAGTCTTTATGATTAATACGAAGTCGTGGTAGCACTTGAGCTTATCTTTACTACAGCGAGCCTGCCCTAGGGTTAAGATTGAGTCATGGAATATTTTTGGACTTTGGTACTCAGCCATATATTAGGAACTCTTGATAGATTCCAGGGATGACCCCTGGGAGTCTTATTTCAAAAGTTTTTCGAGTCTATTTCCCACTTGCTTCTATTCGTCCTGATTTTGAAATATTTGTCCGTTATTAAACCGTATTCTTGCATTGGGATGAGTTTATGGACCCCAGAGGAAACTAGAATGTATAAGTTGAACTTATATTTCATCTAGGTTGATAAGAGAATATGATTAGCCAATCTTATATAAAGGTTAAGATTTGTTTTAGATTATATTCCAGGAATATTGACCAAGGTAGTACCTTTGGGACATCCCCTGAGAACCTCCCTCTAAATCCTACCTCGAAATCTGTTTCCGTTTGTTTTCAATTACTTATCCTTGATTCGTTAAAATTTTTGATTTTTGATGTTCGTTGTTGACTTTGATTTTGTTTCTAGATAAGTTTTTTTTGAATTGATTTAAGATATATTTTGATAACATATTTGATGAGGACAATGAGTATGGTAAATTTCTACTTTATTTATGGAGTTTAGAATTTATCGCAGTCATACAAGCTAGCTTGACGAGGACATGGAGCCTGATTTTGGATATACTATCCTACTTATGGAATTTAGATTTTCTTGCAGCCATAACGGTTGGCGTGGTAAGGAATCTAGATAACATGATTATAGGGTGTATACCTTAGTTATGGACTCTATCGTTTATTGCAGCTATGCTTACTGGCGTGACAAAAATTCTAGCAACATGATTCGGATAGACGTGTATGGTTATCAGATTGTATCTTAAATTGATTCACTTCTTTTGACCAAATGAGCAAGAACAATTCCTACCATTATTTCTTGTCTTATCATTTTTTCCTTATCGTATGATGATTTTCTCATCTTACCATTATTCCCTTGTCTTAATTATCAACTATCTCGTATCTACATCGGTCATCTATACTTTGAAAATTTTAAAATTCTCATATCTCTGTACCTTGGGGAAAAATCGAAGAAGTATTGTAATCATCTATCTCATAGAAGACGAATTTGTTATCAAGTGGTATCTTGGTAGGAATATGAGGTGTTGGACATTTAGAGAAAAAAATTTGGGATAAAAATATGACTGAGATTGGAAATAAAATCAAGAGGCCGGTAATATCAATTTGGAAAACGATTACACTTGGTGAATTATTTTGAGTATGGATTGTTTTAGCAGGAACGAAGAATGATTTCGAGAATTGGAATGTGCATGAAACAGTAATATTTTATAGTTGTATTTTTATAGCTGATGAGTATATTCGAGGACGACTGGATTTTGAGAACCTAAATATTTTTAAGATTAGTGATTCTTGAGATGTTTTATTTTGAATTAAGGCAAGGTACTAAATTTAGGAGTTCAAGATACATGGAAAGGATATTATGATTTCATGCAATGATTATGCTAAATTAAAAAAAGAATTCTAGAGAATGATTAAGAACCGGTGAAAAAAAATATTGAATTATAAGAAAATTTGAGATTTTGTAAGATTACCAAATTTAAGAAGGGTGATATATGAAGGTACAATTGAAAGATATGTGGAGGTTGAATTATATAATAAGGAATAAATTTTAAGTTGTAGTGGCATTAATAGGAGAAGTACAGATTTGGACAATGTCGAGGATTAAATTAAAACATAGGATAATGTAGAGGAATTTGGACTTTCAAGATGACTAAGTTGAAAGGATTACAAACCCGGTGAAAAAAAAGAAAAAAAGAAAGAAAAGATTAATCGAGGAGTTATAACAAGAACTTTCTTCATGAGTGGTCATCTTCATGACTGAAAATTTTGGGTCTTGGTAGTAGTCGAAGCAGAGCGAGATGATTACCCCAACTTCCTTCTACAAATCCTATATTTTGGTTTTCTATTATAACGAAAGAAATTCAATTCCTTATCCTTGAATTGTTTCTTAAATTTCAATATCATTAAGATTTTGATCCCCTCTGTTTATGACCAATCGATTTTGGTCGTCTTGTATATCGTGCCAAAGAGTCTTGATTGCTGACTAGACTTAAATGACTTCAAATTCAATTATGACATGTATTTTCATGCTTGGATGCTCGTGCTCAGACTTCGATGACCTTCTTCTTCATCTTGCCTAAATCCTGTTTTAATCAAGAATTGATCAACTTAGATTATGTCGAGACTTAAATTTTAATCGTGATTGGATTTTAATGATATTTCCACTCATGCTTTAACTTTCGATTTAATTCATACTAATGACTAAGTTCTGTTCTAATCACGATTAAGCTTCATGCTATCCTTGATTATACCGAAATTTCATGTTTGGTCATGCCTACGTTGCTATCATACTCTTCATCATATGTAATACTGTTGACCAAGGTTAGACTGACCTTACCTATGACCATGTTGAATTACGACTTTGATTACGTTGGTTTTTTTTATCATGCCAAAAATCTTTTCTGACCATGATTTGATTCCTCGAATCTTATCTGAAATTCTCGTGATTCTATCATGCCAAAATCACTAGTCGTGCCTAAGTAATTCTAAACTAATTATCTTAATCGTGCAAAAACTCATCGTTCTTTGATCGCGCCTAACATATTGCCTAAACTTTTTACCATGTTTTAACCCCACTACCAACCTTTAATTTCGAGGACGAAATTTTTATAAGGTGGGTAGGATGTGAGCCCCCTGAATTTTAAGGATTTTTCAAATTTTCTAAATGAATTATTTTCAATAATTTATTTTTATTCAATTATCATTAATGCTCTTTTTCATGACTTTGATTTCTGGTGCGTCAGAGATGTCAATCTCGGGAAACTTCCTTCACGAGTTTGTAGTCGACAAGATTACCTTTATTTTGATATATCATGTCCTACCCAAACTGGTTTTCTTGTACTCTGTTTGCATCGCGCAAGTTTGGGTCAATTTAGGCCCTTTGATTGTTGAATAATTATTAATAATTTCTCACTTTTATCTTTGATCATCATATGCACGTTGCCGTGACTTTTAGTTTAGGAACATAAGACTAGTCGTTTTCTCAAAACAAACTTCTCGTGCATGATCTAGTCGAGACACCCTACACCCATGACCTTCGTGTCCCACTAAGACACACCATCTTGTGCTTCATTTACTTTGCACAACTTTTCTGACATAAGACCCAATCTTAATTCATCCCATAGAGTCACATTTATTTCTGACTTGAATTGGGGACACCCTTTCGGTCGAAACCTGTCGACCCAAAATATGGACACGACCCACATTAAGCCTACTACCTACATGACTCTTATGTCCCATTCAATTGAGACCCCGCATGCTACCTATTTACCCGTGATCATAAATGACTAAATTAAATTATTTATTGCACCAAGTCCGATTTTGACCCGACCCGACTCAATTGAACCCAACCCAAGCTTCATGATGTCCCCTCATAACTAGCCAAACACCCCACACAAATTTCTCTCTCTTCCTAGTCTAAAAATATCTCTATTTCTTCCTCTACTTCATTTAAAAATATCTCTTTCTCTCGTTCTAATATATATATATATATATATATATATATATATATATATATATATATATACATACATATCTTTCTTTCTCCCTCTCTTTATAATAACACACACTCTTCTCTCTCTCCCATCGCCTCACAGCACACTCCCTCTCCGATCACAGCAGACCCCCCTCCTCCTCATGGCCGACTTCACCATCATCATCATCATCATCATCTTCACCATCACCATATCATCTTCACCATCTCTACAGCCCTCACCATCACCACATCATCTTCACCATCCTCTTCACCAAACTTCTTCTTCCCCTCTTCCTATTCGTTGCTGCAACAGCAGCGCAACCGATGGCCACCACCGTCAGGCAGCCTCGCAGCATCCAGCCTATGGCCAGGCACGCACGCAAGACAGCAACAGCGGCACATAAGCAGCAGCGGCAAGCAACGCGCGTGCGTGCGTACACTGCAGCATGTAGCAGCGTGAAAATACCCCGTGCGCTACCGTACGGCCGTCACGACCGCCCCCATGACTGCGCGAACCACCATCGTGCACCACCACAGCCTCCTCCATGTTCAGGCGACCTCCCCTGGGCCACCGTCCTCCTCCTCGACGTGCATGTATCCTAGGCGATTCGTGCGTTTTACACAAAATTTTGTCGTAACGCACGTGGGATAGAACTCAAAAATCGTGTTTAGGGATAATGAGTTTGTGCGCATTTTTCAAAAAATATGGCCTGGATCATCGATCCGTTTCTTTTGTCTAATCTCGATATATACCCCTTTACCCCTGTCAAGTTTCAACCGTTAATTTCGTCGTTTGCTATGTCAAAATCGGCCACCAAGTTGACCCTTTAAATTATTTTATTTTGGGA
The DNA here is from genome assembly GCA_029216955.1 of Iris pallida. Lineage (NCBI taxonomy): Eukaryota > Viridiplantae > Streptophyta > Magnoliopsida > Asparagales > Iridaceae > Iris > Iris pallida. The sequence goes on from JANAVB010022999.1 coordinate 7,266,759, forward strand.
CAGTTTTGTGGAGCAAACTTCGTCGACTCGTATCTCCTCCGTCGTAGTTCCGTTTGGCGCGCCTCTAGTTCCTATGCACAGCTGGTATAGTCCTCTTCCCTTCCCTTAAGTTTTATTTCATTGTGAGCTTGTTTGATTGGTTGAATTTGATGCCAAAGTTGGCTGTCAGAATTCGTAATTTCTAACTTGTAAAATCCTAATTTGGAACTCGGGACTCCGGATTCAATTTCTAACACCACCAGAAGACTCGTGGCATTGTTCTGGCACGAATTCAAATAAAGTTTGCTTGATTTGGAGGACGTAGGCCCTAGCACACATTTTAGTGCAAGGTGGGCCCCACAGTCCGAGTCAACGGGCAATTTTGAGATCAGCTCATCGAAATCCAATTTTGGATATACCGTTGAGTTCGTATCATCATTCTGCACTCATTGACATATACTTTTCTAGATTTAGTGGACTTTGGTTCCGGTATGCAATTCTGTGCAAATTAGATTCCAATATCCGGGTCAACGGACCAATTTGAGATCGGGCCATCGGAATTCAATTCCAGATATATGGTTGAGTTCGTATCGTCATTCTGAATTCGTAGACATATATTTTGCTAGGTTTTGAAGACTTTTATCTTGGCACATTTTTTGGTACAAAGTGGGTCCGACACGGACACCATTTTGACCTGAATTTATGTTTTGCCCCTGTGTCTAAATTGGACTTATGGGTAGGCTACTCTAGCTATTTTGACCATTCTGGACACATTGGTCATGGTTGTTTCATCATCCGACAGCATATGTTGACTTTTTTTCCTATCTATCACCATTTGTTATACTTTTTGGTTCGTATTTTGATATCCGTGCATTGGAATTGAGATCTGTCGATTTAAGTGATTTCACATCACTAAAATTGATAAGTTGACCTTGTGGATGATTATAGAGGCTAGATTTGACCTAGTTTAACCTAGAATGGACTAGGAGTAGACCAGTTGACCAAAGTCAACTGTAAGTCAATCTTTTACCCAATTTGACTTAGTTTGACTGAGTTTGACCTAGAATAGGCCTAGAAACATAGAATTAATGTATATATATATATTGTTCACTCTAGAATACTAAGTAACTCTATAATTCATATTAGGTCTCTATGACGTCGGTTCAGGCATAGATCCTCACTTATTGCTCAGGACAGCAGGCGAGTACATTCTCTGATAGTTTTTATTGTCTTAATATCCGCTATTTTCGATTCAGTTGTAGTATTTTACTTGATTCCCGATATGATGGTACACGGACTAGTATACGTCGGATCCTGTCATGAGACACCATTCCTGGGTTACCATGGTACATTGGTACATTGTTCGATCTTGTTTTCTTGTACTTGTATAGACGCCAATTCCTGAGGAATTTGCTTCCCTCTTAGAGAATCCTGCATCATGACGTGACATATCCAGATCCATTATACTACTCAGGGATGGGGAGTTATTAGAGGTTATATGATCATACCCCACCATTATTCATGTTTCATGTGTGCTAATCATACAACCCATGTATGATTAGCCAAGTGTTAGTCATACATCTCACGTATAACTAGCCAAGCCATATTCTTGTGCAAGTTCCTAAGACGATCACATAACGCTCTAATATCTTAAGACACGGTTTTATGTTTATATTATACATCAGATACTCCTGTACTGTTCTACATTCCTGTATTTTATATCCTGACATGATATCCAGTTTTAAATACCGTGTTTTTATTCCAGTCTTGATATTTTATCTTGTATTTCATTATAATTATCTCTTATAGAATTTGTCAATTCACATGGAACTGTTGTTTGTTTATATACTCGTTCTCATCCTAGCTGGATACGTTGATAATATTTTTAGGAGTTGTTATGCCCTCATTATTGGACTAAGGATGATGCTAGCTGAGGCAGATCTCGATATTCTTTCACCGTGAGTTTTCTCCCATGAGTTCTAGGTCTGGTAATTAATTTAGTTTTGTTATTGTTTTTCTTCTGTATCATTCTTGTCTCATATGATCCTTTTGTAGATTCTAGTTGTTCTAGTGATATTGTTATCTTTCTTGTTTTATCTTCCTTAGCATTTGTGATGTGATATGAGTACCTTTAAAGTGATGGATCTTTTAGATATTGTAGTTAGTATCGGGTACTTGACAGCGCACTACCGTCGATACTGTGGCATAGGCTGGGCGTGGCTCACGTATTCGTACCCATATATCTGGGTGTGGGTCGTGACAAAATCTTGTGAACTTTCTGACTGGGACAGCTTGATCTTCAGAGTCAGAGTCACTATCGTCGGAATTATCTTCGACATTTCTTCTGTATTGACCTTTGAAAGCGATCGACTTTTCCTTCGGTGTAACATCTTCAAAGTCTTGAAGTTCTAGCTCGTGAGTGAGTAGCTTAACCATAAGTGTTTCAAGAGACATAGTTGTAAGGTCATTCCCTTCAATGATTGTCGTAGCCTTTGGAATCCAGTTCTTCGTGAGAGCTCGTAGAAGTTTGCGAATCTTCTCATGGTAACTGTACTCCTTGCCTAATAATGACAGAGGGTTTACAATATCCAGGAATCTCGTAAACATCTGAGTGACAGATTCATTTGGCTTCATCTTGAACGCCTTATACTCCTGAGTAAGTCTGCTGATCTTTGACTCCTTGACTTGCGTCGTGCCTTCGTGGGTTGCTTCGAGAAGTTTTCATACTTCACTTGATGTTGTGCACGTAGATACCCTATTAAATTCAGTCATGTCTAAAATAAAGCGTTAATAGCACGTGCGTTAAGACTGGTCTATTTCTTTTCAGCTTCAGTATACTTGTCATAGGGTTACTCAACGAACTCCCCTTCAACAAGAATACGAGCAGGCTTTTTATAGCCATCAATAATAATAGAGATTTTAAGAAGAAACTCATTCGTATTTTCCAGTATGTGTAATTTGTACCATCAAACAATGGGGGTCTATTTGTGGCTTGGCCTTTACTTGTGAATTTCACACTTGCCAGGTGTTATACTGTGATCTATGTAACAGCTAAAATAATTAAGAATATAATAGCATTGTTACCTCACTTTACCTGTATAACCCACTCTGATACCAATTGTAGGAACGAATTGTAAAACGTAATACTGTAGAAGGGGTGAATAGAGTAGGCATCAGAATTTAGCTAATTAAAAATGTTAGCAACAAGATCATAAATAATATATCATAATTATGTAAAATGTAAAGGCAGAGATCAGAAAGCAAATGCAAAGCCGGCGATTTATACTGGTTTCCCTCTTGTGAGGAACATTCCAGTCGGAAGAACTCTAGCTTCTATTTGAATCTACCAATGAAAGTACCGCAAGTTTTCATACGAAGTCCTTGCAACTTCTACAACACGAGCTTTGATAGGAAGTACTCGACCAAGTTCAATTGTGAAGTGCCTTTCTTTAGTCAAGCCTCTGAGTACAATCTTTCTGAAACTTCTAGACCGTACAGCACTGACAAATTGACTAGAGGATTGTAACTGGCTTGGGATTTAAAAATGAAAGCCTTTACAACACTTTGGAAGACGTTTAAGCTTAGAGAGAAGAGATAAGAAAGTGAATGAGTGAGTTGAAATGATTGAAATCCTTCTCTATTTATAGGTTTTCCAAAGTCAGAATTCTGACAGAATTCATGCAGAATTCGGCCAGAACTCTTTGAGATAATCTCGGCAAATAGTCGTTGCATCCGTAACTGCAGGAGGACCAAGTTCAAAAACCAAACGGCACTAAACGAATTCTGGCCGAACTCTGGCCGAATTCCCCTAGGGCTAATTTTGATTTTTTGGATGTTTTATAAAACAGATTTTGGTTTTGGCTTATTTAAAAAGTTTAAGCATTTAGGAGCTTTTGTAAAATGGACTATTTTCAAAACATAGGATATTTTTGAAAACGTTTTAGGATAGCCTATTTGCCAGTACGACTCGATGTACAAAGTATTCCTAGACTCGATAAATATGAAAATTATATTGAATATGAAATACAGACTCATACGGCAAAAACGGCTTCAGTCTTGATCAGATAGGTAGCAATTCTTTAGCAGTTGTCCAAGTAGTCCAAGTAGCCCTTATATCGAGACAGGATTAAATCGATTATTAAAATTAGGTTTGACCATGACCAATGGGCCAACACAAGTGTGTATATACACTATTCATGGGATTTCCTAATCGATGTGGGACTATTAATGGGAACAGAAACTTTTGCTATGTGAGTACAAACACATACTCACAGCCAACAATCTTTCCCAAAAGGTCAAGTTCCAAAGTAATAGAAGAAAAGTAAATAAGAGAAGAAAATGAGAATTTCTAGACAATTATATAGTATGCATAGATGAGATGGACTACAGCCTTGAATCTCACTTAGTGATTATTGTTTTTGTCTGAAGAAGTGCTTGATGGACTACGCCTTGAATCGGTCTTCTTGAACCAGATTCAGCAAATAGCACACATAGTACGCTAAAGGTACTTGGGTCTATCGGGTGGCACGTTTGGTTGGCCATGCACACTTTTCTATATTCATGAGAGTTGTTGAGGATCGTTCTGTCCTATAGTCGTAGCCTTCAGGATTGTTAGGGTTATATACTAAAAGCATCACTTTTGTAGTAACCTTATTTCCTTAAATTTGGAATGAGAATTATATGGGCAAATGTTTGCATATTGTATTTGTTGCAAGTGTTAATGCAAATGTCTGATATTCTATATTATAGATAATATAGTGTGTGGTGTCACACAGAAGATTATATTATCAGTTCCCTATGGAGTATATAAATAGTTCACAACCTAGATGGACTTGGACAATCTATTAGAAAGGTTGGAGTGTAATATGGTATTAGTCTATCTTGACTATAGGTTTACACTAGTACACTTTGTGTGTATTGAACAGGACCACTTGAGGTTATTCTCTTTGTACTGACTACATAAGAGAACAAATACCTCTGTTATTATAGATGCTTGTGCTCTTAATCCGGATATAATAACAGACATGTATATGCAGTGTGCATTACTTTGATCAAAAATTTCTCCTCATAGTCCCTGTCGTAGCCTATATATATCCTTTATTCTCTGGCCGTCATATTATTGATAAAAAATTTGAAGCTTTTTCTAAATTCATGATTCACGTAAGGAGAGAAAGAGATGGCTGTCAAGGAGAAGAAAAGGTTGGGAGATCGTCGCCCATACGACGTCCAACTCGAGGAAGGAATACGTGCAGAAGATCTTGGGGTCGTCCATTCGAGATTGCCAGGAATTACTTGTCTTCTTTCCGCTGCAGGTATAATTCGTGAACCCTAGTTTTCGCCTATGAAGGGTTAGAACACGTATTAAATCTGTTTAACTTTCTATCGATAAATACGCACACCAAAATATGGGTCCTGGGAATTCCCAGTTCCATCATGGATCTCTCATATAGGTAAGTCCTCAAGGGTTGGTGCTAGGAATCAACCCTGCATATCATTCTTGGACTTATTAAGAGTTTAAACTCATCCTAACCATCTCATACCGGAACACTATCACCATAGGAATGGGGCATCCATGTACACATGCACAGCCTCTTGGACATTTATTTTAAGAGAATTTAATCTCAATGTCAGTATTCCATAATAGTCACCGAGAACAGCTTGTTCCTACCCATTGAATCGGCCTCTTGGGATCTCCAGTCAAACTCGGTTAGGTTGCCACCGCTGGTGACTAACTTATAGGCTTAACCCCATCCCCTTCGATGATTCTAGGATCAATGTCCTAGACAAACTCTTCATCAAGAGTAAACAGACTCTTCATCAAGAGGTTTATAAAGTTCTTTTATGACTTTTATAGTCAAGAACCACATTTTTGCCTTTTAAGCTCTTTTAATGTCCTAAAATACAGCTGCAGATACCTGCTCATCTTCGAATTCACAAGATCAAGCTTTACTAGTTCTTTAGAATAATTTATAAAAATAACAGGTACATAAATATTTAGATCATGTATACGCATAATAAGATGCTCAGTTTCAATATATCATGAAGTCATAGCACGAGTAAAATTGGCCTTGATCTATTTGATATATACATAGTAAGATACGTGAGCCATTCAACTGCAGCACAAACTATGTTAAATATACTATTTCAAATTTTTTGATACTTCTAGCTATGCTAGTTTGTCACAAGAACCTATCAACTTATGAGTATCTAAGTTATTCTACTAGTGAAATCTTACACTGGATCTTAGTGATCTTTAGTATTTTTATATCTGAAAAAATGTCATATAATAGATTCAGAAATATTTTAAATTCTGCGAAACAAATTGAAGTCCATTTCTTTATGAACTTTTGGTTTGACTAATCCAAATGTTTGGATTACTCATAAATCATACTCGTGTCATCAGAATCCATTTAACAAAATGTATGATTCCACTAATTGTTGATATAAGCCTTAGGATAGTGGGTCAAAAATTAGCTGACTTTGTCACCTCTTAAAGTAAGACACAGTATCTTTCATCCATGGCTCTAAAGATTTATTTTACTAGCTATGTTTGCAAAAATAGCAGTTTAAAGTACTAGAATAATAGTTTAAGTGATATTGCTAATCAACCTTAAAAATTATTTAGTCTATCAAGTGTTGATTAACTTGGATTAGCTGTAGGGACCAGTTTCCATCTAGCGGAGGTCCACAGGGGGATGATTAAGTACCGTGTCGCTTAGGGCTATTTACGTCCGGTTGACAGAAGGACCCTTTCGGCTTGTAACCAAAATAATCTCAACTTTTAAAACTGTAGATTTAAGAGAATTTACAATTTCACTAACTATTTTCTTGTGACTAAATTATTTTTAATAAGTCAAAAGAATTAGTGTCATGAAATATAAGCAAAGGCAAAGTTTGTCTAAATATTGTGATAGAACAATATTGTAATTTCTTTCTGACTAGAAATTCTAATATTGTGATATATAGTCATTTAAGGTTCAAACATGTAAACCGATCAAGGAAAGAATATCATCCATTATCACCATATTCTACATAAAAAAAACCAATAATGATGGCTCACAGACTTTCATATATTTGTCCAACTAAACTTAATAATCAAAATAAATAGAATATGTGAATTGTAAATGTAAAAAAGTTATATTTTCACATGTTCGGAGCAATTTGTACTTCTTGCCTTGATTTGTCTTAGTAGTTATACTGAGATAGTTCCATTATTTTGCTAAACATCTATCATCCAAGAATTTGGAAAAAAGATTTACAAATATCAAGTTTAGAAAAATAGAGGAAAGGACTTTTGTATTACTAACCTTTATCCTTAGCAGGTTTGAGCATTTTCTAATAAGTGATCATAATCTCTAATGCTTCTGAATTGAAGAGATAACATTACAAAGATCATGTTAAGAATAAGTGAGTACAAAAAAATATGTATTATCGTCATCATTAATAAGATGCCCCTTTCCTAAAAGTTAAAATATTTATAAAGATCATGTCTTCAAGAAAATAGAAGTTACTTTGTATATTAACAAGAAATGTAAGGATGCACAAAATTTTCCAACCATAATTTTTTTCCACAGTTTTAATCATGCATCATTTATAAAGAAAAATCAACAACAACATATATTTATATTTTGACAAAATGTCAATGATGTATTGTATTAGACTAGTGGACTAAGAAAGGAAGGGCTTTCCTGTTTGTATAAAGTGTTCTACTTAATAGTACAAGTCCAACTAAATATCCACCAAGGGTTAGGATGTTAAGATAAAAAACTATTAATGAATTTAATAAATTTCTTTTATCAATTTGATTTCATATAAATAGATATTGAGTTTAATGCACGATTATTCTTCTACCGTTTCTCCATTTGATAATCAATTGAAAGCTTGTTTTCTTATATGAAGAGAATTCATGGTTATTAAATTTAAACTATTGAATTCTCAACCAGGTGGAGAATTAAAAGCACTCAATTGGTAAATATTTGTCACATTTAGATAATCCAAAACATTCAAGAAGTAGCCATTGGCTAATGCCACAACATTAAAGAACATTGATGTGCTTAAGAGCTATAAATACTTATATATGATGGCAGCGATTCAAAATTTATTCGAATTTTGCAAGAGCACAGAAAGCCGGTAGAAATGAATATCGTTTATGTACTAAAACATAATAATTTATATTGAAGTTTATAAGAAGAATGTTAACATACTATATTACTTATAAATTAAAAAATTGTATATTATTAATTATAAATTGTAAATTAAAAATGTGATAACAAGAAACTACAATATAGGATGCTGACAAGAAACTACAATATAGGATGCTGGTAGCTTATTCACCACAAGAGATGAAAGGGATTTAAAAGAAACATTTAACATTGTATCGAAACTAACATATTGCTCCATCAAACTAGCATAGTTCTCTACTAGTAAGACTAGCAGTGTCAGTTATAAGACGAGTATGGTTAAAATAAAAAAAATTTGAATAAAAAATTATAATATTGTCATTACAAATTTTGCAGCCATAACCTATAATAATAGGCAGATTTCATAATACATTATGAAACATTTTTCTTCTTAGTAATCATAATACTATCATTGCAAATGTTACACAGAACATTGAATGGATGGATGATAAAATAATTTTGTATACACCATTGAGAAGTCAGCATAGTAAATTTATTTGCTCGAATATTCTCAACGCCAATGTTGCACTTAGCAACTTACAGTGGGAATGTATATATTCTAATAGCAATATTATTGTGTCAAGTAACATGTTCGTGTCTGTTGTTCCATAGCATTATTTCTTTCCTAGCATTTTGTCTTCTGACAAATTAAGCATATGGATGAAAAAATTGTTGATAAATTAACTAAGTAAAGCTCATAATTAATCTCATATGTATTTGTCAACAAGATTGAGCATATTACCAATATTTCTTCTGGAACAAAGTTAACCTTGTGTGTCTTTGTATTGAGTCAATAACTAAAGGAGAAAAAGTCGTAAATAAATCAATATGAAAGGATATAGAAACAATAGTATATAAAGTCTGCCATGCATTAGGTAAAAAATCAAAAGAAAAGAAATCTAGCATACAGATCCCAGGGTATAATAATACACTTTAACTCCATCTATGTGGACAATTTTGGTTTTAGTTTCTTTAGCATAATTAGCTAGAAAAACATTGGTTAACACATTTAGTTAATCGATAAAAGAAAATTATGAGCCCTCATAATATCATCATTCATTCAAACAATGAGCACCTTATTAATCAGGTTAATCTTTTTTTAAGTAGCATTAAATACAATTGAAATTCAACAGCATCATTGAAGTTCCACAGTTGAGAACAATATGTCTTACCGACTATTCGAATATTGCCAATTTTTAAGTAAGAAACTATAAGCCAATTTGATGCTAGATTGCTAGTATGTTCCTGGATGTATGTATGAACAAATACTTAGATATGAACAAATACCAATCTATTGTCGATGAGTCATGATGAGGCTTATAAGCAAATACAATAATAAGAAAATTCAAAAATCATATGGATAAGACAGTACAATATATATCATATTACAAGAATTCTATAAGAATGAGTCCAATTTAATTTTTGACATTGTGCTAAGTACCTGAAGAGAAAGCAGAAAATTATTTTTCATACACAAACCACTCTTATCAATAGGAAATATATTGGAAAACATGTTGAAAATACTAAAGTACTTCAAAAGTAGAAATATACTCTAGTCCATATTGTACACATACTTTCTAAATATCAATAAACAAATTAAATACAATATTGCATATGAATATCTATAACTAAACTCTAGTGAGTCAATTATATAATGACGATTTAACTCTTAGATTGATAGGTAAATATATATATTTTTTTTTGTTGAAATATGCAAACACAATAAACAAAAATTAATGGTGGAAGTCGCGCACGAAGCACTGCACTAAGAGTTAATTCGAGTCTATGTGCAGACTTTTTCGAATGCTCTTAGTGGTAAAATTCCTTCTCTACCGGCGTCGCATTGTCGCACATAACTCAAACATTGACCCTGACTTAGCTCTGCCCAGAGAAAGAATATGAGGAACAGAAAGAACTTCGGTAAGACAAGAATTTGAGAGAAAGATTCTGTATAGATATTTTCTGTATCCAAAGAGAAGAAGAAAGACTAATTATATAGGCATAAAACTTTGTAACCGATGGCTGGACTTTGAGGTAATTGATGTTGGATGAAGGCACATAAAAAATATGTTGAAACGTTTGGATTAATGTGGAAAATCAATAGGTGTAACGTTTGGATTAATGTGGAAAATCAATAGGTGTTTACTGTCCAACGTTCAAATATTTATGATCCACAATTAATAGGAGCAAAGATTTTAAGGGTCTCAGCCCGAACCCGAAGATGAAATCGAATCGGCATTCGGTGCCCGCAGATGTGGGCACGTACCCGCACCCGTTACGTACGTCGAACCAAACCGAGCTAGGCCAGATGGCGGGGGCGGCATGTGCATGTGGCCCATAGAGCATCCACACAAGAGTTCGATAACGCAAAGAAGAGCAAGTGTATATATGCACTATTCATGGAAACTCCCAACCGATGTGGGACTATTAATGGGAACGCGAACTTTTGCTATGTGAGCACAGACACACACTTAGACCTGTCAATGGATAGTCGAAAATTCGAATCCGATCCGATTTCGTATCCGAACTTTCGGATATTTTTTGAAATTTCGGATATCGGATTCGGATATCCGAATATTTTTCGGATATTATCCATTTTCGGATACGAATTCGGATATTAAGGTATTCGAATCCGTTAATATCCGATCCGACTTTAAATTGCAAATTTCGGATATCGAATTCGGATATCGGATTCGGATATCCGAAATTTTATATATATTATAGTATAATGTATATGTAATATATATTAATTAATAGAGAAGATTAAAGTATTTTATTCTCAACTGACTTTTACATAAATTAATTATAATATAATTTATATATAATAGTAATATATATTAATTACAATTTACAACAGAAGAAGAAATGACTCAAATATGTAGAGAAAATGAATTTGGTTTTCGGATATTCGGATAATAACTAAATTTTTAATATTTCGGATTTCGGATATTCGGATAATAACTAAGTTTTTAATATTTCGGATTTCGGATATTCGAATACTAGCATTCGAATTTTTTAGCTAATCGGATCGGATATTATCCGATATCCGTTAAACTAAACGGATACGAATTCGGAGTGTCAAAAGCGATATCTGTTCGGATATCGGATCGGATTCGGATATTACAAAAAAAATTCGGATACGGATACGGATATTGTTCTGTCCGTACCGATAAGCATCCGTTGACAGCCCTACACACACTCATAGCCAACACAAATCATATTATGTTCTTATGTATATCAAGATAATAAAACTACAACTTACTTTGGAGTATGACAAAAGAAAGTATAAATTCAAAAAGGCTTGACTAAATGATGAAGGCGGATATTTGGTTAATAGTTGCCAGGTTGATACATTTGAGGCTTCAGTCAGGTTTCTCCAAATCAAAACATGGTTTATCCCAAATCATTAATGTATCAGACATTTGCTTATCCCAAGGCAAGGTACAAAGCTCTAGAACTAATAAGACCAAGCAACAAAAAATATTGCCTAGTAAAACTAATAAGATTTCCTGCCATGGCATTAGCCTCGATATAGACAAAGACATTGATATAAACAGCAATAATAGATAAGCATCCTATGATTTGGTTGAAAACAAATTCCAACTTGATAGAAAATTCCTACTAATAATAAAAATGTAGTGACTAACTCATAGCTTTCCAAACATCTGTAGCATAATTTGAAGTGCTTTTACAACACAATCTGCAACTCCAGTCATATCACATGCAAGATTTGGGAATTAGGTCGTACCCTATAAATGGAGCATGGGCAGCATTTACACACGAAAAGCCTCTACAGAAAATCCTTGAAAATCTAAGCAGTACAAATAAATGGAGCATGTATAGCAGAGAGACATGAAAACAACCTTGAAACCTTCTACAAAAATAATGCTAATTAGCGACGAAAATATTCTTCACTAAAACTTATATTTCTTTCGCTATTTGTTCTCAATGACTAATTGCCGACGGAAATGCGACGTCGTTAGGGTAAATATCGCTAACAAAATTTTGCCGAACTGAATTGGCTACACTAGCTCACCGACGGATTAGTAATGGTTATTTTTCGTTGGCGAAGCTAGTGACCGTTTAGCGACGGATTAGTGACTATTATTTGTGAGTCCAAATTTTTAATTTTTCAGAAGGTTACCGACGGACTACTCGTTAGCGACGACAATTTTCGTCGGTAATCTATGAATTTCTAATTTTTTTTTAGTCGCTGGTTAGTTGCTAGGACGTCGGTAGCCTACAGCAATACGTCGCTATTCAGTCGCTAGTCAATCGTTGCGTTTAGTTTTATTGTCAGAATCATTAATTACTGCATTGCTCATATATATATATATATATATATATATATATATATATATATATATATTGCTCATATATATATATATATATATATATATATGAGCAATATATATATATATATATATATATATATATATATATATATATATATGTTAAGAGCATAAATGGGCTTTTAGTCCCACATCGGGTAGAATAATAGGGAGAGGAGTTAACCTCTCCTATATATGTGTAGCTCCACCACAATAATAAAAAAGTCAAGTATTCTACTAAATTTCTATTTGGTATCAGAGCCTCCACAAAATCCTAATCCTAGCCGCCATCCTTCTCCATCAAACCCTAACCCTAGTCCGCTTCCAAACACAGCCGCCGACCCCCCAACCCTTCTCCCTCTTTCCCTTCTCCCGTCGCAGACCCCTCCTCTACCCACCGCCGACCCCTCCTCCTCCCACCTTCTTCCTCCCATTGATCAGCAGTAGCCCCCTCCCTTTGTCGTCGACAACAGCCCCACCTCCGCCACCGCTCCCACCTCCTCTCTGGCCAGCCCCCCTTTTCGTGGCGGACTCAGTCTCCATTTTCGCGTCGGACTCCGCCCCCTTTCCATCATCGCCAGCATCGGCCCCCATTCCCCTTCACCGGTCGCAACCATGCATAGGACATGAGCAGCGGTACTCGAGGATGCCGCTACCGCTGAAGGAGAAACAGTAGACGTGGAGAGAAAGATGACAGACGGTCTCGATCTACCATCACCTTGCTAATGGAAGAGGAGAAGACGAAGATGATGGAGACGATCTAGGACAAGATGACGGCCAAAGAGATGAAGGCTTTGGCAGACGATCTCTTCTCTAGAAGGCTAACCGAGACTAGTTCCCATCCCGCACATGCAAACGTGGATCCTTCATAATACAAAGTGGCAAAGTTGGAAAAATTAGAAGTAAAGTTGGAGGGTAGTTCCAACTATTTGAAGTGGTTGCATCAGGCGATGCAAACTCTAAAGACAAGAGGCTTGGTGGGCTATGTGAATGGCCAAACTAAGGCATTTGATGATCACTACTTACGGGTGCTTGCTGTGTGAAAAATTGTCAACAATGTTGTAACTGGATGGTTGACAGCCTCCTTGATCGACCAAGTGTCGGGCAACATGGAAGCAATTGACGGAGCTGATAATATTTGAATGACGCTAAAAGACATGTACTCAGGGATGGACAATCCTATGAGGGTCTTCCAACTACAGGATGAACTTGATATGGTGGTCCAAGAAGATCACACCATATTTGAGTATGCGGCTCTGCTGAAAAACTATTGGTCAGATCTTAACCACTATGATCCTATTGGTGTGGAAGATGAGCAAGTGGAATCGGTATTTGTAAAACATTACCAGAAGTTCATGGAGTATATCTCGCGACAAATGATGATGAAGTTCCTAAAGGGGCTCAACCCAGCATTCGAGCAAGGGAGGAATGTGTTACTCGCACAACCCGGACTGCCATCTCTAGAGGAGGCCATTGCTACTATGGCACAAGAAGAAGTGCATTTGAAGCTGATGCCTAGCACCACTAGCTCTCCGAAGGAAAAATTAGCTTTAGCAGTTTTTAACCCAAACCCTTCAAGAGGGAAAGGGTGCTACAACCGTAGAGATCTATGACACTTCATCAGATTCTATACGAAGCCTATGAGAGGCCAGTCCAACGGCCGTGGACGTGGCAATGGAGGGCATAGGGGTGGCAGAGGAGGCTATGCCGATGGCAGAGGTAATTATTCAGTAGGGCACAAGGCAAACCTGGCAGAAGAGGAAAATGAAAATCAGTCATCCGATATGACCCCTAGTGAGATGCAAATGTTGGAAATATGGAGGAATATGAAACTTGGAACCAGCGACAGTCGAGCCAACACCGTTGGGACATCGACTCTAACTACCTACGGGAGTAACATCACATACTATGCCAATATAAGTACAGGTATACCTGCTCATGCCCTTGCATCTACCCATAAACCAAGAAGTCTAAATTAGATAATTGACTCTGGGGCATCGTGCTACTTCACGGGTGCCCGTGATGAGTTCCAAGATTACACTCACCTGATGACGCCTGAAAGCATTCAGACTGCTGATGGTACTGCTAGACCCATTGTGGGTAAAGGTACCATTGAATGCATCCCTTCTATGAGTCTTACTGATGTCTTGCATGCTCCATCTTTTTCTGTTAATCTATTGTCCATTAGTGCCATCATTTTTCAACTTAATTGTCTTGTTTCCTTTGACATTCCGAAGGTTATTTTTCAAGAGAAGCAATCGGAGAGACAGTTGGGGACTGACACTTGGCATAAAGGGTATAGTACTTGGACAGGGGTGGGCTAGATACAGCACTGGTCGATGAAGCACAACTAGAGGAGCCACGAAGTACCATGGAAGAAGAATTATTACTCCAACATCAGCGCATGGGACACTCTTTATTCTGTCTACTGAGTTGGATGTTATCCTCTATGTATCAAAAGGCTAATAAGCAAAAGTTGCTTTGTAATGCTTGTGAACTTGGAAAATATACCAGAAGCTCTTATGTGAGTTCTGAAAATAAAAGTTTAGCTACTTTTGATATGATACACTCTGATGTGTGGGGACCTTGTCCTACAACTGCTGTTAATGGTTTTAAATAGTTTGTCACCTTTATTGACTGGCATACTTGTGTTACCTAGGTATACCTAATGAAGAGTAAGAGTGATTTCTTTGCATGCTTTCAAGACTTTGATCGCAGGATTACAACACAGTACGCTACTAAAGAGAAAATTTTGAGGTCTGACAATGTGACAGAATATACCAACAAGGCTATCGAAGAGTATTTATCAGCCAATGGGATTCATCATCAGACTTCATATGCCTTCACACCAGCAGAAAATGGCATGGCAGAGCGAAAGAACATGCACCTGTTGGAAGTGGCAAGGTCAATGATGTTTGCAATGAATGTTTCTAAACACTTGTTGGGGCATGCCGTGTTGACTGTTGCTTCATTAGACACCACCTCTTTACCTAAGTATTGGCAGGAAGCAAAAAAAGATCTGAGTTAGAAAGCTATAATGTTAAAACTTGGGGCACTGGTGTCACGACCCGCACCCGCTTTTCGGATACGAGACGTGTCCAAGCCAGCCTACGCCGCAGAGTCGGCGGTAGAACGCTGTCACGACCATGATGCTCAAAATCACAAAATAACAACTTTATTGTTCATTCACATTTCTAAGATTTATTACAACAATTATAAGATTTATATTAGAAAGAAAAACACAATGTTCTAACATATCTGAAATGACTACAATTTAGCTATCTAATCTCTAGGTTTGGCCTACAAGTACACCCAAATCTTCCAAAGCTACAGAAGTCATGGCTAACCTGAAAAATGTTGGTTTCCAGTCAGGAATGAAACAAGCACACAAACCGACGACAATGCGAGAACACAATAGAATTAACAAGACATAAAAATAACATATGAGAGATAAAAACTAGAAAGTAACTGATGACATGGCAGGCGGTAGAGAAGACAAGGAAAACAAATAAAATACAACTATCTATGTGAATTGAAATATTTGTTTCGACATGTGAACGGCTAGGAGGTAAATCCGGTACCTGTACGTGTAGTGTGCAGATGCTATTATTCACGAATAGACATCATAGGGATAGTTCTGGGTAGTCCACATGTCTACTAAGATATTTTCCCTCCCGACTACTCCGTGTGACGAGCGTGTCAACAAGCAGCAAGACATATATATAAATATGAAATGTATAGACTACTATGAATCGAAAAGCAATCAGAAAGTGTACTTGCCTGAGGTCCTTAGCTGGTGAAACCGACAATACCATTGCCTTCAGAATAGTTCAATTAAGCTAGGGCTGATGTGCAGGAGTCCAAGGTTGGCAAAAATAGGAACGTGATTAGCTACGATCAAGGATTTATGATTGAAAAGCAATTCATAAATATATGTATCTATTTGGAAAATATTTACAATACTAGAGGCTATATCGTATTAGGCAAAATATATTTAGATATCTATTAGAATATAGAAAATATATTTTTAAGTCAAGCTAAAATTTAGAAAATATTATATATGCTATTTAGAAAATATTAATTGGATTTATATTACTAAAAATATGTTAAATAAATACTTATAAATTCTAGAAAATTATTTTTAGGTTAAAACTCAATTATGTCAAAATACATACTAGGTCAACGCTATATTTGAAAGGTAACTATAAATACTATAATAGCTTAAGTTAAAACCATTTTTTAAAGATGCAAATAATACAATAGTATATATTAGATATATTCTAATACATATATTAATAATAAAATAAATTTTTTAATGATTGTTAACCCAATGGTTACCAATAATAATGATGATGAGCTTATTAAAACACTAACATAAATAAATATACATATATGTCTGTTGTGCTCTCAAAATAAAGTAATAATACATATATACCATATATTGATATAACTAGCCCTTTAAATGAAATCCAGAATAATATTAATAATAATAACAGTAACAAAACTATTGTATTTTATTGTGTATATACATATAAATACTGTAAATAGTATATATTATATATATACTAAAACTATGAACCAATTTTCTCTTCCTAAACGAACTCCTAACAAGTGCCCAACATATATCCCTACAACTAAAATATTCATAGGAGCCCAGGCCCATAACTTCTTTTATTAATTAAAATAATAAAATAATTGCTAAGGATACCAACTAGTAACAACAACAATAATCCTAATTATTATAATATAATATACACATATACTTTATAACTGGAAAGAAATAGGACATGGAAACTTGTTCCATTACCTGAAAAAAAGAGAGCAGTTGGATGCAAATGGGTCTTCACGATAAAGGAGATGCCAAAAGGAAAGATGGAGCGATACAAGGCAAGATCAGTTGTAAAGGGATTCACTCAGTCCTATGGCATCGACTATGATGAGACGTTTGCTCCTGTAGCAAAGATGAGCACTGTGAGAACCCTGATGTCTTTTGCAGCAAACCGTGGGTGGTAACTTCATCAATTAGATGTGAAGAATGTCTTTCTTCATGGAAATTTATAGAAGGAAGTATACATGGAGATTCCTCTTGGATTTTGTACGAAGCAGTCAACAAGAAAGGTGTGCAAGCTAAAAAATAATTGTATGGACTCAATCTCCTCGGACATGGTTTGAAAGATTCAGGAAAGCTATCACGGGCATGGGGTACAGCCAGACAAATACAGATCACACAGTCTTTTTCTGACATACGAGAGGCCACGTCACCATCATTGCTGTATATGTAGATGATATAGTGATCACAGGTGATGAGGAGGAGGAGATTACCCAGCTGAAGTCGAAGCTTGCCAAGGAATTTAAAGTAAAATACTTGGGAATGATGAGATATTTTCACAGGATCGAGGTAGCTGGAGAAAGAGATAGGATCGTCCTCTCTCAGAAAAAGTATGTACTAGACCTGTTCATATAAACTAGTATGCTAGGATGTCATCTGACATTCACTAAAATTGATCAGAATGATAAGTTGGGGGCAGAGGCAGGAGAGCTGGTTGATCGTGAGAGATATCAGAGACTTGTAGGCAGATTGATTTATCTGGGCCACACTCGTCCTGATATCTTATTTGCTGTGAGTGTAGTGAGTCGCTACATGCATGATCCAAGGAAGGGCTACATAGATGCAGTTTTTCATATTCTGAAATATATGAAGGGGGGCCCTGGAAAAGGGATATGGTCAAGAACAATAGACACCTTAGCATTGAGGGATACTGCGATACAGAATGGGCAAGTTGTATGGATGACAGAAGGTCTACCTCAGGTATTGTATATTTATGGGGGGTAAACTAATCTCATGGAGAAGCAAGAAACAGTCTGTGGTAGCCCGATCGACCGCTGAAGTAGAATATAGAGCTATGGCTCTAGGAGTGTGTCACTACCCGCACCCGTTTTTTGGGCACGAGCTCGTGAACAAGCCAGCTACATATCGAGCGGACTCCAGCCCGACTCGAGTACGTATAAGCTGTCCAGAATAGGGTATTATGTCTAATCTAAACTATATCTCAATCTACAAGTATCATGTAAGACAAGAATAAACAATTATGGGTCATGGTCTGCAACCCATTAGCATATTGCCCGATTAGACTCCAAGAATGATATGAGTCTATAAAATAAGCAGAATATATGATGGCATGGAATATAAAGCACGAGAGGATAATAAAGAAATATCACAAGCAAATACCTGTATCCCTGCAGGTGTAATCACTACCATCATGATCCGCTAACTAAGTCCATGCAATCAGCTACCTGAAGAGATCATCAGGTCCTCAGGGGACATAGCAAGATACATAAAAACGAGCCTTTCTAACAGTTTATCGTACATGGAGAAAAATACAGAATAAATAAGTAAAACTAAGCAATGATAAAATACGAATCTATATATTGACTACGCATAAATGAACTGCTGAACGAGAATGAAAGAACTCATGTCAAAATGTCAACGGATAACCAAATCGAATACTCAAACCCTCGTCCCTAGTGTGGACTCGCAGGTTTGATCAACTACTAACCCTCGCCCCTTGTGTGAACTCGTAGGCTAGCATCACCCTCGCTTCTAGTGTCGACTCGTAGGTGTGAACTATATACTACTAACCCTCACCCCTAATGTGGACTCGCAGGTTAGCTTCAAGAGATCACCCTCGTCCCTAGTGTGGACTCGCAGGTGCGGACAGATATCTACTAACCCTCGCCCCTAATATGGACTTGCAGGTTAGCTTCAAGATTTCAAGACAATGAGGCATAAGAGTTTAGTTCATGACTTCTCGACCCATGACACGACTCAATCAAGGCACAAGTGAATACGACCAATAAGACACAAGACTAGCTGTGAACAAGGGCTATGTATCAATGAAATAAAATACTAACATGATATGAAAAGTTCATGTCAACAATAATAAGAAAAACTGAATAATGAAAGGCAGTGCATGTAAATAAAGCTGTAAGAAAGGCAAGGTATACTTGCTTGGAGGTAGCACGAAGAGCCAACCATAAACCATCAACCGGTAAGCCAAATAAGTCCAAATCTCACAACTGTCTCCGAAAGCTGAAACAAATATTGTCAACATTCTTAGAATAGTCAATTTAGCTAGGATTGTCTATCCTTAAGTCCAATTCTGGACACAGGGGTAAAACGGTAATTTTGGGTCAAAACGGTATTTGCCGTTGGACCCGCTTTGCACCGAAAAGCGTGCCAGAGTCAATAGCCTCTAAACTTGTCAAACTATATGTCTACGGATTTGTTTTGATAATACGAACCCAACGGTATGTCCAGTTTTGGATTCCGGCAGGTCGTGCACAAAATCGCCCGTTGAATCGGATCGTGTGGCCCGTGAAACGATGATCTGATCAACTGTCTCAGAATCGGAACAAACTTGGCATACAGGACCAAAAAAATGATACAGTCCTGTTGGCACAAGTTTCGTCTCGATCTGATGCACGTGCACAAAATAATTAGAAAATTTCCACAGAGGCCGATACGGTGAATTTCGACGGATACGCAGCAAATTCGTCGTGCACACGCGACCAATTTGAATTTCGTTAAATCCCACACGTCTACGAAGCCGTTACGCACCTTTCGATGCTTTCGATTCGCGACCACGTTGCCCGATTTGGCAGGACGCACGTCGTATCGAAAGATTTTTCTAAAATATAATATTTTCAAAACAGGTTTTCGTCCAAATTGGAATTTAATTTGAACAGAAAATACTATGCTAAAACTATAAGTGTTTGAAGGGATTTAAACTTTGTCAGGTTGTCTACAAAACTGTTCAAATACTTTTCTACTTTGTCCGATTGGTTGTCCTGAATCGTCAGTTCAATATAGGGTTCCCAACTAAAAATTGTTCTGTTTCAGAACAGCTTTTCATCCGTCTTTGGGCTCGATATGCGATGCATATACCGCGAATGAAATAAATCTATATAGAGGAATTCAAAAAGGGTAGGGTTGGGATTGTACCAGAGCAATCGGCTCGTGAAAGCGTCGATCGGGGAGGAAGAAAATGTCTCGCGAAGTGGAATAAAACCTCCTCCCACTGCTGTTGCTCGGTCTGCTCTTCTAGTGCTACGTGCGCTCATGCGGTGGCCCGGGCCGCCGCCGGCTGCCTCGCGACAGCAATGGGGTGTCGCTCCATCGCCTTCACGTCGGGGGGTCGCTAGATGCGATTGGGTTTAGGGTTTGGTTACCGATCTCTCTCTCTCTGTTCCTTATATATACGCGGGTTTGTTACAAGCCTAGGGGGCTCAGCGCTCGGCTGGTGGGTTCGGGATGCTACTGCTTGGTTTAGTATTAGTTGTGCGGGGAATGTCCGGCTTGGGCTCAGCTGGACTGGGCCAAACTGAGCTGTGGGGGGCTTTTGTATTATTTACTTTTTTTCTTATTTATATATAACTAAGTATTTAGATACATATCTCTATATATATATGTTCATTTATATACATACATACTTACATAAAAAAAAAAAAAAAAAAAAAAAAAAAAAAAAAAAAAAAAAAAAAAAAAAAAATATAATATATATATATATATATATATATATATATATATATATATATATATATAAATATATATATATATATATACACACATATACATATTATTTATTTATACACACATATATAAATATTTACACAAATATATGTCCCTATATATATTTTCATATATATATATATATATATATATATATATATATATATATATATATATATATATATATATATATATATATATATATATTTATATATATATATATATATATATATATATATATATATATATAATATTATATTCCTCTTCATATTATGTATATATATTTACACAAAAATATATATGTCCCTATATTTATTTTCCTATGTATATATTTATCAATATATATATATATATATATATATATATATATATATATATATATATATATATATATATATATATAAATATATGTATCTATCTGTAACTTCTCAATAAACCTAATAATAACATAATTTCTAAAGTAGGACTTTCACATAAAATTGTGTACACAAAATAATATTTATTTACTTATAGAAGGTAGCTGCTAATAGGCAATAAAAAATATCATAAAATATGTCTACATGAACGCCTTTAAGCACACTACTCAACCATATGGGTTTGGGTCCAGTTCGGGCTGAGTACAAACTAAATTGGCGCAACCGGGTCGTCTAAAAGTCAATATATTAAAAAATATATAATTAATTATTTTAAAAGGTCAAGTCATAACTTGGCCTAGTTTTTCTAGTTCGGACATCCCTATGGCTAAGTCTTCCTTGGCACAGCTAATACACTAGTCAAGGCACGCCACTTGCACTATCCGTGCCATGATTCCTTGTCCTCTTGTACCTTAAAACTCTACCATGGCTAAAGTCATCTATCATAATAATTAACTAAATAATTATTTATAAAAATCTAAAATCACCATTTAAAACAAATAAATAATAAAAAAATTATTTCAAAAATTTTTGGGAAGGGAAGCTACAAATCTACCCACCTTAAAATAATTTCGTCCTCAAAATTCTAATTCGTAACTATTCCTTAAAATTCAAAGTCTATTATTACCTTAATCTCCTCAAATTTTAATTCCTCCAAAAATAGTTTATATCTTTCCTCCTAGCCATTTTGTAACTACGAAGCTTCGAGGACTTCTACCCACCTTTGGTCACACTAGTCCTCAAAATACGGTCACTAAATCTTATAACCTTCTAACTAGTGGCTAATAATTCTACCAAAATATTTAGGACATATGGTATCTTTAATCCCTTATAGCTATAAACAACCAAAAAAATTCAAAAATCAGGCAACAATATACTATAACTTAAGAATTTCTGATGAATTCTAAACAGCACGATCATTCATCACCCCGGAATAGGAAGGGACAAGAATCAATAGTACGGCAAGGCAAGGGAGAAAAATCGAGAACGATTACGAAGTTTCAAAGGCGGTATAGAAATTTCTAAGAGAATTTTTAAGGCAGAGTGGATTGAGATTTCTAAGGTTTAGTCATAGTCGCAGGCTCGTATCAGTACAGTTACATAACTGATACGATGTGCTCTGACCTGCATGGGCTACCACAAAAACTTATCACGACTCATACCCGCTTTTCGAGCGTGAGCTCGTAAACAAGCCAGCTACGTATCGAGCGGACTCCAGCCCGACTCGAGTACGTATAAGCTGTCCAGAATAGGGTATTATGTCTAATCTAAACTATATCTCAATCCACAAGAATCATGTAAGACAAGAATGAACAATTATGGGTCATGGTCTGCAGTCCATAGCATATTGTCCGATTAGACTCCAAGAATGATGAGTCTATAAAATAAACAGAAATATCATGGCATGGAATAAAGCACGAGAGGATAATAAAGAAATATCATAAGCAAATACCTGTATCCCTGCAGGTATAATCACTACCATCATAAGCTGCTAACGAACTCCATGCAATCAGCTACCTGAAGAGATCATCAGGTCCTCAGGAGACATAGCAAGATACATAAAAACGAGCCTTTCTAACAGTTTATCATGCATGGAGAAAAATATAGAATAAATAAGTAAAACTAAGCAATAATAAAACACGAATCAGTACACTGACTACGCATAAATGAACTGCTGATCGAGGACGAGAGAACTCATGTCAAGATGTCAACGGATAACCAAATCTAATACTCAAACCCTCGCCCCTAGTATGGACTGCAGGTTTGATCAACTACTAACCCTCGCCCCTAGTGTGGACTCGCAGGCTAGCATCACCCTCGCCCTAGTGTGGACTCATAGGTGTGAACCATATACTACTAACCCTCGCCCCTAATGTGGACTCGTAGGTTAGCTTCAAGAGATCACCCTCGCCCTAGTGTGGACTCGCAGGTGCGGACAGATATCTACTGACTCTCGCCCCTAATGTGGACTCACAGGTTAGCTTCAAGATTTCAAGACAAGGTGGCATAGCAGTTCAGTTCATGACTTTTCGACCCATGATACGACTCAATCAAGGCACAAGTGAATACGACCAATAAGATACAATACTAGCTGTGAACAAGGGCTATGTATCAATGAATAAATACTAACATGATATAAAAGTACATGTCAACAATAATAAGAAAAACTAATAATAAAAGGTAGTGCATGTAAATAAAGCTGTAAGAAAGGCAAGGTATACTTGCTTGGAGGGTAGCACGAAGAGCCAACCATAAACCATCAACCGGTAAGCCAAATAAGTCCAAATCTCACAACTATCTCCGAAAGCTGAAACAAATATTGCTAACATTCTCAGAATAGTCAATTTAGCTAGGATTGCCTGTCCTTAAGTCCAATTCTGGACACAGGGGCAAAACGGTAATTTCGGATCAAAACGGTATCCATCGTTGGACCCGCTTTGCACCAAAATTATTCCAGAGTCAATGGTCTCTAAAGTCGTCAAACTACATGTCTATGGATTTGTTTTGATGATACGAATCCAACAGTATGTCCAGTTTTGGATTCTGGCAGGCCGTGCACAAATCGTCCATTGAATCGGATCGTGGGGCCCGCGAAACGGCGATCCGATCAACTGTCTCAGAATCGGACCAAACTTGGCATACAGGACCAAAAAATGATACGGTCCTATTGGCGCAAGTTTCGTCTCGATCTGAAGCACCTGCACAAAGAATTAGAAAATTTACACAGAGGCCGATACGGTGAATTTTGACGGACACACATCAAATTCGTCGCTCACACGCGACCAATTTGAATTCCTTCAAATCTCACACGTCCACGAAGCCGTTACGCACCTGTTGATGCATTCGTTCGCAACGCGTTGCCCGGTTCGGCGGGACGCACGTCGTATCGGAAAATTTTTCTAAAATCTAATATTTTCAAAACAGGTTTTCGTCCAAATTAGAATTTAATTTGAACAGTAAATACTACTCTAAAACTATAAGTGTTTGAAGGGATTTAAATTGGTTAGGTTGTCTACAAAACTGTTTAAATACTTTTCTACTTTGTTCGATTGGTTGTCCTTAATCGTCAGTTCAATATAGGGTTCCCAACTAGAAACTGTTCTGTTTTAGAACAGCCTTTCATCTGCCTTTGGGCTCGATATGCGATGCATATACCGTGAATCAAATAAATTTATATAGAGGAATTCAAAGGGGGTAGGGTTGGGATTGTACTAGAGCAATCGGCTCGTGAAAGCGTCGACCGTGGACGAAGAAACATCTCGCGGAGTGGGATAAAAACCTGCTCCCGCTGCTGTTGCTCGGTGTGCGCTTCCAGAGCTGTGTGCGCTCATGCGGTGGCCTGGGCCGCCGCCGGCTCTCGCGACGGCAGTGAGGTGGCGCGTTGTCGCCTTCATGTCGGGGGGTCGCTAGATGCATTGGGTTTAGGGTTTGGTTACCGATATATCTCTCGGTTCCTTATATATACGCGGGTTTGTTACAAGCCGAGGGGGCTCAGCGCCCGGCGGTGCTTCGGGATGCTACGGCTTGGTTTAGTATTAGTTGTGCGGGGAATGCCCGGCTTGGGCTCAACTGGGCTGGGCCAAAGTGAGCTGTGGGAGGCTTTTGTATTATTCACTTTTTCTTTTCTTATCATATATAACTAAGTATTAGATACATATCTCTATATATGTTCCTTACATAGATACATACATAGATATATGTATATTTT